>CALNVZ010000174.1:17629112-17676969 GCA_940671915.1 Paracentrotus lividus
ATTCCACAATGTCTTAGAGAAATGGCTACCAGAGCTCAGACGGCACAATCCTAAGACGCCCATCCTGCTGATAGGTACACAGTGTGACTCCGCACAGATGTTAACATTCTCATAGACCTTTCAAACATCAGGAACGTCCAATCTGTGAAGAGGAAGCGTCTATGCGTCCAGTCGTATCAATGCTGTGGGTTACATTGAATGTTCAGCACCTTACACAGCTACAATCTCAAGGGAAGTGTTTGACGGCTGTGTAAATACTTTAACCTGGACTTCAGTACACAAAAACCACCACAATTCATCAAAGCAGCCTGAGACGGAGATTGAGTCGGAAAGAAAAGAGATTCCACCTCCCCCAAAGAGAAGCGCACAGGACACCAAACCAAAAAAGAAAGGGGAAATCTGGAAAAAAGCTCTGCTGTATTCCAACATGAAAACTAACTGTGTGTGTATTGTTCAACCTTTCTTTATGACTTGAACATCTTGAGACTGGTATCAGACAGATAAAAACTGCCAAAGCCGTAACTCATTCTGCAATTGTCAATGTGAATGTTTGATATTAATATATATTTGTTTACATGTGGCAGATGGATGTGCGGCCATTTCGTTTATTGATGTTGCACATTATATAAGCACTTAAAAGGTGAAACAAAAAAAGAAATTTGGCTTTCCTTGCTGTATGCTTCGATGGTGATCCAAATTTTTTGTTTATATGACTGCTGACTGTTCGTGAAATATAGGAATTATATTATTTCTCAACTTCAGTATGATTTTGGAAGAACCTGCAAGACCACAGAAAAGATTTTTGAAAAGTACTATTAAATTAAACACATTTTTATACCATGACGTGTTTGTTTGTTTTTGTTTAGTCAATTTGCGAGTCAAAACATTATTTTAAACTGTCTGGTTGTACTGAAATAACTTCCTCATAACCTAGTTTTCTTGAAACATAAAGATAATTCTGATATTTTCATTGAAACTTTAATGAAACATAGAAAACTAGACTATTGTGCAGTTCGCCACTACTATTTAACTGCAGTTACAGTGTACTTGAAACTGTAAATTACTGTATAACCATATGTTTTCATAATTCTTGCTATCTTTCAATTTACTTTATATAGCTTGATATTTGAAGTGGACATTTTTTTGCAAATATGGACTCTTGACATTTTGAAAAATAAACAGTCAACAAAATATTTGGCTGTATACATTAACTTCTGTTTGGAGGACACAAAAATTTCATTTTTTAAAAATTGCTGTATAATGTTCCGTATGCTCCGGTTTAAATATTAAGAGATTATTTGAAAATTATATATCTTTATATTGGTGGACCACATATTTGCATTAAATCTGCTCTAAATTTCAATACAATGGGTTATAATCAAATTTGTTTAAAGACATTTGAATGAAAAAAAAAATAATATGATGAGAATGTCAGCAATTATTAAGTTGTTCAAAGAAAACCAATTTGTATCAGTTTCAGTACTTAGTAAAAATGAGGTGGGTGAGACGACGCTGAAGCACAGCAGGAAGACGTCGGTTTGAGGGTAGCACAACGGCCTCAGCGAATCAAAGTCGTCCTGAAATAACAAAAAGAAAAGTACATATATTAAATTTTGTGCCTGTATGTATATCAGGTTCAGTAGTAAAATTTGGTACAAGATTTATACATGTTACAGAACTTCATCATGATACCCCTTAATGATAAAATATAAATGTTTTTGATGACATTAATTTCTGCACAAGATGGTTTCCATGCTATATTTTATATGTCCTAACATTGTAGGTTAACAGGTCATGCACATGTCTGGCCCACCAACAGCGTACCACATATTGATTGATAAGTCTACAAACTTCTCCTGCTACCCTACATCTCCTAACCTCTGCTACCAATTGATTGTGACAGATAGGATTCCCACTTTGAATGTTCAGGCACACAGCCCATGTCAATGACTGAGAGATGGCAATATACTGTCTGAATATGAGAAGCAAAGTGAACTAACTTATTTTCTGTAGATGTAGTTGTCTGTCATGAAATTAGTTTGAATTTAGCCTTGGCTAAAACGATCATTAATATTGTAAAAGTGTCAGATTAGACTATGGTATGAACAGATCGGTCTGCTGGACTGCAATTATGCATTGACATCAAACATCCATGAGCTTATGGATAGGATGGACCATTATACGATTCAAACAACCAAGGACATATCAACTATATGCCTACAATGGACTCAATCAGGCTACATCAATAAACCTAGCACAAATTGATTTTGATCAATAAACTGTGATGATGCAGATGCAATGCATTCTTCATGGCGATACCACTATGACATACAAAAAATATATAAGTTGCACAAACATACAAGCGGTCATTCTTTGAAGCTGATAATTACGCAGTTTTATTGACTGCAGTTCTTGTGCACCTGTCATGTAAAACTGACACATGCCCAATGACTTTTAGCTGTAATCAATAATATCAGCCATTAAGTTAATAAGATGTTAAAAAGTATTGATCATCATGTTATTTTTCAAGAACTCTTCGAACATATTGCAGATCAAAGGGACATCATTCCCTGGCTACAAAGATTTAGACAGTTAGGGCAAAGGGCGATGACTCATATTTCTGCATCTTAATCCAAAATAAAAGAATTACATTATATGGTCTATAAATAGGGATTTCTATCAGTACAGGCACTTGTTAGTTTTACTAACTTCCAAGACAAGCTTCTTCAAGCGTTTCATCATCTTAATTATTCTTCAAAATATCTTCGTTTAAGACTTTCCACTTTGGTGAATTTTTCAAGCATCTCATTATAAAATACAGGGGACCGACAGAGATGTGGTTTGAAGTCCCTTTTCTGGTTTATGGGAACATAAAATAGAATTAATAACGGTTGGTAATCTGTGGTCTACTGCTGTGTACCAAACTAATCAACAAGAGGCTCTAATTCTGATGTTGAAATAGAAGGATTAGGATTAGAGATGAATAGGGTAATCTGTTTTTCTGGCAGGATATTTAAAAAAAAGGATATTTTATAAAGAGATTAGGAATTGTAACTGTAGAAACCCCAATGAAGGGAGGAAGTTTTTAGTAAGAGGGTATTAAACAGCAGGATAGAAAAGAGGCTTGGTAGAGGGGGCAATTATGTTCCCCTTTCCAACAGAAGCCCATTGTCTGTATTCTTCTATTGTCTACCAATTCATTGGTTACCCCCGTTTCAAAGATCATCATGGGCCCATTGACAAGGGGTTAACCATTAACAGAATGGAACTGTATTAGGCGAGCCTATTGCTCAAATTTGAAGTGTCTTATGAGGTATGTTGGGATGGACTTAGTAACAAACTATTGACAGATATATCCGACTTGCCCATTGTAAATACAGGAAGCAATTGACACCTTCATGCCTTGTATTGTTACAGAAAATTGAAAAAGAGCATTTCAATTGAAATTAGAGGATTTCGTGCTAATCCCCTGGAGATTGATTTCACTCTCTACATCAGGTCTCTACGTTGAAGTTTCAAAATACTTTCTTCATTATAAATCTCGAAATAACGTTTTATCACTTGCCAACAAATGTTGATTTTTGCAATTTCTATAATGGAGATGTAGGCCTACATGTACAAAACCAGCCACTACTCATGAAATCTAAATTGAATTTGTACTGTAGGCAGAAAAGAACATCTGAGCATGTATTCATATATAGGCCTGTATGTACATGTGTGACACAACCTTTCATGTCATAATCAATTTGCGAGGTCGTTGTGAATCACTTTTATTCCATCAGCCAGCCACAAACACCATACGCCCCTGCAATTTCACAGCTAACCCCATGAGGTTACAGCACCATCACTAATGCTATGATATCATAGAGAGAAGTGTAATGATGGACATATTTTTCATATGACGCCTCTTTATTACCGTGCCATACATCGTTGAGAACCAAAATTCCTTTCCCAATATTAAATAGATGTAAAGGCCTACATGTTCAGAAATTCATAATCAACCAATGTTGCAAGAACCAAAAGCTGACAATTTCAGACCAACACCCTCCTGTCCCACTCATGGTACTACATGATCATGTAAACTTTGAACGAGGGTCCACAAAATATAATGATAATTGGCACCAAAGCAACTATTCAAACAAGCTTTCTATTTGACTACATATGAAACATATGGAAACCAGTACCAATGCATGATTCTCTACAATTCAAAAACAATTTGCCAGAGTAGGTATAACACACAAAGGTTGGTGAGTTTACAGTCTCAGGTCTCAATATTTACCTCAATTTTGCGTAGGTGTAGTTCAATAGATATTTTATGATCAAAGTACATGGATTGAGCTTCGTGTACATGCATTCTAAATTTTGCAATGCCAAGGCCTATAATTCCCTGCAGTGGATATATGAACAGGTACAAGCATAGAGAAATGTAGCTTTTTGATATGAAACTTTAATACAATAGGCCTATAGGCCTAATAGAGCTTTCCTAAACTGCACTCTGTAGTGTAGGTTATTAGTAAGAGTAAGATCAGATCATTTGAAAAGTGGAGTGCATTATTTTGTGACTGATTTTCAATCAAATATGGAAATTTTGATTAAATTTATTTCAAGCTGTAATTACATGTGTATAATGTATGTTTTATATATCCTGTATCAGATGATTACATTATATCAAACTACGGTAAATCAGAATTCACTATGAATAAACTCAGTCAAAATCAAATAGTTCAATCAAGTCTCCTCAAACTGGAACACCCGTGCTGCATGAAGCTGCAATGCTCCTATAGTATTATTTTGTTTTCCACAATAAATTGCTTCCGCTCTGAACTACAGAATGCATTGTCTGCGATTTCACAAGTCAAGGTCATAGTCTGTGTGTTCTGTACTCCAAACTTGTACCATTCTATGGCGGACAATGGATTGAAAAGGGCATCTTTTTGCAACCTGCCTAGCAAATATTTGTTTTCATTTTACACAGCAGAGTGCAGTGTTATTCATCATCCTCTACTTCTTTAGCATGCACAAGATGGGTAATGGATGCAAACCACAAAATTACCTCCCAAACCACAAAACAGGAACCAATATCATTGGTGATAAGTGCTCTCCTATTGAAGCCTGAACCCAACTTAACCCCCATACTATTGTGGGCATTATGAATGTTGTGTCAAGAACCTATCAAGTACTTGTAAATGTACGTTTAATACTGGACAGCAATAGCTGTACATGTAGGCCCAACATGTATACTCAAAATAATTTAAAGATAAGAAGTATACATGTAGGAAGCCTAAATAACTCTTTTCAAATTGAAGAACGAGGCCTATCCTTCACTCTTTCACTTTCAATCTATTACCATCGCTGGTTGTGGTCATTTGCTGAATATCCCAAGTATCAAGTGCTTCAAAAAATGATGAAGAGAGACTGTGTAATTGGAACCTTGGTCATTCTTGTCTAGGTCATGGTGCCTTTCCCAGCAGGACCAAGGCACTGGGCAAAGCCACAGTCCCAGGATAAGGTTTCAGGGTTCATCCACAGCTTCTGAATACAATGAACTCTACCCCTTGGAGAGCCAGGGGGCTGACATGAACACCCCTTGAATTTGTTCAAAGGATATTGCTATTGTGTGAAGTAAAATGCCCTCTCCAGGGAGGTATGTTAGGTGTATTGGGTTTGCATCTCATTAACTATAAATAATCATGACAGTGAATAGAGGGAGGGGAATATACTGGATGATGAATGGGGTTGGGAAGTTTAGTGAATGGATTAGTTGACTCTTAAATAAACATTGCTAGGTTTTACAAAAGGAATGGAATTCCTACCCCAGAAATTCCATGAGAATTCACTTCAAACAAATTTTCCCACTTTCTTGTGCAACTACAATACATGTGGACATGGTTATCCAGGACCGAACATTTGCCTGACAAACTAATTTTCGGGCAAGTAAACTAACAAATAGTTCAATGAAAATGTATTCTGTGAGACACAAGTACTGTTGTCATCTCAAAGCTCTATCAATTTCTTGAAATCATCACTTCTTATTTTGTTTTAAATATTTAGCCTACAAAAATGTTTGCGTTACTAGTACTTATAGTTCCCCCTTTTTTTTTCTACAAAGTTTTCAGAAAGATTCAATGGGTGGCTTTCCCATAAAAACCCAAATCAAAATAAAAATGCATGAGAGTTTGCCCAGAGTCAGATAAATTATCAAAGAATATTTACGTCACTGCTAATCTTTCCCACAAATCGTTTCTAGTGGTCGAGTGTAGCCCCCAGGCAAAGAATTCTCTCCATATTTCTCAAGACATTGTTCAATAGCAATGCAAGGAAGATATATTCCAGTTTATCATTCATAAAAATCTTGGAATAAGTTAACTTGCACAAATAGGTCAGAAAAAGTGCAACATATCATGTTTGTATGCTGCTTCGACAACTTTACATGTATATTCAACATTTATAAGCAATTGCTACAATATTAGCCCTGAGTCTGCAGTTTATGCTGTCCATCAATCCCATGATATAATATGTAGTCCGGTACAGTGGGAATGCAAATTTATAATTTTGTTGAACATTGTTGTTGTTGCAAGGTTTACATACATTTATTGGTATCTCAACTACACTGGAAACAAAGTACCCACAATTTGCAATTAAATTCAAATACCCTATTCTGATCATATAGTTCTAAATTGTGTTACCAAGTATTTTCGAGATGACAGAAGTAAAAATCTGTGACTAGACAGACAGAACAGCAAAAATTGAAACATATCAACGAACCATAGTGTAATAACAACAAAAAAAACTATATTTCCAATTCCGTTTCTATTGTACTGTGGACAATAACACTTATGAGGTCACAAAACAGTCTCAGTGAATGAATTACAAAAATGTTATTTCAGCAGGAGTTTCATAACAGGATACTTCAGCAAAAGGAAATATTTTCATAATGTTCAACTTCAAATGTACCTTGAACTTGGAACTTTCATATGACAAGATTGGCAGTTTGTACCCGAGTATAGGCCTACTTGTGTCAGTTTGTTTTCAAACAACTTTTCTTCCTGATATGTGGGAGTTCTAAGTGTGCACCTTCATTGTCATGGAATCTGTATTATATGTTTGGGAACATTCCCTTCCCATAATGAAACATAACACTTCCAAGCCCAAGGATTTCCAACACCACTATTGCCGAAAAAACAGGAACCCTGCAGTCAAAACATTTCACAAGATTCTGAATGATTGGGCAAACATTTGGCACCCCATTTCACCTGGGTTTGTGACACAATGCATTTGAGATGTTATTCCAACGGTTGTACTTGAATCATGCCCTGCTCTATTCTTCACGCTTCTATTCCGCCGCATTGGGCATAGGCCAACAAAAACTTGTCTAAACACGGGTGGGAGTATGGAGTTTTGCACACAGCAGGATATGGAGACTGTGGCGCCATGATCTGATTAGGCTACCACTGTTGTTGGTTGTGTTTATTTGGCTAATCTTGAACACAACAAAATATTTATTCATAAAATTTCTTGTCTGGTTTGCAGGTGTCTAACATGTACGGCTGTACTTGTACATGTTAGACATATTTTCAAATTGCAAGTAGTTTGTATTGAATGCACAAGAAATAATATATTTGTATGTTGTGCTTGCTTAGAGGAAAACAAGATTTATACATTTTGTATGGAACAATGTAGTGCAGACTTGATACATGTACATGTAAGCCTACATGTTATTCTAAAATTGGACAAATTACTCAGATTAGTCCTTTTAAATTTGTTGGTATAAATGCCAGACACGGTTTTCTATGTTTACAGTATTGCGTAATGCAACATGCATGTGTCATTTACACAGTGAAGGCCATAACTTGTTGATGATTCACTATTTAAGTAAACATACCTTCCCTGTTCTGTGCAAAGCAGTGTTATACAAAACACTGCTAATCTTACTGTACTCAACCACAGATATGATAAATGAATCTACAATGAGGTGTAGTATTTGTAGCATCACTGCCAATGCAATACAAATTTATGAAAATGAATTATTGTGCTAATTGTTGTAACTTATTAATGAGTAAAAATAATAGTTAACATGATTATAATTGCCTGCTTATCAATTGTTATATTGAAAATTTTCTTACCTGCCCAGCAGTATCGCATATTTGTAGCTTGATTGGTTTTTCATCAACTCTTATGACAACTGCAAACAAACAAGAGAGAGATGGAAATTGTGAATTAAATATTTGTTTTCAATTATAATGAAATATTGTTGAAATATAATTACAGAAGGCAATGAGAGGGGAGAAGAGGATTAAGTATAAACTTTGTCTTTATTTTTGCATCCAGTTCATTGCCCTCTGTGCACAACAGCAGTATGGGAAGATACACTTTCCTGAGACACACTCATAGGACAGTCAACAAAACATAACCGGAAGGGTTTACAGTCATTCACTTCATGCACATTGTATCATACTGAAAAGCTTGATAGTTGACAAAAGAACCACGAAGGAGAGTCCTCTTTTCTAGCCCTCCTATCCTTATTCCAGGGAATACAATGACACAATTTAAGTATCTTAGAATTCCCTACAATAGAATAGTGAATCATACGCTGCCTTGAAAGGCTACAAGTTGTTCCCAATCTTTATAGTCACAAAGCATGAGTGGAAATGCATCAATAGACCATGGTGTAGCATCTACAATGCTTCTTTTAATATAAGTATGGGTGGGGGCGAGTATTGAGTGGGGGCGAGAATGAGTTGTCTATTTCCTTTAAACTTAATACTTTATAATACTGGATAATCTGGATTTAAAAAAATGTAAGAATACCAAATTTAAAAAAACATGCCAGCTAGCTGTTCTTGGGGGGTTTTTTACCCTTTTTGAAACTGTCTCCTTTTAAAATACTAAATTTAAAAAAACATGCCAGCTAGCTGGTCTTGGATTTTTTACCCTATTTAAAATTTTGTTTCCTTATGTCCCACCAGAATGACAACCATGCCCATATGGAACAATAAGAGCATCCGTCCTACACTGACCTCTCAAATCCCTCACCACCAATAGAGATTAATACAAATCAATATTGGGCAACAATGTATAAGTTCGATTGCTGGGTCTGTGTGCCATCTGCCCGATACGTATTGTTCTATTATGCTGTCATGGGGGTAAGTGTTGCCACTCGTAATTTAATACGCCTCCTTGGTTACAAAGAGTTTTGAGGGAGGGCCACATGTGCAAATATGACAAAATGAATAGTTTGGACCTTTAGGTCCTATTACCTTGTATGGTACTCGTAATCTGTTTGTAGACATGGGTCAATAAAATGTAGCAAAATCTTTCAATATTTATGAGACCACGACCAATGAAATACATTGTAGAAATCTATAACAAAAGCATTACAATGTACACCTTCAAACGATGAAAATTTTTGTTTCTCTTTTGATGGTTACTTTATGCTGATCTTAATATGCATGTAGGCCCTGCCAGTTAATGTATCCTCTATCTTCTATGTAGGCCCCTATTTATTTCACTGGTAAAATACAGATGCTCTGGTCAACTCATTTACCCCAACTATTTGAGAAGTTGAATAACATCCATTATGAATTGACCATGTATAAGTGTAAGTGAATGACATCATACACATTTAGGAATTTAACATGCGCTGTAGCTAGACTATCTATCCAAACCACAGAAACAAATTTTTCAACCAATGACTGTCAATACAACACTGTCATTATATTTGCTACATGAACACATTATAGTGACTTGGCTGGGACTTTAATAATAGGCACAGAAACTTCCAATCAATTTTAAAGCATGCAAGATAGTTCTTACAACAGTCACAAATTACCTGAATAATTGTCAAATGCTGTTGGAACATACTGCACTGGATACCCGTTAGTTGTGTAACTGACGACAAGACTTGTCTTTCCAACTGCCCCATCGCCAACAAGAACACATTTGAGTTTGGTATCGCACTGAATAAGATCTTCATCAGAATCTGCCCGCAGCACTAAACTGCTCGGTGTGCTCGGTGGGTGGGTAGCCGAAGCTCTGGGTTGGACGTTCGGTGGCATTGCAGCACCTTCCCCGTTTAGTCCTTGGTCGTGTAAAGAGCCAACGTCCCTGTATTCCTTTGAAAAACCAGCTAGCACCATCGAGACTTCGACATGTGGAGTGAGAAGTTTCTTCTTTTTAATTCAAACATAAAAGAACCAAACGTATCTGTTTGGTAGAACTGAGAAACTTGGACGTTGGAGTTGATTTGGAATCCTGCCTCATTCAGCCTCGCGCCTCAGCTCAAATTGTTTTTGACGAAAGTTTTGTCGAGGAGAGACGTCCGAAAATTCGTCTCTTATCTTTGATGATTAAACTTGTCTATTGAAATATTCCATGAATTATCCAAACACTAATCTGGCCAGTTTTCCTCCTAGTTGAAGACTGGACTGAACTGCGTGGTTTACCCCTCTGAAGAACGTTTTAGAGTGATGATCAGCTGGTAGTGCTAGTGGGATTCTTTGGTTTCTTTCCGTATGCGTAATGCGTGTATGTGATGTGCTCGCTATATACTTGGCGTATTCGCTTGAGCGATCGCCGCGCCGCGGCACGCATACGGCAGATATCATTGTGACGTAGCCGTATCTCGCGCCGTGATTGGTCGCTTGTCGCTCGTTCCCATAACAGAAGTGTGGACAACTTGGAGTTTGAGAGAAACCACAAGTAGTCGCGGCTAAATCAAAGGGAAATAAAAAGTGCGAACTTGGTGACGTAAATCGTTGCTGGTGCAGTGCCGTACGTACGTAAGAAAAAGAAAGTCGTCAACACTGACAATGATCATTCTGACTCGATTTACATTTTCAATATTTCTCCTACCTCCTTGATCAGACCAAGAAAATAAAGTTGAGAGAGAAAAGAAAACCGATTAATTTTTAAAAGGTAATTGCTGTACAGGCAGTACACAGATTGACAATATATCAATATTACTCGTTTTGAAAACTACCGTAGGCCTAATAATATTCTTGTTAGGGCCCCGTTGCATAAAACTTCTAACCGGAGTTTTTTCCGGTTAAAATCTGAAAACTCCGGTTACAATATAAAGTTTCTGGATTTTTTACTGTTTTTTCCAATGCATAAAAACATACCAGAGTTTTCAAAAGTATTAATGCAATAAATTTTTAGGGAGTTTTAAAAGTCAGGTTGAATAACCTAAGAAACAGGTGTACATAAGCTGAGTTTTTAAACCCGAGAAAACTCAGGTTAGAAAAAAAGTTTTATGCAACACCACCCTGGTAATTTATTATGTCTGATACATTATTTAGATGTTCACTGGAAACATTATCTTTTTGTTTTGTTTGGTTTTTGTTAGTTTGTTTTTGCTTTGTTTTGCTTTATTTGTGTTGGGGGTAATGTCAATACCATATAGTGTGAATAATAATAATAATAATGTCTTTCTTTCTAAGCAATCTTATACTTTCTTTCTTATTTTTTTTCTTATTTTTTTATTCAAAATTATGAATTAATTGTTTAATGTCATCATCCAGATACTAAGTATCCGTTTTACGTTTTGTCCTATTGTCCTTTTTAGGAAATTTTAATCCAAATACCGATTTTATTTTTATTTTATTTATTTATTTATTTTTATCTAATGAAGGCCTATCGGTTCTACACATCAATTTTCAGATTTATAGAGCCAATTTTGATTTCACTTTGAATATGCTTGTCCCTCATTGTTCTCGTATTATATAGGAAACATAGTGTAATACCTTGACTTGTATAGTAGTCGGTGGTATTGTAACTTTGGGGCCCGTTTCTCGAAACCGTCTAAGTTCTTGGGCATCCCATTAAAACGCGTGATAATTCTACAACACGTGTCCCTGTGGGTTGTCCAAGAACTTAGATAATTCGAGACGGTTTCGAGAAACGGGCCCCTCAAGTTTGATCAATTCAAAGGTCTGGGCAACGAATGAACCCTGGGCTGAAAAACCACAGAATTCATCCATACAGAGGTCAAACTTGCCAACTGAGGGCGTTGTTCATGATCTAGGAAAGGGCATTGCTGAGTGTCGAAGTCATGATCTGTGCATGAAACACTCAAATTATGATCTAATCTCCTCTAATTGCTTACATTCGTAGTTTATTTTGACCTTTTTCTGCATGGCATTTTTTTTTTTTTTTTTTTTTTTTTTTTTTTTTTTTTTTGCGATGGGGGCCCATGCCCCCCCCCCACACACACACAACAAACACCCACCCACATACACACTCTTGTATTTTACCATTATAGGACTCGTGCTATCAACTAACCCTTAGTATAAGTATAATTATATGTGGTTATAATGAAAAAAAAATAATTATCTCTTATAATTGACACATGTTGCACCATTAAGGTGTTTTATGTGATGACAGTGCCCCAGGGCAAACCAATAGAATCCATATCGAACGGCGTCCTATACTCCCACATACCCTGATCTATAAGTCATTGTGCATACCATCTCACTATATGGATTGGTCAAAATATACCGTGGCTTCATAAAGAAAAAAAAAGGCAGCATTATTTTGATGCAGTCATGACATGACTTGTGAGAATATAGGCGAACCATAAAAGTAAAAATAAAGCTGGCCTAGGAAGGGGAAGTGGTTGTTCTGAAAGAAAACTAAATCGACATAATGATAGCATTTCTTTTTTTTTTTTTTTTTTTTTTTTTTTTTTTTTTTTCCTTTTTTTTGGGGGGGAGGTAAATAACAAGATTTGAATTGAGAAACAATTAACTTTCACAGTATAGATAGATCTAGAGGTAAAATATCTTATTTGAACGTCGTACAGACTATAGGTTTATTATAATACAAGGTTAGCTCTCCCACATAGACCACCTGTATTCTAACATCCATGGCCAAACCACTGTAATAGGCCTATTAATCAACGATTTTAAACTTAATCCACTAAAAATACATGTACAGGTATATAGGCTTTCACTAGCCTATATTCTTACGAATTAGACAATGACTTGGATTATTTTGATTGGGGTAGGCACACAATGAAGATGAAATGATTTGAATGTAACATTTACAAATTATGTTATCCAGATTCTCTCGAGGCCCTAAATCTTCTAAAATCCGTTTAACAGAACGACAGACACAATTAATTACAAAGCCACACAAAGGAATGTATAGGAACTCGGGATATAATTACCATGTATATATACCAATTTTGGGATGAGAGACATATATCTTTTTACATGACTATAGGTGACACATTATGGTGACTATTGGGGGTAATATTATGGATTATAGAATCGGGAAGGGTATAGGATTGAAGAGCCCTTCCGTTTTGTTGATGATTTGAGCAAACACTCCAGATACATCGAATGAATGGCAGTGGCGCCAGATAGAAACTCACACATAGATAACATTCATGCAGGCAGAACCAAACACACATCAGCATATCAGCACATCCGCTCTTATATCATGATAGATATACATTTAACACATTATGTCATTTTCTTTACATTATTTTCGTGTTTACACAATCCTTCAAATTTGAGCCTGCGAATTTGTGCTTTTATAAAACTAGATAGGAAGATGAAAGCATGATTAAACCACTGTGACAGCATTATGCAAAGAAAAAAGGAGTGATTTAAATAAATAAATAAATAAATATATTTTCATCAATACTCTGATAATCTTGCATGTATAACATTTTTGGAGGTACTTGTTCTATAAGTTTGTTTGTAGACTATTTTATTTGCTGTGTTTTGAATCCATAAATTTGAAGCATGATCAGGTTTGGTCCTTGGACTATTAACTGGTATATTTTATACCAAAATAAATGAAAATAACTTAAATCATCATAGTTAGACATACTTTATGGCGATGAATAATGATAATTTCAGGGCTAATGACAGGTAGTCATATAGGTAGCCAGATTGTATAGCTGAAACAATCGAATATAATCTTTTTATATCATAAAATCAAGATGTTTATTTTTCTAAGCTATTTGCATATTGATGGACACGTTGTTTTGGGGAGAGTCGGCAGACGACACATGAAATCGATACCAAACACTCTTCTCCATAAAAGACGTTTCAATAATCTATACAGCGTAGTAAACCGTGTTATCAACATGTACGGTTCTATTTTTAACCCATGTTCATCGATATTCATCAATAATTTATATTCACCTATATACTCAGGAAAGAGTATTCTTCGTTGCCATATACAGTGCGTCCCAAAAAGAACTATACACTTTTGAAATGGCTACCAAATAAAATGTATATGATTCTTGGGGGAAAAGTTTAGATATAATATACAAAGCTCATATCCTCAACTATCATTATAACACAAAAAAATTCAAAAATAATGCATTCTTCAGTGAGCAATGCCCACTTTTGTGAAGGACACAAAAGACAGCCTGCGCAGGAATTCGGTTTTCTTTTATCACCTTTGTATGGCACGCCAAGACGGATTTAAGCATCAATGGAATAATTCGACCAACAAAGACAAAAATAAACTGAAGTCAAAGTAAAACTCAATGTTATGAAAACAAAACAGTGAAAAAATACGTTTTTGCATAATATTGATTGTTTATTTCTGCCTTTTACTCTGTTAGCTGACGTATTCCATTATTGCTTGAATCCGTCATGGCATGCCATACAAAGGTGATAAATGAATAGCGAATTCCTGTGCAGGCTAATTTTTGTGGTCTTCACAAAAGTGGGCATTGCTCACTGAAAAATGTGTTATTTTCGGTATATTTTGTGTCATAATGATAATTGAGGATATCAGCTTTATATACATATAAACATATTTCCCAATAATCATAATTTTTTTATTTGATAGCCATTTAATAGTTCTTTTTGGGATGCACTGTACTGTTCAAGAAAATTGGTTTGATCTCTTTGAGGAAACGGAGGCCACCAAAAAGAAACTTTTATGGAAAAGTGTTATACAGGCCGATTTCATCGAGTTGTGTTCTTTTTCTAACCGATAATATGGAATAATTATGGAATATATTTGATTATAATAAAATCATTTCTCTCACACACACACACACACACACACACACATTAATCCAAATGGTCGCAGGTATGAAGTAAGTCATTATAATCATAATTCTTTTTCCGTCATCGTTGTTTTGGTGGGGAAGGTGGGGTAGTAGTATAAAAAGATTGTAATTTCGCTTTCAATATCTTGATGCCACAATGTAAAAGGGAGGTCTGAATCTGAGATATATTGCATCCGATTTAAAAATAAAGTCACAAGACTTATAGAAATATAAATATAGATAATATTTTGCTTTGATAATAGGTGGATTATGAGGACCTCCTTGGCAACAGGTATGCCTTTACAGCAAGGTGTAGAGATGAAAATGAAAATGACAAGGTTACCATGGTAACTATCATCAATAATATTTAGTGCCATCGATGTATGGTGATTTTGAAATGCACATCTTGAGAATAAAATCATTAAATTTCACTCTAATTGTAAAATACATTTACACATAATTATTGAGGAAAAAGAGAATTGTGTCTTCATCATTAATAATTACGCCAGATCTCTAATGTTCAGCTAAACACAGTGGTAATAAATCATATTGATGTGAAAATAAACACGTGTTTCACAGAAACAGTTTCAAAGCGTGTCAATTCACTTTTTAATTCCTTTACCCCCTAGGTTGCATATAATATCACTTATTACATCGCTGTCTGTATAGGCCTGAGGGCAAAGCTATAGTCTTATCCTATCTCCTTCGCCTCATTGCATGGAGTGATAAACCATGGGAGAATCAATATCATCGAATGAGTGATCAATGGAGATGGCAGACAATAACACGCACTATTATTGATTTCATCATTTGGGATGATAGAAGGAGGGGTAACAAACAGAAATAGTAGCATATTATTATAACAGAGATACGCAGGATAATAATAATTATCTCAAAAACGATCTTGAAATAACAGCTTCTATATACAAGAAGCGAGTTTATATCCACGTGGCTGTCTGGGCGAAAAAAATTCTGAACGTCAACACCCAAAAATCCTGATTTAATTGGGTTACTGATGGACGCCCTTTTTATTTCAGCACCAAAATGACACAATCATTCAATGATATTTTCCCTCTGTAGCTGTTACTGATGTTTCATAATTTTGTTCAACGCAAGCTTGTGCTTTTTTTTTTTTTTTTAATTGGAAACAAAATTGAAGAGAACCGAAGTGCTGACGTCATAAATATCCATCGTCTCAGTTACTGGTTTCTGTAGTATAACATTAAAGGGGAAGTTCACCCTGGGTTTAAATTGGTTTTTAAAAATGCAGAAAAATAAAAGAAAAATATGAGTGAAGGTTTGGAGAAAATCGACCAAAAAATGATGAAGTTATGAATATTCAAAGCTTTGATTCTGTGACGTCACATGCGAGCAGATCTCCTATGTGTTATGTAATGTAAATTCCATAAAATGTCATTTTTTCACAAGAAGTTAAT
The DNA here is from genome assembly GCA_940671915.1 of Paracentrotus lividus. Classification (NCBI taxonomy): domain Eukaryota; kingdom Metazoa; phylum Echinodermata; class Echinoidea; order Camarodonta; family Echinidae; genus Paracentrotus; species Paracentrotus lividus. Next base: position 17,645,565 of record CALNVZ010000174.1, read on the forward strand.
TATGTCACCTGTGCGAACCATGCATGAACCATGACAAAAAGAAAAATTGGAATTTACATACACAACCAATGGGAGAGCTGCTCGCACGTGACGTCACAGAATGAAAACGTTAAATTAACTTCGCTATTTTTTGGTCGATTTTCTTCAAACTTTCCCTACTATTTTCTTCTTTTTTTCTTCATTTTTTAAGACCAATAAAATTCCAGGGTGAACTTCCCCTTGAAACTCCCTGCATGAGGTTTACCCCGAGTTGGTTCTATCAACGGGTTGTACATATACTTCAGCACATATAGTTTGATCAAGGTGCAATGTAGTTCAGAAATAGCAATGACCATGATGACCGTGGGTCTGTGACAACATTAATAATAATTCATTATCTCACAATGGTCTCATAATATCGTTATAGTTATGAGTATTGTCGATTCATTAACAAAGTTTACGGCCAAATAGATTGAAGTCTATATCATTGTTTTATAATAATGAGGACTAAAATTCCCTTAATTGCGAATTTCGCAATTCGAAATTCGCTTAATATAAGGACTGCTGCCTCAATCATTTTCAACCCAGCATCGGGATGGAGATCTTGGCTAGGCCTATTGTGTTTCTTATCTTAAATCGGAGTATTATACCAGGGAAGTGAAACTGGTGACAATTTGCTGATTATATACGGAGAGATATAATATAGGTGTTGAATTCAGGTTTTGATCGAAGCCGTCCTTTATACGTTATTTCTTTGATCACAAAAAAAAAAGAGAAATCGATCTTACATTGATACATTTAAGCTGGTCATCATACGATCCAGATATCTATAGTAAAATGTAGGGGGTAATTAAAGCTACCCCGAACGATTCAAAATGAGGATATTGTATACGTCAACCTATTAAGCTCACAACAAAACTGTTTAAATAGCTTATGCTTCCATCAAGGTTTATGAATGGACGGGGATCGATCGTCATTTATCAACTAAACTTATATCCAAGGGACCGACTATATCGAATCTATTCAATTAAAAAGTTAATCATTTTGCACATGAGTACTATTTATATAGCCTACAGTCGTAATGAAGAGGCAATTCCTTCCTGTACTGCAGGCCCGTAACTAGGATTTTTACGGGAGGGTTCGAAATCTGCAAAAGTGGACAAAAAGGTACATCAAAAATTTTTCACGTCACGCCGGGCGAGCAAAAAGGTACATCAATTTTTGTTCGCGACACGCTGGCCTAGCAATAAGGGGGGGGGGGGGGGGGGTAGGCGTTGAAAATTATCCTGCCTTAGGCCGTTGAGAAGAGTACTTATTAACTTTAGGGGTATGCTAAGGTCGTTTTTTACATGATATTTCCTCTTCTTTTTTTTTTTTTTCTTTTTTGTCAAGCGGACCTTTGCTCGCCAGCGGGGGGGGGGGGGGGGGGGTCGTTCGAACCCCCCCCCCCGAACCGCCTGTGTATGGTTGCCATCTTCGAATAAAAACTGAATGTTATAATCCTAAGCACGTCGTCACATTCTTTTTATTAACTTTTATGTTATCGAATTCTCTGCATATTCTTTATTTGCTTTAGAATTGAATTTATAGAGGTAGGGCGAAGCAAAATTTGATAAACCTATATGTGTATACAATCTTATAATATACGCCGCCCCACCCCAAAGACACGCCTATAACTTATCGGGATCATGATAGCATGGAGGTTTCTCTTCTTCCTCCATGTCCTCCAAGATTATATAAACGAAGAACAGACAATCAAATGCCAAATTTCGAGAGTTTCGGGCTGTAAAAGTAAAATTGTAAATGTCATACTATCTCTACGAATGAACATTAAATTATGTATTTGATGTACACAAGAAAATAATTGTATTGCTAAATATCTTTTTATACAAATTGACCAAAATTGATCTTTTAAAGCGTTCATTTTGACTAACGGGGCATGTTCATGTTCGGCAACGTTATTTCAGAAACTAGAACCTTTTTTTTCTTCTTCTTCTTTCTCCTTTTTTTTATTTTTTAATTTTAATTTTTTTAAAATTTATTTATTGATTTTTTTTGTTGTACAAGTCATGCGGACAATGATCATAGATTTAGATGATATTTTGCCCCAAAGTATAACTGTCTGTCGCCATGTGGAATTACGATATCAATAAGGCGTCATGAATCGCACGATTTCACAGGATCTCTTTCTATGGTCGAGCCTAATTGACCGTTTTACTTCTTTTAAAGCGATTATACTGAATAGTATGATGCTTGGATTATACGATTTGGATTGGTGACGTAATTACAGATTCATTATTTTGAATAACGAACAAAACAAAAACAAGAGACAACAACAACTATATTATAGTGTAGAATAGAAATCAAGAATAATGACAAGGATGTGAATGACGATTATGATGACGACGGTGATGATGGTGAAGATGTTCATGAAACTGACGAGGATGTTGATGATCGTAGAGATGATGACGATAATCATTCATTAAGGTATAATATAACAGGCGATGGTGACAATGATGGTGAAGATGATGAAGATGATGATGAAGATTAAATTTCATTTATTATTGTCCAACAGGCTAAGTGTGTACAATATTACATAAATTGCATAAACAATAGAAATAGACAATGTTAGTTGGAAGCAAAAAGAGAAGATGCAGCAGACTAAAGATAAGAAATAAATAAACAAAGAAATTTTTATTATACCGGTTTACGGAGCAAGGTTTTACCTTGAAGATAGGTCAGAAAGAAAATAATTTATGATTTATATATTTTTAATTCACATTTAAAATGAGTAAGTATTGGTTATTCCTATTTTAGAAGGTATATCTTAATTAACAGTATAATAGATCATGACTGAATGAATACTACGAGTCATCGAGTATAATTTGCAAGTCCCTCCGTTTAAAATATATATTCAACATGTGCCTTTTTGTTTGTTTATTGTTCAGTTCTTGTTTACATTGTTTAATAGATAGGTTTGATTTCATACCGAACAAGCTTGTTTATATTATATTTGAATGTACTTTGGATATGTTTATACTGAATGATTATATTATGTTTGTAAACGGAAATAAAATTGAAAATTGAAAATTGAAATTGAAAATTTTGCGTTTCATGTATTGATGATGTCGAACCTGACGACGACGGTGATGATGATGATGATGATGATGATGATGATGATGATAAAGATGATAAAGATGATGTGGAAGAGGTGTAAACTAAGAGGAAAATTAGTTATTCTAACCTGCAACACCCCAAAACATTTTTTTTTACACGAAATGTACCGGTAACGAGATTGATACGACAGTTGATGTACTGCAGCATTAAAAAAAAAAACACACAATTGAATAAGCATTATTAATTCAAACTTTCATTTTATCCTTGATAAAACAAGGAAACACAAGAATGAAAAGGCCTCTCCCCCATTTTACTTCGCTCAATGATTTCATTTCCATTTCATCGTTTCACATAATAATGATGAAAGTACTTCTAGTCCAAGTTGTTTCTACGTATTACGATTGACCCTTATTCGTTCTCTCTGGTATCATTAGGTGGGGGTCTTATACTTTTGTTGTGAATTATTTACTCTTGACCAACAAGCATGAAATTATATCGATTTTTACTCGCAGGTTTGGGGAACAACATGTGTTGTTCTGCTCGCCTTTGTAAACATATACTTTTATTATATTTTGGCATGATGTCAATTTATGACAACAAACTCTATCTCAAAATACTAAAATAATGACAAAATGAGACGAAAAAGTTACCTGAATAACAATAATTCTAAATATATTTTGATGTCGTTTAAAAAAAAAATCGCCTTCTATACAAGTGGGTTAGTTTTAGCCTATAAAAATCACTCATTGCACGGGAATGGTTAGTGCAGGGAGCTGGGATTTAATCTTCGTGGTATAGTGGGTACAATCATCATGGTGCCCATAAACACTGCATAATAAAGTAGCGATATCGAAAGGCCCATTAGTTTTGGTCAGTGTTATGAACCATGATAAAAACTATGAATTCCAGACATGCATGCATCCCACGCGACCTAGTGAAAGTATATCCTTGACAGTCGCCGTACTATATCGATTGTTCATTGAGCTAAACGTTCTCTTCATATAGATTGGGAAAATCCCTGTTGTTCTTCTCTCACAACTCAAACACATTCTCATGAGCACAAGGCGAAACGGGATAATGCTGCAGTCACACAGACACTTACGGATAGATACGTTTGTGTTGTTTGAATTTTATTTCATATTCTGTTCTATCGTTTCTTATGTATTTCTTTGTTTTATTGGATAAACGAAATTATCAATATTTCCACTGCTGACTATGACGGGTAGGCACCCGTGGGGATCCGCAGAGAAGAAAATAAGTTTTGGACGCAACCGGACGTAACTCAACGTAAGTGTCTGTGTGACTGTAGCATAAGACTTTGCCGAACTACTTTCTTACGTCCATGAGTGAACGTAAAACAAGCGCCAAAACTTATACAGGTTGCCAATGAATGAAGAAATTGAGATGATCAACTTTGCACAGAAAAAAAAAGTATATTGATTTAAGACATGATGAATATATTTCACAAATTAGTTATGAATAATAAATGATTATATTAAAAAATATATTGGGATAAAATATCATGCGATTATGCAAGCTTGCAGCTCTAATCCTCATTCAAAAAATGTTGACGAATCTTTCCTAGATCATAATATACATTGGTAAACTGAAATAATTTCTCATTAGAATAATATCCAGGGGATCGAACAGGTTCTGGTCCCGGCCCCATTTTTTTTTTTTTTTTTTTTTTTTTTTTTTTGGTGGGTGGGGGTGGGGGATGGGGGCAGAAGAAAACCCTAATTTTATAGGGTCATAACATTGGCCGGTTAAAGAAGATTATTGCTGAAAAGCCCGCTCCACCTCCTCAGCATAGATTCATCTTAGGAGAAAATAAGCAATAATGATAATTTAAAAAAAATATATCGCCTACCTGAAAAGTCGGTGGGTATATTAAAATAAAGCCCTCTCCAACTTTCGAAATAATGGAGCTGTGGTATTCCTCAAATTACCGTAGTCCGCGAGTAGGCCTATATTTAGACGCCCAATTCATTCGCCCGCACAATTATTATTGCCGTTTTCAACAATTTAGAGGCTGTTATACCCTTTTGGAAACGAGTTGATCCAAATAATTATCTTCAGACAGCGATATGGCACCGCACATCCAATGCTATAATCTGCAGGAATAAATAATACTTTTTTTATAAAAGAGAGAGCCCATCAACCCAACATTTTTTCAGGAAAGAGCAAGGAACTGAAGAATATTATAATTCATTATCAGAAAGTTCTTTTTTAAAAAAGAAAAGAAAAAAAAAACCTTTGATTTTGATAAATTATACATAATAATATGCCTGTTTTTGGTGTTGAATTAGCCCGGGGGGGTCACTCAAACAAAAAAGTGCTACCCATGCGTGTCCCCGCACCCTGAAAATGGACCCTAAACGTCTCATTGCATGAAGTCAAATTTGCACCCCTTTTCGACGTCAGACTGAAAATGGACCCTAAACGTCTCATTGCATGAAGTCAATTTTGCACCCCTTTCGACGTCAGACTGGAAAAACATACCCTAAATGGCGTAAACACCGTGAAATTTTGACCCCAAAACAGCAAATTCCTCTGAAAACACCCCTATTTTTGTGAAAATGGAGATTGAAATTAAAAAACACCCCTACTTTAAGAAAAGCGTCGACGCCGCCGAAAGGCTGAAAACAGACCCTTTTCGACGCTTTTTGGGGACACGCATGCGTAGCACATCATGTGGTGAGTGACCCCCCCCCCGGGTGAATTAGGTGTCAAAAGAAAGGAGAAAGGCCGAATTTTAAAATAATGCATTCAATATTTTTTCTTCAAAAAGTTACACCACCATTAATTAAAGGTGTTGGATCAGATTGATGTAAAAGAAACGTGAATTGGGAATAGGAATGAAATAATAATATTAGGGCCTATACAAACAAAAATTACTTTTGGTACCGTTATCAGGATTGAGTACCTTCCTTCAAATACAGATTAACCATAAGATCGGTTTAAAAAAAATAAACATGTACATGCATGTTTTTCTTCTTATGTGATAGAAACCCCAACCGAACTATAAACTTAACATCAAGCAAAATAAAAGGCTTATCAATAGGAATGGAATGTCTTTGTAATGTCAAAGACTATAATCCCGTTTTCTCCCAAGTGTGGTTTTACACTGTGAATACAAGTTAATTGGCGGATGAGCCAATTCCAATGTTTCTTGGGATTATCGTAGGCCCCTAGTGTTGGATGGATTAAAAATTTATAGCGCTTTCAAGTTCGAATTACTTTTGTTAAATATGATGAATCGATCCTCTTTGTAGAGAAGAAATGAAAAGGATGTGATGTGGTATATAATATATAGGGTGGTCCTTGTTGATGGTTTTTGTATCTGTAATCCCAAAATAATGACATTACTACTTGACCTTTTACTATAGAAGGATTACGAAGATCTGATTTATAGTATAGATATAAGCCTATTTTAGAACAAAGGTGATCTATTTATATAAAGAGGCACCGAGCTTATTTGGGGTACAATGAACTTAGTGATATTAAGAAAACACTAATTAACTATAAATGGAAAGGAAAATTCACATTGATAAATCTGAAGTTTATAAATGATTTTTAGACTACTGACTACTGATAAAATTTCTATAGGTCTATACTGACGCATTATTTAATTCAACCCTTCTTTCTCGCTTCCCACCTTCTCGATTTACATAATTTTCCATCAATGATATAGGGTGAAAATATACAAACTCAATATTTTTAATAATTGGGCTGTTAAAAAACAACCCAACAACAACAACAACAACATCAACAATTACATTTTGGCCTCCTTCTTTCTATAGACTCTAATTCTTCATTGCACGCCCATGTACCTGCATGCTTGTTTCAATGCAATTTTCGACAATATTCCTATGGTGCTAAAGCCATGGTCACATATTGTGACCACGGGGTTCTGCAGGGGAGCATTTCATCAAAGGACTTGTCGGACATTTTATCCGACAAATTTGCTCTCAGCCAATCAGATGCAAGCATTTCAGTAGCTTATAACAGTTTGTCGGATAAAACGTCCGACAAGTCCTTTGATGAAATGCTCCCCTGGAGTTTGATCGTGCAGCTGATGGAGCTTTCTCTCTTACGGTTTTTTCACGACGTCCGTAGTCTCCGTATGATCGTTTTACGAAAGGGAGGTTTCGTGGACAAGACCATCGACCAATCTTCATCTTATGTGATAGAAACCCCAACCACTGGAGGCGATCGTTGTTGCTACAACTGGCGATCTTGCTGTTGTGAGTGTGGTAGCAAGTTGTTGTTGTAGCCTAGCTTAGATAGAGTCGTTTGTAGGTTTATAATCGCCTTTTTAAAGATTAACTCCTTATAATTATGAAATTATGAGGTTGTCGCCACAACGATCGCCGCCTGTGGGACAGGCCCTTTACGATCTGCGAAAGTTGGCTTCTTATACGAAGTTCTTGTGAAATGGTTTGGCAACCTTTCGTAATCATGGCATTTGTGATCCTGTAAAATTCTGTTGACATTGATATTCTTGTTTCTCTCTTCCTGTGGCTTCATTCCACTCTCTCTCTCTCTCTCTCTCTCTCTCTCTCTCTCATCTCATTATCCCCCATTCTCTATTGGTTGACAACAATCAGAGGATAATGCAGAATGGACATCTGTTGTTATATCGACTGGAACGTACTAACTTTATCCCTATTCATTGTGTTGGAGTTCATTAACCTGTCTGCTGATGTTTTAATACACTGTTACGCAGAGAAAAGAGTGCATCAGTTGAATAGAGACCAGAGATTATAACAATATAGCGGTCCCTCTCTCTGAAGTTGAGATTTGAAGCGTGAAATATTGAGCTGGAACTACACCAGTTACTGGCCGCTTAACCTGAAGAGATCAATGGTACATCAATAGATTTTGAGCGGGAACTTGACTATTCGAATCTTGAAATAGAAACGAATATGAGTGAAGAGACAAAATTGTACATAAAAAGGAGCCGTATATTATGTTATCTACTTTAGATGTCAACATATAGGATACTGCCCTCCTAAAGAGTGTAACTGACTTATTAACCAAATTTGGTATAATGAGGTTATTGTAAATAGCGTTTTCTTCTTTCTGATCTAATTGTAGTCTTATAACACCAGTCCTGTAATTATGCTAGCTAATAATTAAAGGCATATTACATTGCCATTGCCAGTGTAAAATACTATGACAGACACATTTGTCTGTCTTATAGGAAATTTCATGTTTGCCACATTTTTAATACTTATATAACAGTTTAATGATAATGTGCTGGGTATCAAGACAGGAATAATTGTCTGTTCTGGGAATTATTTGAACATTTCTAACATTTTGTAATACCAGCAGAGGTAAGTGGAGCCAAGCATACAAGCAAAGTAGAACAACCTCCGCGATGGTCCATTTCATGGTCCTTTCATATTCCATTTGAAATAAATGAATCGAGCAAAGTATATAGCCAAACAAAATTACGGTTTGTTTATGAAATTCCAGGTAAAGGATTTTTTTTTAATCCAGTATAATTAAACAGTCTGCATTGTCAGTACCCAAACATGACAAACCCCTGATCCCCTTTTGCAATTTACAAGTGTATCATACTTGAATAACATCTTCAAAGGCCTCAATAGCATGAACACGTAGGCCTATGGTCTCATTAAATCAGATGTTAACAAAAAGAGTAAATAGAGAAGACCTTACTCATTCTTCGTTAGATACAAGAAGCTATACCAAATCATTCATGCATTGACTAACATTGTCAAGGTTTAGAAAGGACTGGTGGGTTTTATAATTTTACGACGTTCATCAACCCCACAACAACAATTACCGTAATGCTACTGTCTTGGTTATTACAAACCATTTGAGTGGTTATAAGTTTCCTGATGGGGCTGATTTTGGAGTTAAATTATATTTCACAGCTGATGTTACATCATCATCATCGTGTTGTAATGTTGTCTAGAAATCGTCCATGGCGGCACCGAGTATAACATCTTCATGATCATGAGACGTCAGATAAAAGTATAATACAGGAGCTATCATCATCTCTTATCGGGCATAGCATGGCATCCAGGCAAAACGTGCTGTTTTTCATCTCATGAGTATGAGAACGTGGGTTTAATTTTCATTCCTTAAAAAATATAAATAAATAAGATTTAAATATATATATATATATATATATATATATATAGAAAAGAGAGAGAAAAAAAAGTAACATAACCCTGGACCGAACATGACATTGGGCATGGTCTGAATAGTACCCATATATTGCGCATAATGTTCTTTCTTGCTCATTATCATGATTTTATTACCCAATGGCCCCGCACTATAAACTGGCTGATGATGTTAAATCGCAACAATGATGAGATTTTCACATTTTTATCCCCTTATAAACGTCATCATTAACCAAAAAACAAAAAACAAAACAAAACAAAAATAATTATGTCTTATGATAATTGCCCCATTCGCTTCCTTAAAATGCAGGAAAATATATCATCAAAGGCTCGGAGAAATAATACAGGAGCATTACGTTCAAATAGAAGTCGCATAATCCCGAACGTGTTTTCGTGAGAAATTATTGACTTTATTATGTGGTTAAATTAATCAATAAGACAATACATTATTCTCTAGCCCATAAGCAATTCTTGAACTCATGCATATCCATTGAACGTTATTGATGTGAATCTGTATTCATGTCATTTCCCTCTGGTATAAAAGGGGGGTAATTACCACATTCATGTTGTGCGACCAGTTAGAACAATCTGCAATATTCAAACAATAACATTATTAGCACATAACAGTTGGAACAATTTGCTATATTCAAACGATAACATTAATAGCACGCACATTCATGAAGTGTGACCTGTTGTAACGATCTTCTATTTTAAATAATAACAATAATTTTATTCATGCCCCACCATAATGCGTAATTGGAGACCGGAGGTGAATGAACTATTACTGGATTTTTTATTTATTTATTATTATTTATTTTTATTTTTTATTTTTTTATTTATTTATTTTTTATTTTTTTTTGGGGGGAGGGAGCGCACAAAAGTTGTTTAGCCCAATTCTTCTTCTTCTATTTCTCTGTTTCTTTACTTTTTTTTTAACCACCCATTGGACATGTTAATATATTAAAACGTTGCGTTTGGTGCTTCATTTGAATTCTACCTAAGAAATATAAACAAAAAAAAAAACAACATAAAAACATGTTTTTTTTAACTCCTACGTCAAGTACAAAACTAAAATAAAATAAATACAAAATTGTAGACTTGGCTATGCAAGGATTTGGTGAATGAGTTTTTTACTTTTCCATGGGACTTTTCAAAGCTCTGAAGGCTCGTTTTTAGTATAAAAATGGAATTCATTTAGCCGAGTAAAGGGGCACTTTTTGGTCATGAAAAAGGGCACTTTTAGGGTGGATGAAAAAGTTTGGGGCACTGTGCTACTACATACTGTAAACAGTGTCTACAAAACAAGGCAAGTTAAATAATAGGGTAAGAAACGTTAAATGCATGTTCGTGATTACTTTTTCCTTCCATTATGTTACCAGATCAGCATTGAGTGATGGCGCTATAGCACAACATGAATCGCCCTTTCGGCCAAGTCGGTTATATATAGTTGGGTTATGCATGGATCGTAATAAGAATTATGGGTTATGTAATTAAGCGAATCTTTCTGTATTGTACTAGTCTAACAAAGCAACATGCGCTATGTTGTAACATACTTGAATAAATATTGGGCAAACTCTAAAATATGTACAAATAGACTCTGATCTATGGTCAAAATTAGAACAAAAATATCACAAAGTTATTGGTTAGTTTTTCGGAATTTCTTTTTCTAATTTAGATGGAAATAAATAATGACACATCATGGATAATAAATTCGTTTCAAACTGTTTATTGCTACATCAAAGAATTAACAAAAATCTGCATACACCGTACATCAAGGTTTACAATGCCATGATCAAGAATAAAGGTTTTAAAATATCTAAATAATTATATTTCATAATTACACAAATATCATACATTGTATTGCAACATCAACTTCTTTTCTACATTTTCAAGATAAACTTTAAAAAAAATTTATAGTGTTTTCTCCTCAATATTTATTCACTGATGATTCTTTCTCCTGGCTACTAGAAATTTAGTGGAGATTTGATGGTTTGTATTTTATCTAATTCATAGAAACTGATCATTTTTAATTCTAGTTAGCAATGGATAAGTTAATTGCAATTACAATCAGTAGTTAAATTATACTGCCTTTCATTAATAAAATCATTTCTTAGATTATAGTTATAATATTTTTATATTTCATATCATATGGCTATTTCAGCTATTTCATTTTATTCCAAAAAGGAAGAGTTAGAGACATGGTATTTTATAATTTGCATGATGATAATCATTATCATTATAAAAAGAAATCCACTTGTTCATAGTAACAAGAGAAATAAAGGTCTGCATCAGTACACTCAACTCTTGTTAAAGAAGCTGCCTGAAATTTTCTTAAACTGATTACCCAAGACATAATATTTGCTCATGGATTGTTTGAAATTTTAACCAGGAGAATTTCCTTGTTATAACAAAATCTAGTTCCAAGCTCATTACATGAGTGGACTGTAATTAATTGAACTAAATGGAGTCTATATAATCCAGACTTCTGGAGTCTATACAATCCAGACTTCTGGGGTTAATAGGTCTGGAGTAAAAAAAAAATTCTGATAAGGCTACTAATACACAGTGATCTTGGTTGGTAAAAAATAAATAACAAATTAAAAACAAAGTCCTCCAAATTCTATTTGAAGATATGAACAGCACAAGAATGAACTTTTTACACCTTGTGCAAGAGCAGCTCAAGGTCAAACGCAAATTAAAAATCTCATAATGATGCGCTGACATCGGTTCCTTCGACGATTGTTCCAGGCTTTATTTTGTCTAAGATGTTGGACTCAGCTTGGGTTACAAAGAATTTTATGTTTTGTTTAGTGTTAGGGTTAGGTTATATTCCATTAGTGCTAAGGATTTGTCTGGTGAGTAAATGTTGTTACACCATTATGTTACATGTAATATATTTATTTACCAGGTAAGTAAATTGCACATTACTAAATTAGGTAGACCTAACCCTGACCCATAGGCCTACGTCTACCTAACTCTATAGATAAAAATCACGACTTTACGATACACAAAGTATATGAACATATCTGTCTACCTAAGATAAAAATCCTTTTGAGAAAAGGTTACAAATTTGCACATGCATCTAAACGTGATTATGCATTATCCAAAACATATATTCCATATGCAGGTGTCACAGATCAATTTCAAAGGTGTGTTATAAATTGATATGTCGATCCCTTTCACTTATGTACACCCTGTATAGGCCCTTTTTCTTTAAAGGAGGAGTCCGGGCTGAAATTAAAAAGTTATGGAAAGTAAAGTAAAATTTAACAAACACAACACAGAAAATTTCATCAAAATCGGATGAAAAACAACAAAGTTATGCATTTTTATAGGTATTGAATTTTTTTCGTAAAACAGTTCTTGGCATTGTCTCATTGTCTCATTTGAATATTTGAATATTCAAATGAACAAAATGATGATGTCACAGTCCCCCTACTTCTTGTGTATTTTATTATATGAAATCCTATTTTCTCATTTTTTCATATATTGCGTATACAGAAAATCCATCCCTCATAATGAAATAGGTACATGTAGAAGCACTAGTGACCTTGAACATTCCACAAGGATTAATCCCTGTTTTTATGTCCTTGGGCCAGAAAATCTTGATAATTGGTATTTCATACAATAAAATACAAAGAAAGTAGGGGGACTGAGACATCATCAGTTTGCCAATTTGAAGATGGCAAAAACTGTTTCCTAAAAAAAATTCAAAACCTAAGAAAATTCATAACTTTGCTATTTCTGATCCGATTTTGATGAAATTTTCAGTGTTGTGCCTTTAAGATTTTACTTCATTTTTTCTAATAATGCAAAATCCAGCCCGGAGGAGTCCTTTAACTTCACTCTTACCCACAGAGAAAATAGCTTCTGTGCAAATCTAAAAGGGTTGTTTTCTTATACTTCACAGGTGTATCTTCAAATCAGAAAATGCTGTCAACCAATATGAAGTCTTACCAACATTGTACATTACAGTTTGTATGACATGATGGCCAAAGGTGGCCTGAAGTTAAGCCTAGCTTAAATCTGTGGTTTAACTATGGCGGGCAAAATGTGACACAATCTGTCAACGTTGTTATGTTCCTTACTTTTTACTGAGTTCTGGAATCATACTTTAATGGTTAAGAAAACCTTTGTACTTATCATTCACTTTCGTAAATGTACCAAACAGATCTGATAAATCCAACGTCTACTGTTCAAGATTGTGTCACATTTTGCTACCCATAGTTAAACCCAGGGCTCAAATTTAGCGGTGGCTTAACCACAGATTTAAGCTAGGCTCAACTTTAGGACACCTTTGAGAATACGGACCGTTAGGTTTAGATGTTCTTAAATGTTACAACAAAAAAATAACAGATGATTTGTGAGGTATATCAACTTAAATACATTCCATTTAAATGTTATAAAACAGGTGCAAACAAAATATACCAATATATATTCTTGACAATTTTAGCTCCAGCTCGCAGTACAATATTTGTAAAATAACTTCTTAAAACTAACAATACACATGAATACAGAGAGACATATAATTTCAATACCAGTAAAACCTGTAAATAAAAAGTGCTTGAAATTTCACACAACCTGACTGCAAGCATTTCATAAATGACTGTGTGTAACAATGTTCTATAACATATCTGACTTTCTATTTAATGATTTAATGTATTAAAATGATGTCAAAAAATGATCAGACATTATTCTAAAAGAGAGAGGTAATCCTATCCTGTCCCTTCACTTGCCACACCTCATATAGACCTATGTACATTTAGATAAAAAATAGTTGTGTTACAAATGACCAACCCATTTTGGTATATTCACGGCACATGTAACTGCAAAATCAAAACAAAGTAAACCTTGTTCATTCAGAAGTTTTAAAAGTTATGTTCACAACAAATTTTGGGCCTTAGCAAAATGCACCAAAGTATGTCACTTGTCCACTAAAAATGATATGCACCAATACAACACGATTTCATTTTCCCAATCCCAATTCATGCAAACCTACTAGTTCCCTGATCTTGGAGATTGTGCTTTCTGCTGATCTGCTCCATAAAATGCCACTGGAAATAGAAAAGCCTCATCTGTTGATGCATTTAAAGTTCTTCGTCAAGACACAGTTAATTTAAGCAGCTTTTTTATTAATTATTTTATTTCTGTGTCTAAACAGATGCATTGTTAGAGCTCTGTTATATTTTTAGAGCATTAGAGTATTTTTATATACTGGCTGCGCTATATCTAATTATTATTTTTTTCTTCAGAATAACAAGATTTCATAAGAGCAAGGTAATTTCCCGATATAATTTGCTTGAGACCAATCACCTTGTTATAACAGGAGTGGACTATACTGTCAAATATTATAATGAATACATTATCAAGGTAACAATACCAATTAAAACCCTGTTTTCATGGAATCAGGAGAAGATAATGTATATGATAGATGGGAATATGAGTAATATCAAGTTTTTTGCTAAGTATCAGGGTAGGCAAGTGATAATCAGAATGTAAAAGCAAAAAATGCAACCCCCCCCCCCAACACGCTTGCAACTTTTATTCAAATGTCCAGAGAACTTGAATGTTATCTTGTACATTGTTTCTTTTTAAACATCTTTTACCTTAATAAACCTGTTAAAAAACAGATTGTTAACTAGTTTTGCACTTCACTTTATATATTGTTGTTTTGCCTTTTATTGTTTTGTCTTTTAACAATACTGCACAAAACTCCTTTATAGTGGTAACTGATGTATTTATATTATGGGGCTCTCTCTTCAGCTGCCGAGGAAAGTTTTTAATGTATTATTCCTAAATATTCTGCATACATTATATTGACTATAATATATGAAATAAATAATAGAAATAAAAAGGATAATTTTGTATATGATGTAGCACAATGAGGTTAAAGCCTAGATGACACACATCACATATCGCCCTGGAAGCAATCAGATGAAAGATCTTCTCCACAAGATAAGAACGTCATTTGATAAAATCACTGAAAAGAAGAAACATAGATATCCAGGCAATTTATTCTAATATCCGTAATATTGATGGCAATTACATACATCTTCTTTCAGTGAAATCATTGATTTGGTCAAGAGATTGAAATGCGGAAGACACTTATAAAAATGCTTTGGAATGGTTGATAACACCTCACCTAAGCATTAATATGTGACGTAAGGTTTTGGAATCGCAAAAATCATAAGAAATTAACCCAATTCCGCTTAGAGTCACAAACACTATACATAGAAATGCATGTATGGGACTACAAAAGATTTTCAGCTGAACATTTCAGCTAATTTGGGTATATTGGGTCATAATATGAATATTAGGGCAATTGAAGTGCAATCCTTTACAGTGGACCTTTTGACTATTACATTCTGCCTAAATACACATGGCACTGAAATAACAGGAAAGCTCACAATCATTTGTTAATCTTTCCCCTATTACATGAAAATGACATCTGCACCTGCACTTGAAACAAAATGCTCTTAAAATAATGAGCTTGTGCTGCGTGCTCTCTTAATTTAAGAGTATCACCACAAAAACTAAGCTAGATAGGCTTGCATATTCAACCAAAGTTAATGAAATACAAATGTTTTTACTGTATAAGATCACAACGCAGAATTCACCTAGGCTAGGGGTCTAGATCTACACTTAATATGATAAAATCGTTTCCCTCTACTTGCTCTCAAAGAATATGGGAGAATATCAATGTGATAGTGCAATATTCCATGACACTGGAGACATAAATAAATACAACTGTAGTATTACATTTGAGCAGAAACATAAAATATGTATTGATCTCTGCATTAAGTGGATACCTTGAAAAAATAACTTACCTTAAAATGGCTGGTAGCTTAGACGAGTATGCAATGTTCTTATGTCCGCAACCTTCTTCATGACCAAATGAAATCATTTTGATTGGATCTGCTGAGGCAGGTCGTCTCTCTAAAGCTATTTCATATAACTGACGAGAAAACACATTATGTATGATATAATAATTCAATATTGTGTGTTGTGCATTAATGTTTCCACATCTAAAATTAAAAAAACAGCAAAATATAAAGATAAGTATGATTTCTTTTTAAACAATTCCATCAGTACATTTTCATTTCTAATCATATTTGCAATAAAATGCATCACATTCCTTCCTACTTCCAATTTACTCGTGTAAACTATTAGTTTGACTTAATTTCTAGTATTTGTTGTAACTTGTTTTCACCCATGCCAAATATACTTATATATACTCACACCACAGGGAGGGAATTCTATTTAAAATTGCATGTCGCATAATCTGAAATGTCAGCCCAGCAGATTTTTTTTGGGATAATAATATCTGATTTTTTTTATACAGCGCTTTTCCAGTTAAACTGCTCAAAGCGCTTTACAGAATATTATTACCCGTTCACAGGATTCAATTCCATAATTGCTGGCAGCCATGCATTAATAGTAGCCTATAAGGAATTATCCTCCCAGGTACCCATTTGCACAATACAAAATATCTCCTTGATCAAATAAGAATGCTGTGCGTAAATATTCTCCTCATAAAAGAAAAATAAGCTGATAATTTTACCTTCTTGCCAAGGTCATGAGGTACAATCCAGTCGTCTTCAGCATGGAGTATGAGTATTGGGCACTTTACATGCTCAATGCTGGGCAGGGTAAAGAAAAAAAAGGCTATTCATATGAAACTAGAAGGATTTATAAGAGCAGAAAAGTAGGGATTCTTGTGTAAAGATTTCACTATTTAATAACCCGTAAAATTGAACTGCACATCAAGTAAACAAAATAGTTTTCACTTGGACCGTTTGGTTTTAATCATAACATACTTGAGGGAATTTTATATTGAAATATTAACTGTTCTTGAACGAAGAGGTGCCCGGTAGTCATGTATTAACATCCCTAGTAATTAAAAAAAAAAGAGAGTTAATTTTCAGTGTGGAAAATCATTATCACTTTCTGAAATTGTTGCAGCTGGACTGGTTGAGTTAAATTTTCACAATTTCCAATCAGATACAACTATTTTATAACATTATGACCTATTTGCTTGTCTACCAGTTTTGCTGCATCTCATGAATTTAATGACCATAACAGAGACTGGACAGACATGACAATGCCATAGCTACTGTCAACAGAAGCTGATAAGGTGGTAAGGAGGAGAGAATGTGTGCTTCTTCTTCTTTCAGGTTCAGCAATAACATTATATGTACAGGCCACTGCACACCTTACGATTCGACTGGCTCAAGACTTACCAAGTTTAGATCTGAAATAAAAAAGCGTGTATATTTTTCAATCGCTGTGTTATTCCAGATCCAAATTTAGTAATCATGAGCCACTCTGGTCGTAAAGTGTATAGTGGCCTTAAGGGTTAAGGAACATAGTAAGTGAGTGAAAAAGACGTACCTGACATCACTCTGAAAGTATTGAGCAGTGGAGTTGAAAGCTTGATCAAAGTAGATCCTACTGTATGGTAGAATGTTCCAGGGCTGGAAAGGATTATAATGTACATATTTGTGACTCGTCGACTCAAACAAACAAGAAAATTGCAAAAGCAGCAACAAAGAAAATGGAGGGATACATTGATTTCTCTGAATAAATATCATTGATTGCTATTAGTCTGATGTGTAATGCTTTCAGAAAGAAAGAAATAAATTATGGCAAATTTGTCAGGTTTGAGCTGATGGTTTATATTTCAAAACTTTATATCACACAAAATCTACACTCCCCTATATACAAAGAATCACAAACCCACCTATAATCTAGATGTAATGGTTGATATGACACCACTGAAATGTTTTATCATTTGGCCCAGTATCAAATGTAAAAACACACCAAGACACATTTGCCAACAACATACATAAGCTCCTATAAGACGCATTGACATACCTGTCCACACACAAAGCTATGCATGCATCGATACAGATCTTTTGTGTCACCACAAATAAAATTGGGCCTCTTCTTCTATAAACCTTTCTTTTTGTTTCAATTTTTTAGGCAATAAAAAAAAATGTGAATGAGAAGAAACAAAAACAAATGACCTACCATTCCAAATGGGTGTCTCATAACCTCATCCAATAGATTGTTGAATGGTGCTTCTAAGATAAGCCCTGTTGGGCATCCCTCTAAAAGATAAAAAACAAAACAATATGTAATAATGAAAACATGATGTAAAGAGGATAAGTGAGACAAGCTTTTTGAAGGAATTTTTGTTCCCTTGGTCTAAGTTGAACGATTGATGTCTATTTCACAGATTTTTAAAGAAAATTTAGATGCATGTAGAAGACCTATGGCTATAAGTCCTACCTAATGGGCTTAATGATGAATGACACCTAACCAAAAACATTAGAACATTGAATTGTTTCTAAACTCCCTAGACTGCAAATCTACTAATTGGGCCATTGCACTATCAAATATAGCCATACTATTTCCCAGGGAAAACCAATGCAGTTTAACAGCTTGGTAGTATGTACACTGTATTGACACATTTTTTACCCCTGATGTACCTTTGTCGGGTGAGACTGTATGTAATTCTGAATTACTCCCATGTTTGGTATTAGTAACAATTGTCTTATGTACCAGCAGGAGCCCATTGTAATCCAGAGACAATCAAACAAACAATCTACAATAGTTGATTACTTACCTTCCCTGCATATTTTTGAAGTGAATACTGTGGAAATCCTGATAGAAATATAAAAACATAAGGTAGCAGATTTAAGTGATATAAGCATATTTCTAAAATGGTGAAGAACCTATGTAATGTTGACATAATGGTATGTTCATAATTTACAATACTGTAATATTTTTTCAATGTAGTGGAGGAAGTACCAAAAAAAAAAAAGGAAGTTTGAAAGCCAATACCAACTATCAGTCTTGTATAGCAAATCCTGAAGTCCTCAGCTACCAGAATCTGCCTCAATTCCTAACCTATAAGGCAACATTCTGAACAGTGTAGTCTAATAATATAGGCCCAATTGAATAACAGACAAATTCACAACTCTATACATTCATACCGCAATAATTATATTACCAAGTAGCAAAAAAAGTACTTATCTCAAAAGGTATATTCTAAGACTAGCTTTTTATAACACACAGTCAATGAGAGGTTTGATTCGTTTGCTCTTGCTTTATATTAGATCCTAAGGACATGTGGAACCATTGATGCGATGAAAAGCAGTCCAGAATCACAAACTTTCACAAATAAAAATATCATAGAAACATGGAATTATGAAAGATTTGTTTGCGAGTTTGCGAGCCTTTTCGAACTATGGTCAGGCATCAAGAGGGCCGTATCAACAGGCTAGAAGAGTCTGGGTAGTTAGACTGAGTTCATACAGCCCTACTTGATATCTTTATATCTGATATGACATATACTGGACCTGTAGAATCTCTCAATGACATCAAGTAAAAAATTCTTTAATATTTACCCAGTTCCAAGGGAATGTCCCCAGATGTAGAAAGGGGAATCCCCAGTTCTCTTCCTCAGCCATCTATAGACTGTTTCTACATCATCATGAATACCGTCTGGTGTTGTATGGCTTGATGAATCACCATATCCTACAAACAGATAAATAGGAATATTAGCGATCATATTTTGTAGAATTTCATACAATTAAGACAGGATGTTGCTGTAATAATGAACACATGTAATAGATGTTATTCTTTTAACCAAAAACATCATCAGGAATCACACTCACAAGACAAAATATAACATACAGAACTCCTAACATTACCATACATAAGCCTCATCATCAATACACCTGATGTATGAGTAAACATAAAATGGCTTATATTTCGCATCAAATTTGTGATCATATAACTCAAGTGAATATTGATAACATTTTTATCACAGTACGGGGTCTAAGGATACCTTTTTCTTACATTAAAACTTCATCATATTTTAATCTAAAGGCCACCGCACACCTCACAACCTACTGACTTGGATCTGAAATAACGAAGTGCATACATTTTGCAACATGCTTTGTTATTTCAGATCCAAAGTCAATCGTAAGTCGTAAGTCGAGAGGTTTGTGGTGGCCTTAAATGACATCTGTATTACAATTTGAACTTCATTAATTAAGTGCCCATTATTACATGAAAATTGTCAATAATATAAAACTCTTTCACTTTAAACAGATATATACAAGTAATGTTAACTGGGATTCAGGAAAAAACAGGTACCAACCTCTATAGTCTACAGCTACTACATGATATCCAAGTCTTCTTAATAACTTGTACACCTCAACCCTGTGTGGATTTGCCCTGCAAAAGATAATAATACAAGAATATTGCAAATTAAAATTTGACAATAGTACAATCGAATATAGAAAACAAAAGAAAACTTCTACTCCATCATCTTTGCAGTAAGCATTTCATTGATAAGATAACCCATAATGAACGTGGCTTTTCCTCTTATGATTTTAATAGACTTTCACAAACATCCTTCTACAAAACTAAAACAAAATATCTGTATTAATCAGGTATTTATCTACTTGGGTACCCTTCTGTAAAACAAAAATAAGCAATATAAATCATGATTTTTTTTAAATAGAGTTGAGAGATTTTGGTTTATCTACTATTGAAAAAAAAATTTAAAAAATAAATTTGATATCTCACAAAAATATAAATAGAATCCTAAACATGGTTTACTGGTACCTTGAACCTGAGTTGCCATGGCAATACATGACAACTGGTCTATGGTCTCCTAATGCTTTATCAAATAGTTCGGCTGTTATTTCACCCTCTTCATTTCCTGGTATAGATGAATCTGGAAGCATTTGCCTGAAAAAAAATGTTAAAGACTCATCAGATACAACCTATGTTACATGAAGATATATTTATGATTTGAAAATATAAAGCCAGGATTAAGCAAGGTAAAATGGATGCAACATCACAAGGCGGGGTTAAAGATTAATGTACAAATTATAGATTTACAGGGCATTCAAAACTATTAACCATTACTGTGTTTGTGATAAATAGTATCTTAAGTCATTTTAGCCTATTGTTTTCAAACACAGATATCGAGGGTAGTACATATAGCACATGTCTCAGATTATGTTATAAACAAAAAACAGCAAAATGTAATTTTAATGTTGCTTCCTTACATATCATCTGATATTTGCATGGTCATAATTATAAGTGTTTTAGTGTAGCAGTAATATCATTTGACTAAGAATGCAAAGGTCATAGGTTGTATCCTTGCAATGGATTTTATCTACAATTGTTTCACTTCAACCAGGTGTAAATGGGTAACTTATATGCTAACGCACTACTGTACATATTTGGCCACTAAGCTATGATCATGGGAATAATTTTGAAGTGCCAGGAGCATTATACCTGACTGACATGGGGGCTATTTTAAAAGCCATCATTATTATTGTTTTTATGGTGATCTTTATATTTTATTTTGCATTTAAAATAATTATATAGGCTTTTTTTTTAATGAATGTCTTACCATACTCCAAGCTGGACTCCATTTGTAGATGGTAGATAGACATTTCTTGCTCCTTTCAATCCATATACCTCAGGAGCATGATAGTCTCTGAATACAGGACATTTCACTGCAAAGTTCACATGCACATATGGAACAGATAACATTTACATTCACATTGCAAAACTTGGTACTTGCCCCCCTGTCTAGACTCACAACAAATCTGGTTTAATATGTTTTGTGTCTTTGTAAAAACTACACTGAAAGGACTCCTCCGGGCTGGATTTTGCATTATTAGGAAAAATAAAGTAAAATCTAAAAAGCACAACACTGAAAATTTCATCAAAATCGGATCAGAAATAGCAAAGTTATGAATTTTCTAAGGTTTTGAATTTTTTTAGGAAACAGTTTTTGCCATCTTCAAATTGGCAAACTGATGATGTCTCAGTCCCCCTACTTTCTTTGTATTTTATTGTATGAAATACCAATTATCAAGATTTTCTGCCCCAAGGACATAAAAACAGGGATTAATCCTTATGGAATGTTCAAGGTCACTAGTGCTTTTACCTATTTCATTATGAGGGATAAATTTTCTGTATATGCAATATATGAAAAAATGAGAAAAATAGGATTTCATATAATAAAATATACAAGAAGTAGGGGGACTGTGACATCATCATTTTGCTCATTTGAATATTCAAATATATTCAAATGAGACAATGAGACAATGCCAAGACTTGTTTTACGAAAAAAATTATATACCTAAAAAATGCACAACTTTGTTGTTTTTCATCCGATTTTGATGAAATTTTCTGTGTTGTGTTTGTTAAATTTTACTTTACTTTACAAAACTTTTGAATTTCAGCCCAGACTCCACCTTTAATGCAATTTTACTGTAATTGCATGATTTAGATTTATGGCATCTGTCGGCCTATGTATCTACAAGAAGGTATTTAGACAACCCAATCAGGAATTTAATCTTTAGCTTTTCAATAAATCAGACAAAACCTACAGGAAGGCAATTTTAAGTGCACTTAGATTAACCTCACAGTAATCTTGTTATACACTTAATTTACTTTCATGATCATGTTGTAAACCTTTTGTTTGCCCAAGTTAATACAATTAATATTATAAGATACGAGATAAATACATATGGTTTATTCCCATGAATATTGATAGGATATTATCTGGGAGTAAATCTTATCTCTTTGGCAAATAATACAATACACAAAGCATATTGCTATTATCCTAATGGTGCTATTATATTTTTAAGAGATTTGTTTCATACCTAATTCAACTGTTGAGTGCATGTATTTTTTATTTTTTTAAAACAAAATAATCATTTAATATGTATAATGAATGGGAGTGAATGAGTTAAACAGAATTTTCATCAATGTTGTGTCAGCTTTCACATTGATTAAAGATCATTTTTATTTCTGATAATTAGATTAATCAACAATAAATTCTGATAGAATCAATCTAAACTTATACATGTAAATGTTAAAAATTATATAGAGTACATTTGTCAAGACACTTACCGTAAGTAAAAAAAAAAAGGTGTATGAATAAGTGAAAAAACAAGCAAAGAACAATACTCCGAAAATCTGTCAAATCAGAGTTAAAGGTAGCTTTAAACTCACTATAATTGAGGAAGATAAGCTGAGATGCAAAGTCTGGTATGAAGTAGACTAGAACTGGGAAGATGAGGTAGAATAGAAAGGAATTCAGCAGACATATCTTCCATGTCCAACTCCAAATTATTGCTCTCTTTCTATTAGCAAACAATAGACCAAAGGAAAAATGGATAATTACAGTGGAAACTCAAAATGAAGAATGCAACAAATACCTGATCTAACAAGTTTTTGTCTTCAGGCAAAATTATATCAATTAGTTTTGTTTTGTATTGTTAATGACTACTTACATAGAGTCAACCATCGCCAAAGTCAAAATAGCATGAGTTAAAATATCACCTAAGACAAAGGTCTTTTCAAGTCATTTTCTTTTCTATTGTTTTTAACCCCTTGTAAGTCTTCCACAATTTAACAGACAGTTGTCCAACTCCACAATGTCTCTCTTTCTGATTAAATACAAATTTAATAGAATTTCAATGAATGATAATAAAAGGCGAAATGTATTCAATTATACCTGTTGACCTTCCCAGAATTAGGAATAAAAAATATTAAGTAAAATCTCCTTATAAAAATCGTATTTCCTGCAAATGTGTTTCTGCTTTTTGTGGTCGTATAGAGACTCCATATCTATGCATGTTCTATGCATCATTGCATGTATTATTAAGCACAAAAGGAAGCAAATTGCAATCAAAATGTGGTGCCCTGAAACACTTTATTGGATAGTCCTCAAAATAAAAGGATCTACACCTATGCCAGCAAATTGCATTGCAGCATAAAATTTTAAAATGGAGGTGAAATTAAACTTTAATGTCTAAAATGACTATTTACTTTCCAGACATTGCTTTGCTCCAACTTTGAACTTACCTAAACCCAAGGCCTAGATCTAGGTGCCAATTTTTCTGCAGTTATCTCCTGGCAAACATAACCCATGTACGGCCAATTAACTGGTAGTCCACTAAACCCTAAGTTAATGACTGTCCTATCTCTTTTTCCACTCCAACTATTAAAGTTGAGGGAAAATACCGGTAGATCTACTGTTATTTGACACAAAATTAAATTACATATTTTAAAAAAATATCTTTTTAAAGATAACACTTAAAGTTGGTTAGTACATGATATGATGGCCTTATCGTCGTTTTGGAAACCACTCGCCCAAATGAACGTACACAAGTGAATGGGGTGGAAAGAGGAAACCAGTGCATGTGACTGAATGAAGCGATGCTGTACAAAGTGAATAATGGTTTCATCATCAACGACATCTTCATCATCATCATCTATTCTAGATACGAGGAGAGGTAGATCCTGTGATCCTCGGTCTAAGTACGTTAGATCTAGATTCTAGTCTATCATTGTCTAACGTAGATCTATAGAGTAGATCTATAGACTATAGACCTACTCAATCACGATTATGCCGATATGATGTGTCACTGTTCTAAAATAAATACTAAGCATGCTAAGTAGGTTAAATATATTTCTGGATTCTGCCTTTCTTTGAGATTAAAATGCAGGCACAATTACAGTACTCTACACAGCAAAATTTACTCGCCTCCGCCTCTCTGTTTTCTTGCAAGCCGAGACTTCCCCGGTGCGTTTCGTCTCTCCAGCGCCTGCATCGGCATCATCGTGAA
The DNA here is from genome assembly GCA_940671915.1 of Paracentrotus lividus. Lineage (NCBI taxonomy): Eukaryota > Metazoa > Echinodermata > Echinoidea > Camarodonta > Echinidae > Paracentrotus > Paracentrotus lividus. The sequence continues at coordinate 17,670,490 of CALNVZ010000174.1, forward strand.
CATTCGCTTGTGACGTTGTACTCTTTTCGCCTCGGAAACGCATCATTTATTGTGTTATAACTTAATAACGTAATTCAAATCTCCTATCACGAAAATTTACTCCAGCTTCAGTGTCACTAATTGATGATAGTTAGAAAAAAGATCATACTGGTTTACGATGTTAATTGGTACCGGTGTAGACTAGAGATCTCTATGCGTGAAGTTGTTTACTTTTTCCTTATTGGATATTTGAAATGTGAAGTTAGTTACCGTACTTATTCTATATTGGATATTCAATGTGAAGTTAGTTACTTATTCGATATTCGACATTAAAAGTGAAGTTGTTTACTTTTTCCTTATTGCATATTCAAAATGTGAATTTGGTTATATTCGAAGTCCCATCTCTTACAGGAGTTTATATTACATTCATACAAGGTCAAGGACGAAGTGGGCAACCTAGAAATAGTCTCCTTGCCCTAGCTTAATTCAAAAGAACAAGTTGTTAAAGAATGGGCTATTACAATTTTAATTGAAGGCTTATAGAAAGAGCCTGACGGCCTGGACCGGGCAACCGACGGTCCCTCAAGGTCAATGACAACTTGGGCAACCCAGAACCATGCAGCTTGCCCCGGTCCAGACCGTCAATAAGTGTCCAATCAACAAATATTAAAGGGCAATTAAGTAGTGGCCAAAATATTTTTTTTTTTCCAAAATTTTACATCTCCTCAATCAAAGGCTTATGACCAGACCCTGACGGCCTGGACCGGGCAACCGACGGTCCCTCAAGGTCAATGACAACTTGGGCAACCCATAACCATGCAGCTTGCCCCGGTCCAGACAGTCAATAAGTGTCCAATCAACAAATATTAAAGGGCAAGTAGTGGCCAAAATATTCATTTTTTTCCCAAAATATTACATCTCCTCAATCAAAGGCTTATGACCAGACCCTGACGGCCTGGACCGGGCAACCGACGTCCCCTCAAGGTCAATGACAACTTGGGCAACCCAGAACCATGCAGCTTGCCCCGGTCCAGGCCGTCAATAAGTGTCCAATCAAATATTAAAGGGCAAGTAGTGGCCAAAATATTCATTTTTTCTAAAATATTACATCTCCTCAATCAAAGGCTTATGACCAGACCCTGACACAGGGGTCTGCGTCATAACCTAGAACGGAGGATAATTAAATATTTTTGGGAAATATGAATATTTTATATGAGAGAGCTTGAGTGTCGCAGCCTGCTTTAATATTTCTATTCGCTGTTGCAGTGGAGGTACATCGCGTTAGTTCGACGGCTGGACCGGGGCACTATGCCTTATCTATGGTTCGTGGTTGTTGCCCATTAAGCGGTTAGAGACTTGGCTGGGCAGCGGGATGACCGCTGTGTCGGTTCTGTCCCGTCCCAGGCCGTCAGAGGTGGTCTGGTTTCATTTTGAAGCTTTTGATATGAATGGAGTATGTAATATTTTTGGTAAAAAAAATGGAATATTCTGCCACTAGTTTGCTTGTGCCCTGATTTATCAGATATGTTTGGGTTGTGATCGTGATGTGACTGGGATAGGTCTGCTGTGGGTAGAGTAGTGTGCGTGAGCGGTTGCTCTGGAGACCCGGGACCACTCTATGCCATGTGTTTCTGGGACTTGCGGGCAAGGTTAGTCATGGTTGGTACCCAACGTCTCAATTGACTGAGACCGTCCGGTTGCCCGTCAAGCCGTCAGGGTCTGGTCATAAGCTCTTGTGGATTGAGGAGATGTAAAATTTTGTGGAAAAAAAGAATATTTTGGCCACTACTTGCCCTTTATATTTGTGTTGATGGGAGCACTTGATTATTGACGGCCTGGCCCGGTGGACGGCATTCAGGCTCGGCTTATGGTTCGATGAGGTGCCCAACAGAGTTGTCATGGACCTTGAGGGGACCGTCGGTTGCCGGTCCAGGCCGTCAGGGTCTGGTCATAACCTTTGATTGAGGAGATTAAATATTTTGGGAAAAATGAATATTTTGGCCACTACTTGCCCTTTATAATGTTGATGGACACCTATTGACGGCCTGGACCGGGGCAGCATATCAGGGTTCTGGGTTGCCCAATTGGACCTTGAGGGACCGTCGGTTGCCCGGTCCAGGCCGTCAGGGTTCTGTCATAAGCCTTTGATTGAGGAGATGTAATATTTGGGAAAAAAATGAATATTTTGGCCACTACTTGCTTTTAATTTTGTTGATTGGACACTTATTGACGGCCTGGACCGGGGCAAGCTGCATGGTTCTGGGTTGCCCAAGTTGTCATTGACCTTGAGGGACCGTCGGTTGCCGCGTCCAGCCCGTCAGGGTCTGGTCATAAGCCTTTGATTGAGGAGATGATAATATTTTGGAAAAAAAAAGAATATTTTGGCCACTTACTTGCCCTTTAATATTTGTTGATTGGACACTTATTGACGGCTGGACCGGGGCAAGCTGCATGGTTCGTGGTTGCCCTAGATTGTATTGACCTTGAGGGACCGTCGGTTGCCCGGTCCAGGCGGTCAGGGTCTGTCATAGCCTTTGATTGAGGAAGTGTAAATATTTAAGAAAAATGAATATTTTGGCCACTACTTGCCCTTTAATATTTGATTGGACACTTATTGACGGCCTGGACCGGGGCAAGCTGCATGGTTCTGGTTGCCCAAGTTGTCATTGACCTTGAGGGACCGTCGGTTTGCCCGGTCCAGGCCGTCAGGGTCTGGTCTATAGCCTTTGATTGAGGAATTGTAATATTTTGGGGAAAAAATGAATATTTTGGCCACTACTTGCCTTTAATATTTGTTGTTGATTTGGTGCGGACACTTATGGGACTGCTCTGGAACTAGGCGGGGCAAGCTGCATGTTATGAGTTGCCATGTGGCATTTTGATAGACAGCTGGCTCGGTCGTGGGAGGTGCCCGTTGTCAGACGGACCGTCGTTGCCCGGTCCAGTGGCCGTCGGTGTCTGGTCATAAGCCTTTGATTGAGGAAGATGTAAATATTGAAAAAAAATGAATATTTGTGGCCACTACTTAATGTGCCCTTAATATTTTTGTTGATTGGACACTTATGTGACGGTCTGGACCGGGCAGAGCTGCATGGTTCTGGGTTGCCCAAGTTGTCCATTGACCTTGAGGGACCGTCGGTGTCTGCCGCGGTCCAGGGCCGTCAGGCTCTTTCTATAAGCCTTCAATTAAAATTGTAATATGCCCATTTTTTAACAACTTGTTCTTTTTGAATTAAGCTAGGGCAAGGAGACATATTTCTAGGTTGCCTCACTTCGTCCTTGACCTTGTTATGTGATATGATAATTAAACTCCTGTAAGAGTATGGGACTTCGAATTATAACCAAATTCAACATTTTGAATTCTGCAATAAGGAAAAAGTAAACAACTTCACTTTTAATGTCGATATATACGAAATAAGTAAACTAACTTCACATTGAATACTCCAATATAGTAATAAGTACGTAACTAACTTCACATTTCAAATATCCAATAAGAAAAAGTAAACAACTTCACGCATAGAGATCTCTAGTCTACACGGTGTACCAATTAACATCGTAAACCAGTATGATCTTTTTTCTAAACTATCATCAATTAGTGACACTGAAGCTGGAGTAAATTTTCGTGATAGGAGATTGAATTACGTTATTAAGTTATAACACAATAAATGATGCGTTTCGAGGCGAAAAGAGTACAACGTCACAAGCCGAATGTTCACGATGATGCCGATGCAGGCGCTGGAGAGGAACGAAACGCACCGGGAAGTCTCGGCTTTCCAAGAAAACAGAGAGGCGGAGGCGAGTAAATTTTGCTGTGTAGATTACTGTTAATTGTGCCTGCATTTAATCTCAAAGAAAGGAGAATCCAGAATATATTTAAACTACTTAGCATGCTTAAGTATTTATTTTAGAACAGTGACACATCATATGGCATAATCGTGATTGAGTAGGTCTATAGTCTATAGATCTACCTCTAGATCTACGTTAGACAATGATAGACTAGAATCTAGATCTAACGTACTTAGACCGAGGATCACAGGATCTACCTCTCCTCGTATCTAGAATAGATGATGATGATGAAGATGTCGTGTTGATGAAGAACCATTATTCACTTTGCTACAGCATCGCTTCATTCAGTCACATGCCTGGTTTCCTCTTTTCCACCCCATTCACTTGTGTACGTTCATTTGGGCGAGTGGTTTCCAAAACGACGATAAAGGCCATCATATCATGTACTAACCCTTTAAGTGTTATCTTTAAAAAGATATTTTTTTTAAAATATGTAATTTAATTTTGTGTCAAATAACAGTAGATCTACCGGTATTTTCCTCAACTTTAATAGTTGGAGTGAAAAGAGATAGGACAGTCATTAACTAGGGTTTAGTGGACTAACAGTAATTGCCGTACATGGGTTATGGTTTGCCAGGAGAAACTGACAGAAAAATTGGCACCTAGATCTAGGCCTTGGGTTCTAGAGTTAATTCAAAGTTGGAGCAAAAGCAATTCTGGAAGTAAATAGTCATTTTAGACATTAAAGTTTAATTTCACCTCCATTTTAAAATTTTATGCTGCAATGCAATTGCTGGCATAGGTGTAGATCCTTTTATTTTGAGGACTATCCAATAAAGTGTTTCAGGGCACCACATTTTGATTGCAATTTGCTTCCTTTTGTGCTTAATAATACATGTCAATGATGCATAGAACATGCATAGATATGGAGTCCTCTATACGACCACAAAAAGCAGAAACACATTTGCAGAAATACGATTTTTAATGAAGGAATTTACTTAATATTTTTTTCCTAATTCTGGGAAGGTCAACAGGTATAATTGAATACATTTCGCCTTTTATATCATTCATTGAAATTCTATTAAATTTGTATTTAATCAGAAGAAGAGACTTGTGGAGTTGGACAACTGTCTGTTAAATTGTGGAAGACTTACAAGGGGTTAAAAACAATAGAAAAGAAAATGACTTGAAAAGACCTTTGTCTTAGGTGATATTTTAACTCATGCTATTTTGACTTTTGGCGATGTTGACTCTATGTAAGTAGTCATTAACTAATACAAAACAAAACTAATGATAAATATTTTGCCTGAAGACAAAAACTTGTTAGATCAGGTATTTGTTGCATTCTTCATTTGAGTTTCCATGTAATTATCCATTTTTCCTTTGGTCTATTGTTTGCTAATAAAGAGAGCAATAATTTGGAGTTGGACATGGAAGATATGTCTGCTGAATTCCCTTTCTATTCTATCCTCATCTTTAGTTCTAGTCTACTTCATACCAGACTTTGCATCTCAGCTTATCTTCCTCAATTATAGTGGAGGTTTAAAGCTACCTTTAACTCTGATTGACAGAATTTTCGGGTATTTTCTTTGCTTGTTTTTTCACTTATTCATACACCTTTTTTTTTTTACTTAGCGGTGTTCTTGACAAATGTACTCTATATAATTTTAACATTTACATGTATAAGTTTGAGATTTGTATTACTATGAGATTATTGTTGATTAACTAATTATCAGAAATAAAAATGATCTTTAATCAATGTGAAAGCTGACACAACATTGCATGAAAATTCTGTTTAACTCATTCACTCCCATTTCATTATACATATTAAATGATTATTTATGTTTAAAAAAATAAAAAATACATGCACTCAACAGTTGAATTAGGTTAGAAACAAATCTCTTAAAAATATAATAGGCACCATTAAGATAATAGCAATATGCTTTGTTGTATTTATTATTTGCCAAAGAGATAAGATTTACTTCCTCAGATAAATATCCATCAATATTAATGGGAATAAACATATATGGTAATTTATCTCGTATCTTATAATATTAATTGTAATTAACTTGGGCAAACAAAGGTTTACAACATGATCATAAAGTAAATTAAGTGTATAAAAGATTACTGTGAGGTTAACTAAGTGCACTTAAAATTGCCTTCCTGGTAGTTTGTCTGATTTATTGAAAAGCTAAGATTAAATTCATGATTGGGTTGTCTAAATACCTCTGTAGATACATAGGCCGACAGATTGCCATAAATCTAAATCATGAATTACAGTAAAATTGCATTAAAGTGGAGTCTGGGCTGAAATTCAAAAGTTTTGTAAAGTAAGTAAAATTTAACAAAAACAACACAGAAAATTTCATCAAAATCGGATGAAAAACACCAAAGTTGTGCATTTTTTAGGTTATATAATTTTTTCGTAAAACAAGTCTTGATTTGTCTCTAATTGTCTCAAGATTTGAAGTACTATTTGAATATTCAAAATGCGCAAAATGATGATGTTCACAGTCCCCCTAGTGCTGTACTTGTATATTTTATTATATGAAATCCTATTTTGTCTCATTTTTCATATATTGCTATACAGAAAATTATCCCTCATAATGAAATAGGTAAAAGCACTAGTGACCTTGAACATTCCATAAGGATTTAATCCCTGATTTTTAGTCCTTGGGGCCGAAAATTTGATAATTGGTATTTCATACCATAAAA
>CALNVZ010000174.1:17682934-17707511 GCA_940671915.1 Paracentrotus lividus
CTGATAAATATCTGCATTTGAAAGCTCTTATATTTCATCCATCTGTGATCTCTCTATATGATTACAGGACTTAAAAAAAAATTAACAAACCATTGGTTACCTTCTTTGAAATTGATTTTCTTAAACAAGATTCCAGAACTGAATGCCACTCTTCCTCCTTCTAATCTTGTTGCTACATGATGTTATCATGAAAAATCGGCGCCAAACACAATAGATATGACAGAAAAGTATTATGAATTCATCATTTTCCTCATCTATTAAGAAATATTAAGAGGTTGTCCAAATGCGGGCCGCTTCATTGAACGTAAAGATTTGTTAGTTCTCTATAAGCATGGCGCTTGTCAATCTGACGAAGATTCATTTGCGCTAGGCTTCAAAAGTATAAGACCCAAGATTGATTCACTGCGTGAAAGACGTTAAATTAGATATGGTGTTAATTAGTTATATCTAAAAAAAATTAATACTATAGAACAAAACGCGCCCAAATATAAAATGCAATAAAAATAAAAGGTGTTTATAGTCGCAACATTGTTCGTGGATAGATCGCGCCATGATCATATAAATGCATCAAAAAGCAAAATGCGCAGTTAAATTAGCAACAACTTGTTAATGGAAACACCACAAAATCTTTTAATTTCATCATGTCAACAGCGTTAGGAACAACAAAAAGGATCCCTACATAACTTTAACGAGCCTTATCTACAAACCGAATTATTAGCGCATTCTATGTATATGCACACTAACCAATATACGTCTACAATACTGCGTTCGACCTCCACCAACTTGCTTCAGTTAAATCCTTAATTAGTATTAAGAGGCAGACGTCTCTCATGTCTGTATTCTCTACAACAATGGAACATTAAAGTTCCTATTGGTCCCCACTTTTCTCGGACAAACTTCATAAGTATCAGTGTAGCATTATTAATAAGAAAACGGTAATAGGTTTAAGATACATTTACCTATTCATTGCTAATTCTAATTAAGAAAAACAAATTTTTACCACAAGAGGGCGTTTGTGCAATTAATTATAATTTAATATTTCAGCGTTAAATTTGTTAATTTAGGCACTATTTAACGGCTATGGACCGGGGCAAGCTACCTAAGTCTCTCGGATTTGCCCAGGTCCTCTTGACCATTGGGATGTCGAGTTGCCCCGGTGCAGGGCCGTCAGCTGCGTCTCGTTAAATAGCCCTCTGATATAGAATTAAAATGTAATTATTCTTTACAAACAAAAATAATACTTCGTGACCTTAACTAAGCCATTTAATTCTGGTTAATTAGGCAGTTCATTTAGGTCTGAACCGCGGTCAGCTAGCACTGATTCAAGGCCACTGTTGAGAAAGTCCTCACATTGACCTTAGTGTAAAATGGTCGTGTTGCCCGGTGCAGGTCATCAGGTCGTTAGCTCTTGATGAAATTAAAGTAACAATTCTGTTAAAAAGAAAAACTAAATCAGAACCCATAATCACCTTTAATTCTTGTATATTTAAGCAATTCATTACGGCCTGGACCGAGGCCAAGTTACCTAAGTTCATGGCGTTGCCCAAGTCTGCTTGACCTTTACGAGAGCGTCTGCTGTTGCACACTGGTACATGCCGTCACGAGTCTCGTATGATAAGCCCATTGATTGATTAAATACTAAGTAATCTTATTATACAAAAAATTAATTAATTTCTGTCACCCTACTAGCCATGTAACTTTGCCGTTAATATACGGCAGTCAAATGTTAGTGCGTCATGCGCATCCCGTTGCGTCCTTGCACAGCTCTACTATGATTCTAGGTATGAACAAAGTCTCCTTGACCTTGTTGAAATGGCGGTTGCCCGTGCAGGCACGTCAGGACCGCTTAGCTCTATGAATCATTATAATATAACATTCTTTAAAAAAAAATATATATCTATATAAAAATCAGACACCTACCTTATCCTTTAATTCTAGTTCATATAGCATTTATTTACGGCCTGCGATCCGGGCAAGTTACCCTGAGTCTGCGGTTGCCAAGTCACTGCTTGGCCTTACGACAGATGGTCGTTGCCCGGTACAGGGCCGTCAGCTATCTCGCCCGTTAGCCACTTGATCGATTAAACTGTAATAATCTTTTTTTTATTATTATTGCACCCTACTTGCCTTTAATTATCTGTTCAGGCCTAATATAGGCATCCGTTATCGTTACGCCTGGACCGGTAGAGCCTACATGGTCTTTGGGTCTCCCAAGTATCTTTTTTGCCACCTTGGAAAGATGGTCGGTTGCCCGGTGCCGGCCAGTCAGGGTCTCTTGTTTAGCCCTTATTGCAATCTAATGTAATATCTTTTTTTAGAATATATTAAAAGTCGGACCCTACTTGCCCTTTAACTTTTGTTAATAAGCACTTATAATACGGCCGGGGGGGACCGAGGCCAACGCTACCTAAGTTCTAGGTCGCCCTAAGTCCTCCTTTGACCATTTGAGAATTGTCATTTGCCCCCGGCTCAGACGACGGTAAAAGTCTACGTTGGCCCTTGATTGATTAAATGTAAACTATCCTTTTTTTAATATATTCTAAAGTCGGACCCCTACTTGCCCTTCAATTTTTTTTAATTAAGCACTCTATATAACGGCCTGGACCGGTGTAGGCAAGATACCTAAGCTCTAGGTCGCCCCAAGTCCTGCCTGACCTATTGAGTAATTGTCGGTTGCCCGGCCTAAGCCATTCAGTCTCGTTTCTTTAGCCCTTGATTGTTAATTAGAATATAATATTTCAAAAGAAAACGTAAATATTTCGGACCCATATTGCTCTCTTTAACTTTTGTTATCATTGGGTCTCATTTTTCTTTGTAACGGCCTGGACCGGGGGCAAGCTACCAGTTCTGCGGTTAGCTCAAGTCCTCCTTTGACCTATAATGAGCATGTCGGTTGGCCCGGTCCAGGCCGTCAGTTGTGTCTGTCATAAGCCCTTTGATTGAGGAGATAACTATTTTGAAGAAAAATCTGAATATTTTGGCCATCTACTGCCCTTTTTTAATATTTGCATTGGACAATCCTTTATATGACGCCTGGACTCGTGTGTGCAATGCTCAATGTTCTGGCTTTTGCCCTAGTCTGTATTAACCTTTGAAGGGATCCGTCATTGCTCCGGTCCAGCCGTCAAGGGTCTTGGTCATAAGCCTTTGATTGTACAGATATGTAATTCCAGTATTTTGGAAAAAAAAATGAATATTCTGGCCAACTACTTGCCTCTATTAATATTTTGTTGAGCTGGCACATTATTGACGAGCACTGGTGACCCGGTAGGCACGAAAGCCCAGAGTTCGGTTCTGGGTGCCCTAGTTGTCCTTGACCTTGAAGGGGACCGCTGCGGGTGCCCGGTCCAATCGGCTCGTCAAGTCCTCGTCATAGTCCTTTGATTGAGGAAGATAGTAATATCTTGCAAAGAAAAATGACTAATTTGGGCCACACCTTGCCCCTGAATATTGTGAATGGGACACTTGAGATTGACGGCCTGGACCGGAGGCAAGCTGCATTGTCTCTGGGTGCGCCTAGTTGTCACTTGACCTTGAGGACACGTCGGTTGCCCGAGTCCATGGCCTTCAGGACTTCATCGTGCATAAGCCTTTTTACTGAGAGATGTAAGTATTTGAATAAGAATGAATGTTTTGGACCACTACTTGCCTTATAATATTTGTTGATGGAACACTTATTGACTGCCTGACCGCTGGCAGAGCGCACTGTACTGGTTACCCAAATTGTCATGACCTTGTAGGACCGTCGTGTTGCCCGGTCAGGTCCGTCTAGAATCTGGTCATAAGCCTATTATTGAGGAGAATGTAATATTTAGAGAGAAATATCGAAATTTTGGCCAATTCACTTGCCACTTTAATATTTGTTGATGGACACTTATTGACGCCTGACCCGGGCAAAAAACTGCAGGTTCTGGGTTGCCCAAGTTGTCAATTGACCCTGAGGCACCGTCGGTTGCCCGGTCCAGGGCCGTCAGATGGTGCTCGTCATAAGCCTTTGATTGAGGAGATGTAATATTTACGAAAAAAATGGTAATATTTTGGCACTAACTTGCCCTTTAATATTAGTTGATGGGACACTTATGACGGCACTGCGACCGGAGGCAAGCTGCAATTGTTATAGGGTGCCCTAGTGTAATTGACCTTAGAGGGACCGTCGGATTGCCCCGGTCCAGGCCGCCAGGATCCTCGTCATAAGCCTTTGACTGAGGAAGATGTTAAATTGAAGGAAAAAATGAATTATTAGGCCACTACTCCTGAACCCACAATTAGATATTTGTTGATGGGGAACTATGACGCCTGGAACCGGGTGGCTTAGCTACATGGTTACTGCTGTTGCCCTTTGTTGTCCTTGACCATTAGGCACCGTCGATTGCCCGCGTCAGGCGACTACCCGTATTCCCGGTAGAAATAATCTGGTCATAATCCTCATTGTGCTTGAGGAGATGTAAATTTAGAAGAAATATAGAATATTTTAGTGCCACTACTTGCCCCTTTAATATTTGTGATGGACACTATGCGGGCCTGGAGCGCAGGCAAGCTGCGATTGGTTCTGGGTGCCCAATGTCCACTTGACTCTGTGAGGGACTCTGTCGTGCCCGGTCCCATCCGTCACGATAGGTCTCGTCATAAGCCTTTGTGATTAGGAATGAATAAAATTTAGAAAAAATGAATATTTGGTCCACTACTTGCCCTTTAATATTTGTGTTACTTGCGACATTTATTGACGGACCTGACCGGGGCAAGCTGCATAGGTAATGGGTTGCCCAAGTTGTTATTTGACCTTGAGGGGACCGTTATCGGCTTGCCGCGTTCAGGCCTGTCATGTGGTCTCGTCATAAGCCTTGATTGAGGAGATTGTAATAATTTGAAGAAAAATGATAACTGTTTTGGCCAACCTACTTGCCCTCTAATATTCTGTTGATGGGAACACTTCATTGACGGCCTGAACCAGGGCAAGCTGCGCATCTGGTTACATGCGGTTTGCCCAAGTGTCATTGACCTTGGAGGGACCGTCGGTTGCCCCGGTCCCAAGCCGGCAGGGTCTGGTCAGTAAAGCCCTTTGATTGATACATGAATATTTATGTCAAGAAATATCGAATATTTTGGCCACATACTACTTGCCCTTTAATCATTTGTTGATTCACACTATGACGGCCTGGACCGGGCAAGCCTGCACTGTCTGGTGCCCAAGTTGTCATTGACCTTGACTGGGACCCGTCGGATTGCCCGGTCCAGGCCGTCAGGTCTCGTCATAAGCCTTTGATTAGAGGAGATGTCAATATTTAGAAAAACATGAAATTTTGGCCAAACTTACTTGCCCTTTAATATTTGTGATTAAACCATCTATAGACGGGCTCTGGACCGGGCCAAAGCTTGCATTTGTTACTGGCGCTTGCCCAAGTTGTCATTAGACCTTAAGGGACCCTCGGTTGTCTCCTGGTCGCAGGCCGTCTCATGGGTCTTCGTTCATAGCCTTATCTTGAGGAGAGAATAATATTTGAGAAAAATTAATGTTTTGCGCCACTACTTGCCTTTTATATGATATATGCGTTGATGGGAGCACTTATAGACGCGCCTGGAACCGGCAAGCTGCATGGAGTTCCTGAGTTTGCCCAATTATCCTGACCTTGAGGACCTGTCGGTTCTCTGGTCCCAGGCCGTCCCAGGCTCTTTACTAAGCCCTTCAATTAGAAATTGTTATTAGCCCATTTCTTAACAAGAACTTCGTTCTTTGAATCAAGCTAGGGAATTATATCTATTCGTAGGTTGCCCACTTCGTCCTGCACGCTTGTATGAAGTAATTATAAACTCCTGTAAGACAAGGACTTCGAATATAACCAAATCTCCACATTTTGAATTATCCAATAAGGAAAAAAGAAACAACTGTCACTTTTAATGTCGAATATCGAATAAGTAACTAACTTCCACATTGAATATCCCCAATATAGAATAAGCCATAATACTAACTTCCACATTTCGAATATCCAATAAGGAAAAAATTCAGGTAAAAAACAACTTCACGCCAGACTCTTAGTCTGTGAATACAGCAATCGTTATTATACATTTAAAAATTGTCTTGAATTTTTATCATTAGTGTTTGAAAGTAGAGCAGCAAGTAGGAAAAAATTCTATAATTTAATTGGATATGAATAGATATTCTGAATATATCACAATACTTGTAATTAATATATTCTCTATTATAAATGAATAGTTACAACAATTCAGGTCTTGCCAAAACTAAAGCTAGCTTTATCGAGCTCTGCTCTAATTCCTTTTGCATTATTGAATATTAAAGATACTGTAGCCAAAAGAATAGAAGTTTTAATACGTAATTTTTATATCAATCAATTTTCCACTTACTTGAATTTAAAAATTCGGTTTCTCTCTATTTTAGGAAAGAAATAATGCTAACCATGCTATCGACAACCTACCATCGCGAGCTCAGTGCTCATGGTATTTCAAGTGGTATGCGCGGGCGAATGGGCCGACTTAAAGAAGAGTAACGAAACTGTTTCATTGCCCGTATTTTGGTAAGTAGACTGGACCTCGACAGTGAGGTCATGTCAATTCATCTTCTTGTTATGTTACGACATTTGAAAAAATAAACAATATATAAAAATAAATTAACTGACAAGTGTAAAACCATGTGAAAATATAAGATTATGCTATGCATATAGTAATCTAAATGTGTCTTAGACTTAGACTGTACTCCATTGCAACAGAATCTGGGGCCTCAGCTTCAAGCTTTTATTTTAAAAACAATAAGTACTAAAGTTAACGAGTAACGTTAGCAACGGAGAATGTATTACTCCATTGAATATAGCTATTTAGCATACGCTCGAAAATGAATCACGAAAATAGCCAATAGAAGATACTACCATAGTGACCTATTCCATAATTAATGGAACAATAGTACAAAGACACGTATAAAATTTCAGATTTCTCATTTATTTTATTTGGCTAAGTCCTACATTTATACTGTTTTGAAACTGAATTTGAGGGGCGCGGTAGGTCCGACAGTGGATTCGTTGAAGTCTCGCTTTTATATCTCTTCTTTATTCTAAAAAATATTGAAAGAGTGGGGTTCTCACGCTTATTAATCTGTTTTTGAAGCCGAGCTCAGTGTTTTCTGCGAATACGTGCCCAATTTGCGTTCATGATCTTACTCAGCGCGCACGACAAGCGGGGTCTTCGTAATCGGAGCAAGCTGAATTCGGTTGATTCAGTTAATACGGTCAACGCACTTAGTCATACGCAACCGGGAGGCGGATAGCTCCTCGCGAAGCTACCAGTAGCTCAATCAGATGCCGCCCAACAACAATCAAAAATGCATTTGTTCTACTATTTCGTAAAAGCCGGCAAAAATGGCTAGAGCTTTTCTTCCGTGGGTTAGAAGAGCTCAATATTCATTAACTGTTAGGGCCCTAAACATAAGTTAGATGTTAAACCTTAAACGTTTGTAAGAATGCTATTTTAACCTACAGTTAAGACCAAGTTTTTATATCCAAACCTGTCAACGTCTAGGACCTATTTATAAGTAACAGCTTCAAAAAATAGGCCAAGTTGGGCATTATCTTGGGAATAAGTTCTCCCAGAGTCCATTCACTCCCGTTCATTTCATCTATGTGGCGAGACTACCGTTCTACACCATTGACTTTTTTACACAGTGAGACTCGCACACAAAAGAAGTGAGTGAGGAGACACAATATCGAGGATATAGCCCTAGTTAGATCTTTTAGAATGAATGTAGATCTTATGCCTACTCTTTATATTTTCATTTTTTGCTAATGCACGGTTGTTGTTTAACCCTTTATGACATATGTCATTTTTTCATCAGTACCAACATAAAAATTTGGACTTGGGCAAGGTTGGCTGCAAAGATTTATACTTTGAGAGGATTTTGTTTCGTGTGAATTACATAATTGCTTAAAACTCAATTTTTTACCAATATACAGGTACCACCAGATCGAAGTCTTCTAGTCCGAATTGAATCCATCAAAAGAGAGAGATCCTCATCATCTTTTGCCGTCCTCCACCCACTTCCGCAATTAAACGATTGTGATCGGACCTGCTTGATAGGATATGTCTAATCTCCAGACGTTCAATACTTCGCTCAGCCTCATAATGAAAACAGTGAATGCGGAAAAAAGACACTATCAGGATATTTGAGAAAACTCTGCTCAATGAGTGGAACCATCAGTTCTGTCCAGACAAAATGATAATATTTATCAAGCTTAAACACGAACAAGTGCATGCATAAGATTAATGTTCAGCGAAAATGGTGGTTAGTATCTATAACAGCAATGTTAATATATAGAAACTATATTCTTTTGGTCATATTATTAAACAGACAATGTTCACGAGTATCAGATTTCATATAGCGAATTATATATAAAAAACGGACACGCATTTCAGTAAATTGTGCAAAATCTGGGAGCATAAGGTTTTGAAAAAGAAAAAGCGTTTAAAAGGGATGCCTTATTAAATTAATTATTTAACTGAAAGAAAAATGCATAAATTCTTATATTTTGAGAAAGAAAAAAAAAAAGATGTCGAAGCATTAAGATGAGTTGTACCTTGTGAGCACATGGACCAATGACACTTAACAATCCATGTTAAATACCTCGCCTTCATGGTCAACATTTTCAATTAGCCTACATAGGTTTCTATCCTTTGTGCACGTATGGACTGACAACAATTCTCACTTAGTTTTTTCTCTTGCTGTTTAGCGCAAAAAAT
Organism: Paracentrotus lividus; assembly: GCA_940671915.1. Classification (NCBI taxonomy): domain Eukaryota; kingdom Metazoa; phylum Echinodermata; class Echinoidea; order Camarodonta; family Echinidae; genus Paracentrotus; species Paracentrotus lividus. The sequence goes on from CALNVZ010000174.1 coordinate 17,691,674, forward strand.
CGTGGACTTTGTACAGACGCCGACTGAGTGCAGAGACAAAGAGACTAGAAGTTTCATCTGATAATGCTGACATAGTGTCAGCGTATCAGCATACTAAATCAATGGACTTTAATGTTTTTTGTTTTTTTGAAAGAAAGTGTACAATTAAGTGTATCACTAGTGATTACAATAACCTAATATGGTATGGTACTTACAATTTAGTTTGCTTTACACCTATATGTCTGAATTGATTACCTTTTTAAATTTCTAAATCTTGTGTCAATTACCATATTTTCCTATTTACAATTTGACCTTTGTTATACTCCAAATTAATTTGGTATAACCATATGATGCCTTAGAAAACACCATATAAACAGTATAAACCAATTTGATTTTTATCTTCCAGCTGATATTAATTAGCCTTTCCTAGTTTGAGGATGGTGTCTATATGATTCAAAGGCAACTCTCAGATATCCCATAATCAATATATATTTATACTTATAAGGATAGCCTTACTTGTGTTTTGTTGTTTACATTTTCATGTATTTCTAAATTTTTAAAAACATATCTTTTGATCCTGGTTATTATGAGTTCTCATGTTACGCCTCTTTATACAGGTATAAAAGCACAGTTCTTAGTGCAGAGGAAGCATTGCAGGAGTTTACCACAGTTCTTGTAAAGCATAATCAGCATTGCAGTTTCTAGGCGAATAAAACAAAACAGTGAACATTATCTCAGAACTTCTCGCCTACTTATGGCCAGCACATTAAAGCCAATTCTCGAAGCTAATCGAAAGATGGACAAAGATGACAACGATGCAAAGACTGATGATTATATCAATTATGAGAGTTGTGAGAGCATTGGATGAATATAATATTTGGACAGTTTTTCCTGTGCTGGAACTTTGAAAAGAAGAACTTAATCGTACTCTTTTGTTATAAATAAACATGATCAAGACCATGTGTATACACATCGGGTTTCACTGTCCACAATTATTTGGTATCCAACCACAATCATAGTCTCTCTGAATTTGCAAGGTAGTCGCCCAATTCTAGTTTCCCAGTCAAAAGGCGTTGCTGGAACGAACACAAATGCATTGCTAATGACTTAGGTATAGGCGAAAGGACTGGAGCCTATATGGTACGTAATAGTTGCGTAAGTTCCCTGCCGAGCCAAATCTCCTGTGAGATATGAAACTTACAGTCTCTTTATCACAAAAAATTGTTCGTTATATAGTAATCTTAAGTCCATCAACTTGGATGCGTTGAGTGTCCAATTGCATCTCTGGAAGATAATAGTAAAATACATGATAGAGCAACTATTTCTTTTATTGAAACATCTAGTGTGTTCGGATTTTCTGAATAAGATATAAGAGTTATGAATTATAGTCTTTAATATATAGTTATTCTGCTCCGCATTTATTGGGACTTGTATTTTCACACATGACTTTGTATTACAGATAGTATGAATGATTAAACAGAGGTATTAAGAATTCTTCTGTTTGTGATGAGAGCTCAGTAATTTGAAAATGCCAAATTATAGATAATTTAAACCTTGAAAATATAAGTGCTTTGCATCTCTTTTGGTAGTTCAATCCATGTTCTGTTTTTAAACTTTGTGTGCCAGATCTTGTTTATCCCATTACTTGTTATATGGTGATCTCACACAACTACCACAACTCTGCAAATTTTTACTTAAAGTCATGCAGATGTGGTTGAATTCCCTTGAAGGATAGTTTTTACAGTATATAAACCGATTTAAAGCCATAATATGATGACCAACAGCCTGTATAAGGCAGCAACCTCATAGGCCAGCACCTACACTTAAATATCTGCTTCCCAATAATCCCGACCCATAATGCAATCATTAACCTGTAACAAGTCTGTAGTAATCTTTGTAAACATGAATTGATGCAGTACTATTTCACTATAACTCATTATCTTCTCATACCATCAATTATTATGTAACAACGCAGCAAAATCTAAGTACTTTTCCCCTCAGACCCACATTATCATAATTACAATTATTTTTAAGAATAATCATTCATGGTATATCTGAGAGTATTCTCAGTTATTGGTATATTTTAAGAGCGTTAAAGCTGCTTCAATAGCACGTAGGAATAGATCAATATTTATTCTAGCTGTGATTTGCTCCTTTTTTATTCAAAATAGAATATTTGAAGTAAGAACAATTCTTTGTTGTTGACTGATTGTTGTATTTGTAACTTTTTAGTCCCTCCTGTTTAAAAACAGGGGTAAGGCCACTTATATACGGCCTGGACCGGGGCAAGCTACCTAGCTCTAGGTCGCCCAAGTCCTCCTTGACCTTTTGAGATTGTCGGTTGCCCGGCCTAAGGCCATCAAGGTCTCGTTCTTAGCCCTTGATTGATTAAATATAATATTCTTAAAAAGAAACTAAATATTTCGGACCCAATTGCTCTTTAATTTTTGTTAATTGGGCTCATTTTTTTTAACGGCCTGGACCGGGGCAAGCTACCAGTTCTGGGTTGCTCAAGTCCTCCTTGACCTATTGAGATGGTCGGTGGCCCGGTCCAGGCCGTCAGGGTCTTGTCATAAGCCTTTGATTGAGGAGATTAAATATTTTGAAGAAAACTGAATATTTTGGCCACTACTTGCCCTTTAATATTTGTTGATTGGACACTTATTGACGGCCTGGACCGGGGCAAGCTGCATGGTTCTGGGTTGCCCTAGTTGTCATTGACCTTGAGGGACCGTCGATTGCCCGGTCCAGGCCGTCAGGGTCTGGTCATAAGCCTTTGATTGAGGAGATGTAATATTTTGGAAAAAAAATGAATATTTTGGCCACTACTTGCCCTTTAATATTTGTTGACTGGACAATTATTGACGGCCTGGACCGAGGCAAGCAGCATGGTTCTGGGTTGCCCTAGTTGTCCTTGACCTTGAAGGACCGTCGGTTGCCCGGTCCACGGCGTCAGGGTCTCGTCATAAGCCTTTGATTGAGGAGATGTAATATTTGAAGAAAAATGAATAGTCTTTCGTGGCCAACTTCCTTGCCCCTTTTAATACATCTTCGTTTGTCGAGCCAGACACTATTATTGACAACCTGTGGTCCCGAAGGCAAAAGCTGCATGGTTCGGTTGACCTCGCGTGAGATTAGTCAAAGAACCTATATGTAGGGACCGTTCGGGTTGCCCTGGTCCAGGGCCGTCAGGATCACATTCTGGGACACAACTCAGTCCTATATTTGACTGAGTGAAGATGTAAATTTGATAGATAATAATTGAATGAGTTTTGGCCACTACTTTGTCCACCTTATCTCTTGTTGAATGGGACACTACTATTGAGCGGCCTCGCCGGACCGGAGGGCAAGTGCGTGCATTGGCTTATCTCCTCATTTGTATACTGTGATTACCCAATGTTGGCATTTATACCCATGTGCGTAGGACGCGGATTGACACATGCCATAATAGGATTCTCAGGCGTTCTTTCAGATGGTGCGTGGCCGGTCATAAGCTCTATTGATCAGGTGAGATGTAATAATTTTTGAGCGAAGAATATACTAAGGTGTAATCTATTAAGTCCTAGAGCTACTGTGCTCACCTTTGATTAGTATAGTCCGCTTGAATGGGCAACACTTATGATTGATCGGTCTCTCGGACTCGCGCACAACTGCTCAGATCTACTGTGCGGGTTGTCACTACCGGTTGTCATCTTGTACCTTGAGGACCGTCTGCGGATTGCCAGGTTGCTGCGAGGCCGTCAGCAGAGCTGACATCTAGTCATTAGGCCTGTGACGTAGGAGAGTGTGTCAAACAGCGCAGTGTTTTACCATAAAATCCTAAAATATTTGCGCCACTACTTGCCAGCTTTTAATATCTTGCTGAAAATGGGACACTTAATATTGACCGCCTGCGAACCGGCAGGTAAGCCCTCGCCATTTTTATGGGTTGCCCTAGTTTAATTGACACGTTCGAAGGCGGACCTGTCGGTTGCCCGGTCTCAGCACGTATGAATCTCGTCATAAACGCGTGCCTACTTGACTCGTAGAGGTAGAATGTTATTTGATATCTAAGAAGAGAAAATCGAGCAGGAATGGACTATCAATTGTGAAAGCCAACTTACGTTGACTTCTCGCGGTTAAAAATTACAGTGATCTGATAGAGGGACAATCTTATTTTGACGGCCTGGAACCTCAGGAGTCTAGTTACATGGGTCTGAGCGAGCTTGACCCTATGTTGTTCCTTTTGACCTTGTGAGGGACCGTCGATTGCCCGGTCCAGGCCGTCAGGGGTCTGGTCATAAGCCTTAGCTTGGAGGAGAAAATATTAATTACTGTCTAAGAACATAATTGATGATATATTTTGCGCGCCACTACTTGCCCTTTAATATTTCTTGTTAGATGGGCATTGAGCACTAATACGGCCTGGACTCGAGGGCAAGCTTTGCTTGAGTTGTTCCTTCAGAGTGACTTGCCAAGATGTGGTGTACAATTTTACCTTGATGCGGACGGTCGGTGCACCGTCCACGCCGTCAGAGGTTCTCGGTCATATTAACCGTATTTTGAATTGTATGGCGATGCGATGAATTGCTAAACATTATGTGAAAAAAATGACATATTTGGCCACTCTTAGCCCTTTAATATATTGTGTTTGATTGCGACATTTATTGACGGACCTGACGCGGCGGCAAGTCTGTCATTGGTAATGGGTTGCACCAAGTTGTTAGTGACCTGTAGGGTACCGATCGGCTTGCCACGGTACCAGGCCTGTCTCGTGGTTCACTCGTCATAAGCCTTGATTGGAGATGTATTATAATAGAAGAAAAAATGATTGTTTTGGCCACTACTTGCCCTTTAATATTTGTTGATGGGCAACTTATTGACGGCCTGGACCGGGCAAGCTGCCATGGTTACTGGGTTGCCCAAGTGTCATTGACCTTGAGGACCGTCGGTTGCCCGGTCCAGCCGTCAGGGTCTGGTCAGTAAGCCTTTGATTGAGGGCAATGTAATATTTAGAAGAAATATGAATATTTTGGCCAACTACTTGCCCTTTAATATTTGTTGATTGACACTTATTGACGGCCTGGACCGGGCAAGCTGCAATGGTTCTGGGTTGCCCAAGTTGTCATTGACCTTGAGGGACCGTCGGTTGCCCGGTCCAGGCGCGTCAGGGTCTCGTCATAAGCCTTTGATTGAGGAGATGTAATATTTTAGAAAAAATGAATATTTTGGCCACTACTTGCCCTTTAATATTTGTTGATTAAACACTTATTGACGGCCTGGACCGGGGCAAGCTGCATTGTTATGGGTTGCCCAAGTTGTCATTGACCTTAAGGGACCATCGGTTGCCCGGTCCAGGCCGTCAGGGTCTCGTCATAAGCCTTTGATTGAGGAGATGTAATATTTGAAGAAAAATTAATGTTTTGGCCACTACTTGCCCTTTAATATTTGTTGATGGGACACTTATAGACGGCCTGGACCGGGGCAAGCTGCATGGTTCTGGGTTGCCCAAGTTGTCATTGACCTTGAGGGACCGTCGGTTGCCCGGTCCAGGCCGTCAGGCTCTTTTTATAAGCCTTCAATTAAAATTGTATAGCCCATTCTTTAACAACTTGTTCTTTTGAATCAAGCTAGGGCAAGGAGACTATTTCTAGGTTGCCCACTTCGTCCTTGACCTTGTATGAATGTAATATAAACTCCTGTAAGACATGGGACTTCGAATATAACCAAATTCACATTTTGAATATCCAATAAGGAAAAAGTAAACAACTTCACTTTTAATGTCGAATATCGAATAAGTAACTAACTTCACATTGAATATCCAATATAGAATAAGTAACTAACTTCACATTTCGAATATCCAATAAGGAAAAAGTAAACAACTTCACGCCAGATCTTAGTCTGTGAATACAGCAATCGTTATATACATTTAAAATTGTCTTGATTTTTACATTAGTTTGAAAGTTAGAGAGCCAAGTAGAAAAAATTCTATATTAATTGAAGATAGATATTTTCTGAATATATCATCTAATATTGTATATTAATATATTCTCTATTATAAATGAATAGTTACAACAATCAGGGTCTGCAAACTAAAGCTAGCTTTATCGATGCTGCTTTTCCTTTTGCATTTTGATTATTTAAAGATACTGTAGCAAAAGAAAGGAAGTTTTAATACGTATTTTTTATTAACATTTTCACTTTACTTTGATTATAAAATTGGTTCTTATTAGGAAAGAAATATTGCTAACATGCTTCGAAACCTACCATCGCGGCTAGTGTGTTCAAGTTATCGGGGAATGGGCGAGAGAGTAACTAACTGTTCATGCCCGATTTTGGTAAGTAGACTGACCTCGCAGTGAGTGCATTCAATTCATCTTCTGTTATGTAACGCAATTTGAAAAAATAAACAAATAAAATAAATAAAATGAAAGTGAAACCATGTAGAATATAAATTATGCTGTGCATATAGTAACTAAGTGTGTCTTAGACTTAGACTGTACTCCTTGCAACAGAATCTGGGGCTCAGCTTCAAGCTTTTTATTTTAAAAACAAAAGTACTAAAAAGTTAACGAGTAACGTTAGCACGGAGAAATGTTTACTCCATAATTTAGTAATTTATGCATGACGCTCGAATGAATCACGAATTAGCATATGAAATACACTACCATAGTGCCTTCCAATGAACAATAGTCACGATAAAATTTAGATTCGTCATTTATTTTTTTGGTAAGTCCTCATTTTATACGTTTTGAAATGTTGGGCGTAGTCCGACAGTGGATTCGTTGAAGTTCCTTTTTATATTTCTCTTCTTTATTCTAAAAAATATTGAAAGAGTGGGTCTACGCTTAACTGTTTTTGAAGTCGAGTCTGCAGTTTTTCTTGCGAAATGGGTCCAATTTGGTTATGATTGATAGCGCGCACGACAAAGCGGTCTTTATCGGGAGCAGCTGAATCGCGTTGTTCAGTTACGGTCAACGCACTTCAGTCATCGCAACCGGGAGGCGGAGCTCCTCGCGATAGCTACCAGTAGCTAATCAGAGCGCCCAACAATCAAAATGCATTGTTCTCTATTTCTGTAAAAGCGGAATGGTAGACTTTTTTCCGTGGTTAGGGTCTATTCATTAACGTTAGGCCTAACATAAGTTAGATGTAACTTAACGTTAGAATCTATTTTAACCTAAGTTAAGAGACCAAAGTTTTAATCAAACTGTCAACGTTAGACCCTATTTATAAAGTCAACTTACAAAAATTAGCCAAGTTGGCATTATCTTGGAATAAGTCTCCAGTCCATTCACTCCCGTTCATTTCATCAGTGGCGGAGACATCGTTCCTCACCATTGACTTTGTACACAGTGGACTCGCACACAAAAGAAGAGAGGAGACAAATTCGAGGATATAGCCCCTAAGTTAGATCTAGAAGAATGTAGACTCTATGCCTACTCTTTATATTTCATTGTTGTTGTTTTTTTAACCCTTTAGACTATGTCATTTTTTCATCAGTACCAACATAAAAATTTGACTTGGGCAAGGTTGGCTGAAGATTTATACTTTGGAGGATTTTGTTCGATTACAAATTGTAATATCAATATTTTTATCAATTTATACAGGTACCCACCAGATCGAAGTCTTCAGTCGATGAATCCATCAAAGAGAGAGATCCTCCATCTTTGCCGCCTCCCCCGTTCCCAATTAACGATTGGATCGGACCTGCTGATAGGAAGTCTAATCTCAGACGTGTCATACTCGCTCAGCCTCTAAATGAAACAGATGCGGAAAGACACTACAGAGTATTGAGAAACTCTGCTAATGAGTGGAACCATCAGTTCTGGTCCAGACAAAATGAAATATTTATCAAGGTAAAAAGAAGTGCATGAAAGATTAATGTTCAAGGAAATGGTGGTTGTTCTAAAAGCAATGTTTATATGAAACTATATTTTTGGTCTTTTAATCAGCAATGTTCACGAGTATCAGATTTTATAGCGATATATATGAAACGGACGCTTCAGTAATTGTTGCAAAATCTGGGAAGATAGTTGTTGAAAAAAAAAAGGTTTAAAAGGATGCTTATAAATTAATTATTTACTGAAAGGAAATTATGCATTAAATTCTTTATATTTTGAGAAAGAAAAAAAAAAGAGTTCGAAGCAAAGATGAGTTGTACTTGTGATCACTGGACCAATGACACAACATCCATTAAATACTGCATGGTCAAATGTCAATTAGCTATAGGTTCTATCTTTGGTGACGTATGGACTGAAACAATTCTCACTTAGTTTTTTCTCTTGCTGTTAGGCAAAAGAGGACTTTGTACAGACGCGACTGAGTGAGAGACAAAGAGACCTAGAAGTTTCATCTGATAATGCTGACATAGTGTCAGGTACAGTACTAATCAATGGCTTAATGTTTTTTTGTTTTTTTTGAAAGAAAGTGTACAATTAAGTGTAGTCACTAGTGATTACATAACCTATATGTATGGTACTTACAATAGTTTTCTTACACTATATCTGAATTGGATACCTTTTTAAATTTCAAATCTTGTGCAATTACCATATTTCCTATTTACAAGTTTGACCTTTGTTATACTCCAAATAATTTGTATAAACCATATATGCCTTAGAAAACATCCATATAAACAGTATAACCAATTTGATTTGATCTTCCAGCTGATATTAATTAGCCTTTCAGTGATGGGTCTATATGCTCAGCAACTCTCTGATTCCCATATCAATCATATTTATATATAAGGATAGGCCTTACTTTTTTTGTTTTGTTTACATTTCATGTATTCAATTTTAAAAACATATCTTTTGACTGGTTATTATGAGTTCTCTGTACCCTCTTTATTACAGGTATAAAGCAAGTTCTTAGTGCAGAGGAGATGGCAGAGTTTTACCAACAGTTCTTGAAAGATAATCAGCATTCATTTCAGGAATACAACAAACAGTGGTATCTCAAGAACTTCTCGCTCTTATGGCCAGCCTTTAAAGCCAATGTCTCGAAGCTAATGAAGATGGACAAAAGATGACAACGATGAAAGATGATGTTATATCAATTATGAGTGCTGGAAGCATTGGATGAATATTTTTGGACAGTTTTCTGTGTGGAACTTTGAAAAGAAGCTTAATGTACTCTTTGTTATATAAAACATGATCAAGACCTATGTATACACATCAGTTTCACTGCACAATTATGTATCCAACCCAATCTATCTCTGAATTTGCAGAGTGCCAATTTCTAGTTTCCCAGTCAAAGGCGTGCTGGAGACTGAACACAATATGCAGCTAATGATTTAGTAGGGAAGGACTGGAGTATAGGTATGTAATGTTGCGTAAGTTTGCCTGAGCCAAATCTTGTAATGAAACTTACAGGCTCTCACAAAAATTTGGTTATATAGTAATCTTAGTCATCAACTTGGCTTGAAGTGTCCAATGCATCTCTGGAAGTAATAGTAAATACATGTATGAGCAACATTCTTTATTGAAACATCAGTGTTCATTTTCTGAATAAATTAATGTTAATGATTCTATCTTTAATATATGAGTTATTCTGCTCCGCTTTTATTGGACTTGTATTTTCAAGACTTTGTATTACAGGTTAATTATTAAACAGAGTATTTTTTTTGTTGATGAGAGCTCATATTTGAATTGCCAAATTAGTAATTAACTTAATAATATTCTTTGCATCTCTTTTGTGTTCAATCATGTTCTGTTTTGAAACTTGGTTCCAGATCTTTGTTTTTATTCCCTTTACTGTATATGTATCTCCACACGACCAACTCTGAAATTTTACTTAAAGTCATGCATGGTTTAATACTTGAAAGGATGGTGGCATATAAAGATTTAAAGCCATTATGAACCAGCAGCCTTGTATAGCACAACCTCAAGTCCTCAACTACTTAAATCTGCCCCAATTCCCGACCCATAATGCAACATTCTGAACAGTGTAGTCTTGTAATATTGAATGATGCAGATTATTTCACTATATACTTCATACATTCATACCACAATTATTATGTTATCAAGCAGCAAAACAAGTACTTTTCCCCTCAGACCACATTACAAATACAATTGTAAGATAATTTATTCACTGTATTATTAATAGTTATCTCATATGGTATATTTTAAGACTAGCTGTTCACAACACACAGTAAATGACAATATTTATCAGCTTGGATTTGCTTTTATTCAATAGAATATTGAAAGAACAATTTTTGTTGTTGAGATTTGTTGATTTTGTAACATTTTAGTCCTCTCCTGTTAAAACAGGGTAGGCCTACAATATACTCAGGAGGAAGCCAATTTACCTTGTTATGAGTTCTCGTCTTGCTAAAAACATTAATTAGAACATTTATGTTTTAAAATGGGGACCAGAATAATTACAGTGAATACTTGTTTATGTTATAACAAGGTCCTTGAGACAATAGAAATTACCTTGTTCTATTAGGAATCTTGTATCAGACCTCTTTATAGCAAGTTTCCAATGTACCTTGTTTTAACAAATGTTGTTGTATTCATGCTTGTTGGTGGGATTGCATTACATTTACATCAATCGCCAGAATTAAAACGTTATATATTTATACAAATACCAGTTTGTGTTCTTGAATATTTTTCACTTTACATGCAGTAAATACACAAGAATTGTATTCTTGTTCTGAGGTACAAACATTGATTTTGAATTATAAATTTTATATTCTTTATATATTCATGTATTATTAAATACAAAACTTATAAGGGAAAATGGATTGGGAAAACCCGTTTATTGTACATTACTTGTTCATTGTTGTACATATTCAGCAGTAGTACTTCTACTTTGATATTTTTCCAATTTCAAAAACAATGTTTCTACCTCAAATAAGCTTTGATTTGCATCATTGTTAATTTATAGTTGATACACAAAACAGAGACAACTCAACACCTTTACTTACATGGTGAATTATTTTATTGGTATTTACATGTATACTGCCTCAATGCAACAGCACCAATAAAAAGCACATGCATCTGTTATTCATTATTAGAGATGTTTCGATTTAATTTAGATTTCTTGACACAATCTTGGCCATGTGCGTTAATATTAAGTTTATATTGATTCAAGGCGATATCAAATCATCAACTAATCTTTAAAGTCTAATGCATATATCACATCCCACTAATATCATAAATATATAGTTCACTCCAGTTATACAGTGCGTCCCAGAAAAAAGTAAACACAATTTTGAGAGCCTCATATTGAAATTGTATAGCTTATTTAACCTTAATATTCATCTCATAATAAAGAGTAACTCATTTTCTATTCAGGGATACCAAACTTATACCAGTGTTGTGATGGATGGCTGAGCACTTGGGCTTTAGAAAGCAAGCGTCAACATTCAAATGTTCCATGTTTGAGGAGAAACGGCCCTTGCATTTTAATAGACCAATAAATCCATTGTCCCTCATGAATGGACTTAGGTAGGCTGACCTCACACAAAGAATGAATGATCGGACAGCCAGGATTGCTTCTGATAAAACTTGTAACATTTTTGTTTTTTACCAAATTTTTTAGAACTCGAGTGGTCAGTCATATGAGACAGTACAGGTATGATTTTGGTGTTACTGGATAGAATACGAGTTACTCTTTGATATGATATAAAAAATATTTATACTTAAGTAACACAATTTTAATATGGGGCTCTCAAAGTTGGGTTTACTTTTATCTGGGACGCACCGTAGTGTACATGAAGCCAATTGCCACATTCTACTGAACATGTTCCATTGTTGGGACTGGAAGAATTGCCTCGTAACAAAATTTACTCGTACACATGTTTGTAATAATGGGAGTGTTCTAATGATAATGGGTCTTTGTAAATTCCAAATCGTCATATTGAACTAACAAAACCAGTACACAATTCATCTTCAACATGGAATTCTTATAATTTTGAAGGAAATTTTGTACACATAAAAGAATGTTTTTTTTTCAGCTACCCTTGACTTTGCGCCTAGTGCAAAGAAATCTTCAAAAAAACATAATTAAATACCACACCTTTCCTTACTGGTAATGTAAAACAAATTATCAAAGGCTTAGATTTAACACAGATTCTTCATAGTTTGAAAGAGGTCAATGTGATAATTTCATTTGAATTTTAACATTCAATATAAGCAAAGCATAACAGCTTACTATTTGTTTCAAGACCAAATTCTCTATCGTGACAATTAACATACACTACTTATTGTGCTGATAGGGAATTAATAAGGGGATTATTGAAGCAGAATTACTTAATAATCAGATCCATCATAACAACAATTTGACAAATTAATGTGGTACAATCAGGGAAAGATACATCCTGTACATACAAATATACAGCTTGGGAAATACTCATTTAACCAAACCATATGATTTAATAATTATTTCCAAAGTTGTATGTTCCTTTAAATAATTGTGGGTAATATGATAAGTGCATGTATGTGTAGACAATACAACATACCCATTTCAAATTATTTAGAAGTTCTCTGGGGGGGGGGGGGCACCAAAGGATTAATAGATACATTCTGACATGAACTGAATAGACAATTCACTAACAAACTGGAACCCTCTTTCAATTATATAATAATGTTAAACAAATGTTTTGTACCTGCAATAAGGGCCCACATCTTCAGCATGTTGCCAGTTTAATGGTTCAATCGAGCAAATCAATAATCCTGATCTTGCAAAATCTCTGTAAACAACTTCATTTTCACAGTTGTTGTGAACGAAAGCACCTAAATGACTGACTCAACCTATACATTTGAAACTCGATAGTTCTGATATCACAAAATACAGAATATAACAATTTGTTTTGTGTTGTTCACTGATATAAGAAGCAAAATTTTTCAGTCCCAAGGATGCTGTTATAAAGAGTCTCCACTGTATTTGGTTTGAAATTGCTTTGATTTGGCGGTGAGATCGTAACAGCCAAACAGAATATAACTTTCCTAATGTTCCATTGACACATCAACCCCACCTCCAAAACATTTTTATAATCCTCTAGAATATCATAGTTCCTTCACGAATAAAAGTACTCTCAACCTTCCTTGGTTTCTCCTCTTTCCATTCCAGAGGGAGTTCTTTATCCCAGGGCTCTTCGTCTACATCGGTCCTTGTTTCTTTGTTCTTAGGTGAGGCGACTACGATGGGAAGACATCCCTGCTCTGGACGCATCTCAACAACGTGAAGACCTTTCCTGTCCGCTATCTGCTGATGTGTTTCCTACAATGATAATAATAATACAATACAGTTCTGTATTTAGTGATTCCTGAATCAACTGTAGGGATGACTGGAACATGTTCTTGTATCCTATATTTATCACATTCTTAATTCTTTAGCACAAGAACTGATCACCAGTCACTAATAAAATCATTCATAAGAGTTGATGAAAGACCCAATGAGAGAAAGGACTCAAGAAGATAAAGAAGCAACAAAGAGTTAAGTAGACTAAGAGTCGTGCTTGAATTCCTAGTTGTGTGCGGTATACGCATGACCTCATTAGTCAGGTCATGCTCAGTGAGGCATCTATAAATAAGATTGTGCGTAAAAATACCTGTTGAGCTTAGAATTTAAGTGCGACTTTGATTCTACTCAGGAGCGTTGTGAAACACTCCTTGGAATCTGTTCCTTGTCAACATAAATACTGTGCATTCTTGTTTACTTATAACTTATACAAAGGCAATGAGATTTTGCTTAAAAAGGGCAGTTCTCCCAGTCCAAGTTTCAAACAAGTGCAAACCTATGTGTTAATTTTTTTTTAAAGATTTTGTTTGAACAATTTAATAAGTTTGTTCAAGAGCATTTTGTCATAATAAAAGTGGACTGTATGTAGAATTTTAAAGACATTCCCACAATATTCAAATTGATTACATTTGTCTATGTAACAAATATATTAGTCTGTTATACAAGGTATTTTATTTCAGTAGCAAGAATGCAAATTGTATATACTAAGACAAACATTATGTGTCCTATCTAACAAAGTGTAATATATGCAATTTGCAGTCTTACTACTGAAAAACTGGTATTCACGACATGAACTTGAATAAGATGTTTGCATAAAATTTGAATATATTTCAAAATGACCCAATTACTTTGTTTCTCTCTCACCACGCCCCATCGATAATGACAAGCCACATTTGAATAAATTTGTATTAAGGGTAAACTAAATCCTGTCAAGAGACATACTGGCATATACACCAAAAACTCCCATATATACATTATACAGATACATACCTGGCTTACTAAGCCATTGATAGCAGCCCTTGTTAGGTTGATAGGGTTGGTAGAACCATACACTCTGGCATACAGGTCCTTTATGCCAGCTAATCTACAGATCTCTTTGATGACACGATGACATCTTAATCCGTATCCTACAAAGAAAAGAAAGACAAATAAGAATTCAGTACACTACTTTCATTTTCTAATCTTGCTTTCCCTTCTTTTTTATCCTTGTCATCTCTCTGTACCACTTCCCTCTCTCCTTCTGTTCATGTATGCCTCCATCATAAAAGTTCATGATTCTCTCCATTTCCCACTCTCTAAACTTTGTCTTATTACATTCTTTGATAGTATCTTCAAAAGACTAACTACAAAACAATGAAGTAAACACATGTAATCCTATCATAATATCTTATAAACTAACCAACAATAACATCATACATACCTTTGTTCTGTTTTCTCATTCTAATTCTTGTTACTTCAAATTTGGTCTCGATATCATGATAAACTGTAAAGAAGATATCACACACAAATATTGAAAACAAAACCTTTGTCATTCTCCATGAATTATTTTTGCACTTGATAGAAATAGTCTAAATCAATAAATCAACAATAATACATTCCAAAATTGAAAAGATAGCAAAGCAAAATTCAGGTGCACACAGAAATAACGGCCTTTTGAAAAGAATGCTTCCTAGAAATATTGAAATCTTTCCTATTACATGTATAACCGTAACCGGCATTGACTTGTGTCCATATCTCCTACTAATGACTGACACATTGGACTCTGAATAAAAAGTACACAATTGGATGATATGTTTATCTATGTATCGTCAAAATAACAAAAGATCTGGAATGAGGAGTCTCTTATTACTTGTGTGGTTGTCATAGCGTTCAATGTAGTGAAGGTTTGTTGCAGCTTTGTTTTTAGCCTTCCTGAGAGCAGCTATTACACCAGGTGCCTTGCCGAGAGCACAACCTGGAAACAATGACAAATACATTACATTTCAGTTGTAGTTTATGAACACAAGTAAATTCAACAACAGTGAAAAGGTTTCAAGAGATGAACAAGTGAAGGGAGATATTATCTACTCTCTACAAAATGAAACTGAGCTGGAGATTTTGGGGAAAATAAAACACAAAATTTCTCACTTACACACATTTGCATTCCATAAAGAACAATCAGGAGAAATGGAGTAATATGGTACACTGTTCAATCAAGCAGCAACCCTACAACTCAGGGGTTATGGGCACAGTTAATATCAAGAGAACTTACCTATTGCTATGTTCCCATTACCAACTACAACAATAGCTGACATAGATCTCTTCCTCCCTACCGAACCAGTCTTAATAAACACTCTCCTCACATGAACTTACCTATTGCTATGTTCCCATTACCAACTACAACAATAGCTGACATAGATCTCTTCCTTCCTACCGAACCAGTCATATTAAACACTCTCCTCACATGAACTTACCTATTGCTCCATTCCCATCACCAACTACAACCATAGCTGACATAGATCTCTTCCTTCCTACCGAACCAGTCATAATAAACACTCTCCTCACATGAACTTACCTATTGCTCCATTCCCATTACCAACTACAACCATAGCTGACATAGATCTCTTCCTACTGAACCAGTCATATTAAACACTCT
>CALNVZ010000174.1:17708593-17722380 GCA_940671915.1 Paracentrotus lividus
TGAACTTACCTATTGCTCCGTTCCCATCACGCAACAAACTACAACCATAGCTGACATAGATGTCTTCCTCCCTACCATGAACCAGTCAATTAAACACCATAGATCTCTTCCTACTGAACCAGTCATATTAAACACTCTCCTCACATGAACTTACCTATTGCTCCGTTCCCATTACCAACTACAACCACAGCTGACATAGATCTCTTCCTACCGAACCAGTCATATTAAACACTCTCCTCACATGAACTTACCTATTGCTATGTTCCCATTACCAACTACAAGCACAGCTGACATAGATCTCTTCCTACTGAACCAGTCATATTAAACACTCTCCTCACATGAACTTACTTATTGCTCCGTTCCCATTGACAACTACAACCACAGCTGACATAGATCTCTTCCTACTGAACGAGTCATATTAAACACTCTCCTCACATGAACTTACCTATTGCTATGTTCCCATTACCAACTACAACCACAGCTGACATAGATCTCTTCCTACTGAACCAGTCATATTAAACACTCTCCTCACATGAACTTACCTATTGCTCCGTTCCCATTACCAACTACAACCATAGCTGACATAGATCTCTTCCTACTGAACCAGTCATATTAAACACTCTCCTCACATGAACTTACCTATTGCTCCATTCCCATCACCAACTACAACCATAGCTGACATAGATCTCTTCCTTCCTACCGAACCAGTCATATTAAACACTCTCCTCACATGAACTTACCTATTGCTCCGTTCCCATTACCAACTACAACCATAGCTGACGTAGATCTCTTCCTACTGAACCAGTCATATTAAACACTCTCCTCACATGAACTTACCTATTGCTCCGTTCCCATCACCAACTACAACCATAGCTGACATAGATCTCTTCCTTCCTACCGAACCAGTCATATTAAACACTCTCCTCACATGAACTTACCTATTGCTCCGTTCCCATTGCTAACTACAAACATAGCTGACATAGATCTCTTCCTACCTACTGAACCAGTCATATTAAACACTCTCCTCACATGAACTTACCTATTGCTCCATTCCCATTACCAACTACAACCATAGCTGACATAGATCTCTTCCTTCCTACCGAACCGGTCATATTAAACACTCTCCTCACATGGATCACTCGAGAATCAAAGCCTTCAAAGTTTTCTGGAAAAAAAAAGTACATTGTATTTAAAAAATACTTGACATTAATTGAATGTAGGAATGGAGATTATGCATAAAATGTAAAATAAGACCCATATCATTTCATGGATAATTGAGCTGATTGAGCATTCATCCAAATCACCCAAACTATGTGATTTTGAAATAGAATACTGTTTCTTTTTAAACAAGTAAAGCTTACACCCTTCTTTTGAGGTGTATAATTCAACATGATATTAATTGAAGCTGGAAACTTATAGTTATACCTGACAAGATGAATACGTCATTCTATCTGCCTATGGCTCTACCTGCAATACACCTCTTAATTAAACTCTTAACAGTCACCACCTGATGTCTCTTTTAATAAAAAGAGTTCACGATTTTTGGAGCCAAAACAAACAGGGAAACTGACCAATTCCTTGTAACATAAAGAGTTAAGATCAATTGTGAAGTAAAACAATTTTGATTGGTTCACAGCGAGACTTTTATGCAAGAAGTCTGCACAGCAAGAATCCTGATTGGTTACTATCGGTTTGCAATGGATTATAGCCCTTTACAGTAGACGTTACATACCTCCAGGGATAGGATCAGGTGGTCCTAATGTTCTTCCACCCCAGCTCTTAGATGTCCAACCTCTCTCTTCAGGTGGTACGGTACGCTTTTTCTTCTTATCCCATTGCTCTCGGATCAGACGTAACCTTTCTTCTTTCTCAGGATCTGGTTGTTTCTTCTGAATGGTGAAGACTTCTTTACCTTGAACCACAGGAGCATTCAGACCCGGCCATGCAATCTGAGCCCTACCTGTTAGGAGCAGAATAAACAGAATGTATAATGCTGAGGTGCAACTCATACGAATTATACTTCATAAATGAAGATAAATATCAATGTCACATTTTTTCTTTGGCTTAATAAACTGCATGAACATCAAACTAAAGCCTTTTGATAATGTCAAAATGCCAGAAGTTTGACCCTTTCATAAACATAGTTAGTTTAAATGACAAAGGAAAGCTTATCTCCTTGACAGTTCCAACTGGTTAATGAAAAGTAAGGTTAAATATCACAACACAATCAATGTCTGTATGCTTAACATTAATTTAACAAAGCAAAGTATTCAAAATTTGGGATGTGAACTACATGTAGGTTGTATTTTCAGTCAATATATTTATATAAATTTCATCTCTTTACACAATTTATTTTTAAGCATAATTTTCATCATACGCTTATCAAATTGTAATCTTCTTATTCACAAATATGAATACATGTACCTGTTTTTAAATACCAAAGTTTTTAGAGTTATCTAAAATCAACAAGCTAGTTAAAAAAAAAAAATGGATTCCCTCATCAAAATTTTAAATGGGATTAAGACAATGGAATGTGTCCCTTTAGCTACAAATTACCTACAAGCATATAATATGTCCAGTCCTACGGTACGAGTGAAATTTATTTGACATACCATCTCCAAATATTTGTCCCCTGTTGAGATCCTTCTTCATCCTCTTTGCAGGTCTCTTGCCTCGTGCCTTCCTCGCTGCTTTACCAGTGGTTGCTAACATTCCTTTCCATAGCTGATCAGCAGTTACTGAAATACAACAAGAAATACATTAATCAAGAGAATGAAATGCAGTTCTAGTGTAAGTTA
Source organism: Paracentrotus lividus (assembly GCA_940671915.1). Lineage (NCBI taxonomy): Eukaryota > Metazoa > Echinodermata > Echinoidea > Camarodonta > Echinidae > Paracentrotus > Paracentrotus lividus. Next base: position 17,711,392 of record CALNVZ010000174.1, read on the forward strand.
GCTATATCAGTAAATCAGTATAGGGCATTAAGATTCTATAAACTAAAAGTAATAAAACCTTGCAGCTCTAAAGACAAAAGTAGGTACAGACCTCCCATATATCTGCAAACATACATGGGTAGAATCCCATTCTTTTGAGGTTATTTGCCAACTACATTTATTATTGGAAAATTCTTTCTAGATATTTCAATGTATATTCCCCTATAAAAAGACAAAGCAAAAAGTGACATACCAAAGAAATACCAAACTCAAAATATTTTCATTTTTCAATTAACAATCCACATTAAATTTCTCATGAGCTAAAATTATAAGTATAATAACTTACAGCTATTATACCAGCTAGTGTTTCTCTTCTGAACCATAAAGCTTTCAGGAGCAGCCAACATCCTCGAATCTGTTGGTTGGCATGTTGACGAAGATAAAAATCTGGCCTGGCAGGATAAGTTAGGTCCAATGACCAATCCTTGTGAGAAAACAAAATAGAAAAGGGAATATAAGATAGCATTAGCAATATTGTGGATTTATCTTTGGGACATTTTCTCTCTGGTGCAATTGTACAAAAATACTTGGAATCTAATTGAATTGATAAAGTGATAAAAGAGGATCTTAGCTGGACAGTATGCACTTTGATAATAACTGATCTAGATCTATATATAACATGTAGAGTCTACACATCTAAACCACAGGCTACAGGGGCAAAGTGACAGAATTCCCAGAAAGTATTCAATTCACTTTAGTAAAGTGAGGCCTGTGAGCTGTGGCGACGTTGTTTGCGTTCAAGATTATTCCTTTGATTGATGGTTATCATTCATGGTTATGCAGATGCAGAAGTGCAAGCAAGCTGCCCATTTTTAGAACTTTATACGATATGCGGGTCAGCCCTAGACGACATCTCCGACCACAAGCGGAAGGATGAGAAGAGAGAGATATAATAACTTCTTAGAAAGATAATCTAAGTCAACCAAGACTAGACTCTAGACTTCTAAGACAAGTCTCAATTTCCCCAATTCCTTCTCGAGAGTCGAGTCCGACTCTAGGCTAATAGATCTAACTTTTTTAGTAATATTTAAGTTAGGTCTACTAGTCTAAACTCTCACTCAGTTTATTATACCATTTTTATTTCATGTTTTCAGCGACTAATGATCTTAACAATAGGTAGTGTTAGATAGAATACATATAGTTCTGTAAAATAATTATCGTTATGATGATCTAAGCAAATTTTTGGTGTCTATCAATCCTCAATCACAACCCTGACAGTTTATGATCGACATCACATCAATATGAATAGGTTGGACTGAAGTAGAAAATTCTGACCTTCCAATGCCAAATGTTTGTATTCAAAGGAAAAGAAGCCTGAAATTAATCTATTTATAAATAATCAAAAGTATAACAAGACATTTAAATACAACCTAACGCTTTCTACAAAACTTACTCCGAGCTATGATTGTGCACAATTGTGAAATACTCTGCATGTTCCGGACCGCCATTCTTTCTTTCCTCCTCTGGTTAGATTCACGTGCACCGACGCTATTTCTAGCTACTGCGTTGATCAGATAGACCTGCCGCGCCGAGCTCGAGCGGGCCGAGCCGGGGTCAGGCTAGGCTGCGGCGCGAAGGCCAGCAGCCAAGGCGCTGCGCTGAGCTGAGCGGCTAGCGATCGCCACTATATCGGGCTGCTGCCCCCTCGTCTAACGGTCTCTCGTCTCTGACTCCGTTCGACGTTCTTTGGAGTTGCACCCAAGTTTTAAGCTGTATCTTTTGCTAAATGAATAAAAAAAACTGTGATGCAGTATTTTGTAAATTAGACGTCTATGACCATGTTTTCATATGTGGTTCGGGATGACAAAAGCAGTGTTTATCACGCTTTAGTTGAAGCTATTTCAAGACGACCGGATTGGACTCTGAAGACTGGAGACACTGTCAAGGCTAATCTCATAATTGGGGAAAGAAACACATTGAAGTTTCCATTTGGAAGACTTGGTAATTTACACTTTTTTGCCATGTTCACATGCTTGAAAGTTCATACATGTAAAAAGTGTTGAGCACACATTGAAGGTGATGATGATGAATTGATTGATGATGATGATTGTTGATGATGATCGATGATTGTTGATGATGATGATAATGATTGATGATGATGATGATGATGATCGATGATTGTTGATGTTGATGATGATGATGGCTGATGATCGATGGTGATGATGGATGATTATGATTGTTGATGATGATTGATGATGATGAACGATGATGATGATGATAGTTGATGATGATTATTGTTGATGATGATAATTGATGATGATTGTTGATGATGATTGATGATGATGATGATTGATGATCATGATCATGAACGATGATGATGGTTGTTGATGATCGATGATGATTGATGATGTTGATGATTGTTGATGATGATGATTGATGATGTTGATGATTGTTGATGATGAGGAAGGAGATGGATGCCAATTATGCAATATGGTGATGATCATGCTTGAGAATATTTGGATGCTTGATTGATAAAGAGGAAGATGGTGATCATTCCAGGGCCTGATCATTCCATGATATGTGGGATATAAACAAAGTTTTTAAATGGTGATGTGCATATTGATATTATCAATGTCCTCCATCTTGATTATATTGAAGTTGAAAACCATTTTTAACATTTCTTGTTTTAATTGATAATTACTGTCATATTTATTATATATTATAGCTCTATGTTAATAGTTTGATATTTACCCCCCCCCCCAAAAAAAAGAAAAAAAAAATAAATAAATTTAAAAAAAAATTTCCCTTGCATTCCTTAGTTTATAAAATCTCAACCAATAGTTCAATAATTCTACTTCAATGTCAAATATTCATTATGTGAGTCAGGTCATGATGGAATCGTGCAGCTAGTAAATTGCTACCGAGGGTCTGGTAAGCTGAGTAGGAAGACAGCTCTTGTGACAGCTTTGACAAGTTGGGAGGAGTCTACAGGAGAAGATGTATCACCATGGTTACCAGAAACCTTCATCATCCGTCCCAAGCAGAGGGAGAAAGAATCTGTGAAGAAACCGTTTCATGTACCAAAACCAGACCAAAGAGAAGAACTGAAGAAGTCGCATGCAGGCAAGCGTGAAAAGGGAATTGGAGATGTCTGGATTGCTAAATCAACAGCTGGATTGAAAGGTATAGTTCAGTTTTATGGTACTGATTGAGAACAATATCAAGTATTAACTGAAGTATACAACTGAGCTAAGGCAATTGCAATCAGCTATGAAATTGACCTCAATCGTTAATTTAGGTCTTATAATTAAAGTGCTCAATCTCCTTGCTTGTACAGAGTAAGCCTTCCTTATTTATCCGACTATATACCTGGCTGGTACTGGTTTGGGTCTTTCCATTTAGAACCTGATGCCCCTGTAGGCCTACCCCTGACAGCCTATGACTTATAGGTTTCAGTGGCGGATCCAGGATTTCAGGATGGTGGGGGGCGTCTTCAAAATTTTTCGATTTTAACATGTACAGTCAATGAGTGGTTTTCAAATTATGACGGGGGGGGGGGGGGGGGTGTCCTTGCGCACCTGCCTGGATCTGCCACTGGGATTGGGGTTTTAGGTTTTAGGGGCAGTGTTTAAAACACCCAACTAACCCCAACAAATTAAAAATATCCCTCAAGGTGAAATTAATGATTGTATTACCACTGAAACTGTTTACGGGATATATGCTAGAGACTGGAGTGTATACAATAAATATAAATATATCTTAGTTTTTCAACTGGACATTATTGTTATTAAATTGTCATATGTGTATGTCTAAAATCTTCACAATCATCTTGACTTGTGAAGACTTTAATTATTGTTATTGCTTTATTTCTGTGATGTAGGAGAGGGTATATTGATATCCAATGACTCTGACGAGCTGCTCTCATTTGTGGACTCCCTCCCTCATGCACATGTTGTTCAGAAGTATATTGAAAATCCTTTACTTTTACCTGGGAACAGAAAGTTTGACATCAGGTAAGGTCATTGCACTATTCATTGTGCAATAATTTTTTCTTTGTTGATGCATTTGCACATTTCATTATGCTCAATCTCTATATCTATCTTTTTTTTCTTTTGATCTCACTTACATATGAATATGCCACCTAGAAAAGTTATGTTCAATCAAAATATAACTTCATGTCTGTCATCATGCATCATTCATTTCAGATAATTGTGTGGATCTTTTTTTATCAGCATCTGAATTTTCAGTTGTTTAATTGATTATTTTATTTCATTCTCTTTATTTTCTTAACATCATCATCATCATCAACACATCAACATTACCACCATCACTATCAGCATTATCTTTACCATCATCCTCATCACCATCCACATGATAATCAACATCACCAGGCATCATCATCATCTTCAATGATGTCACAATCATCATCACCATTATCCTTATCACCATAAACGTCACCATCACATCACCATCAACATCGTCATCATCATCTTCAGTTGTGGCACTATCCTCCCCCTGATATTTCCAACCCAATTGTCATCATTACCACCAATGTGTGAGTTGTATCTTCTCTTATAAATGTACTTGCAGATGTTGGGTGCTACTAGATCACCATTATGACATCTATCTAATGAAGGAAGGCGTATTGAGAACATGTGCTGAGCCATATGAACCACATGATCTATCTAATCATGTCTCACATCTCACTAATCATTGTATTCAGGTGAGTCTATCTACTTTCCCTTAATTTATCCCAAGTAAAGCAGTTGCCAAAAAGTGACCTTAATAATTAAACACTACAGGTACCTTTGATTTTTTTTTCTCTCTCTTCCTCCCTTTTTAATCTCTTTTTCTTTTGTTCCCTCTCTTTCCATCTCTCTTTTCTATGAAGATATTCGATCAAATTGGGATTATGGAAGATAGCCCATGCATTTGACTCTCACCAAAGAAAATGCGAAAAATGTATTACAGTCTACTCCTGTTATAGTGAGGTCCTTGGGAACAAACTAATTACACAATTTTTTACAAATTCTCCTTATACTGAACTCATAGGCCCATAGATATTGTACATGTGTATAATTTGAAATTTGGACCAACATAATCACTGTTGTAACAAAGTCTCATTGTATCAATGCGTGTAATAATGGGAGTGGACAATCTGCACATTCAGATGAGAGAGGAGACAAATTTGTTACGATTGTAAGGGTATTGTGTTCATGAAACATTTTTCTTTTAATTTTTAAATTTGTCATTCTTCATCATTATTTTAGGAGGCTCATTCTAAGGACTTTGGAAAGTTTGAAGAAGGGAATGAGATGTTCTTTGCTGCATTTGACAGGTAAAGATGATTGTACTACATGATAATATCAGATTGTTTGCCCGCAGTCCTTGTTTTATCAAAATCTTCTAAAAGCATGAGTGGTATATATGAGACAGAACTTGGTCACGAAGCAATAAGTGCAAGTTCCCCAAATGCGTAAGTCAGAACATTTATAGTGAATAATACAGTCCACTCTTGTTGCAATGAGGTAATTTGCTTGGTCTTCCTTAAAATTATGTATTGTTGTGCTAAAGATGGGCCTACTGATTGTAGGCTTGCAAATGGGACTGGGTAAAATGCCCCATTATTACATAATCTTGCTATATTACATAACCATGTTATAATGGGAGTGCACTATACTTGAAAAAAATGTTGTGTTTCTATGGGATATGTTTGGTATTATTATTGTAATTGCAGGGAAATCAATATTAAGTTAGCTCAACCAATATGAGTGATTGTCAATTCTTACACTAATTATGAATTTATGTAACTGTCTTGCAGAATTCTAAAGGAGCACTGGAATGTGACTTTAGAAGGCAAGATCCTGCCTCAGATCAGACACATTGTGAAAACATGTTGTTTGTCTGTAAAAGAGGTAACACATTTATCATCTCATTGTAAATGTTAATTAATGTTTCAACAAACTTGTTTTGATATTGGTACACATATTGTAACTGTTGAATATATTTGGCTTTGTATTTCTTGTACCGTTTTCCGTTTCATTTGTACTGTATGAATCCATGTTTCATGCCGACAGGAAAAATCTTAAATAGGGAAGAACTGATGTACTATATGGAGGAGTAGAAATCAGATTAGATGCAAATGAAAGAAAGATGGCTTAATACAGCACATTCTTGTTAAAACAAGATGCTTGGGACCCATCAAAATACATTGTTGTAACAAAATCTACTTATACTGCACACCTAGGCACATATGCACTATAATGCAATATTGTTGTGTCAGTGTTCATTACAATGGGAGTGCACTGTAATTCCATTATTCCTTTATCCCTTTATTCATTTTCTTGTAGGAACTGTCTACCACTGGGCTATCATATCATAGTTTCCAGCTGTATGGGTTTGATTTCATGTTGGATGCTGACCTGAGGGTGTGGCTTCTAGAGATCAATAGTGCACCTGCATGTGCCCAGTGAGTTGTCTCTACTTCATATACACTCTTATACATTTTTTTAAAATCATGGATGTTGTTTTACCAAGTCGTTTGTAAGATACAAACAACTGGTAAAATCAGTTTTTGTGCTAAATGTTTGAGAATGTTGTAAGTATAACACCTTGGAACATATTACGGTCGTTTGTAAAGTCATTTGTAACCTTACAAATGACTTTGTGAAACAGTCCTGATGCTTTTGTGATATGTTTACATTATGTTTTTGATGGTAGCTTCATTTACATATAAACAAAACCGAACTCAATAGCCCCTCTCATCGGAACACCGGTTACAATAAAAAGTAATTTTACTATTTTTTTGTGTGCAATGCACCACCCTTTTTTGATGAGTTGGACATGGTTTAAAAGCTAGAAATCATAGTTTTAGAATAAATTATAAACACCTGGGAGGCATTCTCTGAGTTTTTCTTTGAGAAAAAAATTGAAGTGACAAAATCCTGTTTTGTGGCAAAAGGTGTGAGGTAACAAAATGTTTAAGAAGCCTCTTCTCATCTCATCTAGTTGTAATTGGAATAGATTTAAAAGGTTAATTTTTAAAAAAATGTATTTAAATATTATTTTCAAAGTGCTCCTGTATATGTAATATGAATAAGAAACATGATTCTATGAGATGAAGTTGTTTGATATTTGCTTTATAAATTGATTGAGCAAATATTTGATTTTCCTTGCATGGTGCTATTTCTATTTTCTAGGCGACTGTTACCAGAACTAGTTGCTGGTATCATAGCTACTGCAATTGATCCACTCTTCCCTCCTCAACAAGTTGAGCCAGAACTAGAGGATGCAACTAGTAGAGTCTTTGAGAAACTGTGACAGCGGCACTTCAACAAATGCTTCAGAAAGCATCAAGTAGACTCTGAGAAACTATTCAATGACCACTCCTCTACAAGTTGAGCCAAAACGAGAGGATCAGCAAGTAGAATCTTTGAGAAACTATGACAGCGGCACTTCAACAAGTGCTTCAGAAAGCATCAAGTAGAGTCTTTGAAAAACTATGTAGTAGCCACTCTGCCCCAAGACGAACCAGAGATCCAGAGTTATGAAAGTAATTCAATACTTCGTTATGTTACAGATTCAGGATGTATCAAGGAGAGACTTTGAGAAGTTATGAATGTGACCATTCCTCAACAAGTTGAGCAAGAGATTCAGGATATAGCAAGTAAGGTCTTTGGAACTATGACACTTAAAGCCCCTCCTCAACATCTTAAAGATTTCAGGATGGAACAAAAACCATGGTAGTGAGCACTCCTCAAGAAATCATGGCAGAAGTAGAGAATACAGTTGGGGGAGAGTCTTCTATAGGAGAAAGAACATATTATTCTTCCAAAAGTTTGTTCATCAGTTGAATTGCCTAACTGACTCCATACCAACAAACACATGGCAATACTTGTATGCACTTTATTTATGTATCAGTCTCCTTTTCGTTGAGCTGTCGGTCTGTTGATGTGCCTTGTGTAATGTCCAAAGGAATAGAAGCTTCAAGTTAATTGTCTTTGAGAAACTACAACAATGAGCAATAAGTTATATCAGAGGAATAATATACCTCTTGTCAAGTCTTTCAGAAGCTTTGACTTCATCAGTTCTTTCAAGAGTTGTCTTTGCAAGAAACCACCCTGAATTGAATTCAAATCATGTCAATCCTTCAATTTAGTGAAGATTGGAAATTATATTGAATAGGAAGATTAAATGAGAACTTACCTGTTTGAAATTTAATCTTGATTTTATGAGTAAGTCGTAGAGAAGAGACTACATGTCTCGTCGGGTTGGAAATGAGATACCGTTGATCACGTGATTGTCAATCTTAAAAGCAAAACGAGTCTACAGGATACATACATACAGGAAGATGAAGATGTTGAGAACTTGCCTGAGATAAAGTTACGTTAAGTCGCGCAGGCGGGATGAGGAGGGATGTAGTCCTCTTCTCTACGACTTACTCATAAAATCAATAGATTAAATTTCAAAACAGGTAAGTTCTCATTTAATCTTCCTATTTTACTACGTAATCTCCGATCGAGAACTACATGTCTCGTCGGGTTGGAAAATGAGATTTCAAAGACCTGTAGACTCGTATCTAGTACGTATAACAAAATCTGTAAGCCATTCTAGGCATCAAACAGAAGCATAATTTCATTAATTCCCCAATTATGGGCATACAATCATGACTATTGTACACCACTGCTAGACTCACTCTACTACATGAAGTTCAATGTTTCAATAAAATTGCTGGTGTCTTTTAAAGAGACCCAACCTGCCCTAGAGAGGCCTCCAGGTATCTTACTCCTTATGCTGTAGATATAAGCTGGCCCAGTCGAGTGAGAATAACAAATGTGCCGACATTATATGGTCTTAATATCAGTTGTGCTATTGATATGCATAATGAGCATTGGGCTTCATAGAATCATTAAAGTAGATACACACGAAGAAAATACTACAATTATTTGATAATAATGGCCAAATTACATGTTACTGAAACAGATTTTCCTTCGTTTATACGATTGACATGCTGAAAAAGACTTGAATTCTCTCACAAAATAGCTGTAAATGGTGTTTAGTGTCTTTGTTTAATCCGCCCCAAATGGGCTGCTCGGCGTGCGGAGGAGCTCCTGGTTTGTGACGTTCACACCTTGGCATGGCGCTCGCGACTCGAAACAGCCAGCTGAGCTGATCTGAGTTAGCGCGCGCCAGCTTGATGCATATTATGTATTATGTGCATGCAATATACGTATATACACGTAATTGCTCGCACTGTACTAGCTTGTATAGCTGCTGTGTCTCGGATTAATATGGCTCTTTTATCAAACAACTGATTACACCATTGGACAAATCATACAGGGTTGTATATCCTTAGAATATCGTGTTTTGAGATATTGTTAACGACTGTGATTAATTTGTAGATTTGAACTTGCTGCGATAGATTTTTGAAGAGTTTGCAATCATGGTAAAAGCACGAATTGCCTTGCTCATCTCTCACGAGCGAGGGCCAGGAACGGTGCGGCCTGTTGGTTGTTGGTTGAAGCGTTTAATTTGCCATTGACATTGGGAGATATAATGCTTAAAATTCCACGTAAATTTATAGTGACTTCATTCTTAAGAAGACTTATTCAGTGTTGAATCTATATTGGTTTTAATATGATTTTTTTTTTTAAATCCGAGTCCTTCCAAATATGGTTTTAGAGCAAAATATAATGATGCGCACCGTCACTGACTCCTTTCCAAACTAACTTACACGGATTTAACACTTCCATCATTAGTTTGACAAAGTGGTCATGTCACATTTCCTCCAAAATTCCTTATTTATCGAAATTCATATCGAAATTCAATGGCTAAACGCCAGAAACGTCCTTAAATAAAATAATCATAAATATTGAGAGACAGAATATTTAAGAATCAATTATGTAAATATTGAATTGTTTGCAATATATTTACAGTCTACTAATTTAGTTTGGCTTATATAATTTTTACACACGCAACGGGATGGGGTAGTGTTATATCAGTCTGCTGCTTTATCACGAATGCAAAAATCGTCAATTCATATGCCATACAAGGTCGGAATGCTACGAAATAAAATGTATATTTCCATTCCTGAACAATACCTAGAACCCATGAAAAAAAGTTCACATATAATACTGTAACGAAGAAACTAAGGAGCCTATTCCATCGAAAAGTTTGGACACGAACTTATTGTTTATAGCTAACGGATGAAATTATCTCTGGATCTGCACAATAATATAAAGACTTACAAAACCAAATGAACAATTTCAAGATTATGATAACCTTACAATATAGTTATATAGGATTATTAGTTATAATAATTTGTCATGACAACAAAACTAAACATGTGATTTGAACAGTCCACAATGAAAACAATGTCACTTTGTTTTATTATCTATTTTTTTCACTCACTATTTTAATATAATGAAAAAGAATACATTATTGGAAAGGATTAACTTAAATATATAGACAAATGATAGAGGAACAGTCGGCAAGATATATCACTTTTGACCAGTCAGTCAGGGCCTGGGGTGAAGCATGGGATGAGAAGAGAGAAAGAAAGTTTTCAAGAATCAGAATGTGCAATGTACGCGATATAGCGCAGTACAGGATACGTGCATACAGTAGACACGGTACGGGTGCCCACGCTGTGACGTCATAATCTCGACGCCCTTGCGGGGTACCGCTGAAGCCTGAAAATAGGGGCCCTTCTTTGAAAGGTGATAACTCCCGATCTAAAACAGATATTGACAAGGGGTTTAGATATTCTGAATCAGTAAAGATTTTTCGTTACAGTGGTATGAGTTTTGTTGCAATTAAAAGCAGTTTTGACTCTCCAGTTGTCTACTTTAACAATGCATTTCATTCCCCTTAGATTCTGTTCATAATATATCACTATCCAGTGGATATACATTCCAGCGCAACATCGAATCCTGTATTTCCAGGGTTGTTTTAGGGTTTTCTCAAGCAATTCTTGACATATTTATGCCCTCATCATGTAGAAATGGACTA
>CALNVZ010000174.1:17739506-17759970 GCA_940671915.1 Paracentrotus lividus
CTTCCCAGGTCGAGTGATCCTGAATAGTCTCCTATATACGAGACTTATATGGCGATGATGGATATATAGTTGTCTTATAAATGCCGGTGTAAAAAACTCTTATCCAATTCTGACGACTTGAGCATGACCCGAAGGCCGCGAGGCAACTTTGGCCCCGTAAACAAATGAAATTAATTCCCTCTCTTCACACTTATGCCTCTATGACATATCCATCATCCAGCTTTATTATCAACCTCTTCTTGTGTAAAAGCTGTTTCTTGAGAATTCCCTTGAATTCACGGCTTTTTCTAAATTAAAAATTAGCAATGGGCCAAGTTCAAACTTGCAGCCCTGTAGGCATAAATACAGCTTGCATAATGAAAGGATCAGACGTAAGCTCTCTCTTTATACTGTATAACATACAGTTAGGCTAAGGTCGTTTTCCAAACACGGACACTACATGTCCTCATTAATGACATTAATCAGCTCTTGAATTGGCGAGACGATCAACATGATCAATACGTTGATATCACTGTACACTCATAAATGTTGCCATTCATAACATACTATAGGCGAGTTATCCATGAATCAAGCTCCATGCATGTTTTAACATTCATATCAAACTCATGACGGACATTTTCCGAAGGCAATTAAGCCGCTGGTGGAGAAAGTCTATCCCCGAGGGGATGATTTAATTTGCACTAGTTAGGCAAAATCCACCAATCTTTATCGATCCTTTCAATACATGTCGAGTTATCCTCGATAAACGGTGTTCAGTCTTCTTATCTCAATCTTTGGATTTCTTTAAGTCGCAGAGTACTAAGACTCATCAGCGCGACTGAGTTTTCCCCCATCCTGAGGAAACAATAAGACTTCATTCATTGTTGGTTGAGCTTCGCATTAGATCTCATATGGCGATTCGTCCAGGAAAGTACGGCTTTAGCCGAGATCAGAGGCCCGCTCGATTCCAGCTGCTTATTTTTGTGCATGCTACCTGTAGCATATAGCAGCGCATGCTACCACGTAGCATGTAGCATAGACCGATCACAGAGTCCGCTCAGGTGGTGGTGCATGACCCCATGCCCACAATATTCCCTTGTTATATTTGGGAAGATCCTCCAGTATGCAAAATAATCCTTGGAATAATCAAAGCAGTTATTTTTCCTGTCCAATCTTGTCATCAATGGACGAATTTATTAGAAAAATGGCTTGTTCAACTTGTCTTCCCCGCCAAGCAATCGGCGGCCTTCTGGCACGGGGAAGCTCCCCGCTGTGTTCTGTCCCTTTGCTGCCGCCGCGCGGCCAGCTGGACTCTACTTCACCGCTCCATTCGGTTGTTTTCTGATCGAATTCCTGCCGCTACGCGGTCAGATTCAGAGATATTTTCTTCTCTCGTGGCACGCCTACGGATAATCAATCTTTTTCGGTGTTCCATTACTTTTGAAGATTGCAAATATAGAATTTCCGCGAAATTCTTGCAGTAATTGGAGGTTTAGAAAAAACCATCCAACATTTGACAACACGCGCCAACGAATTGACAATCACGTGATCAACGGTATCTCATTTCCAACCCGACGAGACATGTAGTCTCGATCGGAGACTTACGTAGTAAAATACTGTATTTATATGCTTGTTGGTGTGTATGTTATATGGAAATCTTTAATGGATTGGTTTTTGTCTGTCCGTGTGTGTCTGTCATACATGGGGGTATTTTCTCAAAGGAGGTAATCATTGCAATACTAGGTATTAATATTCCACATACTAAAAATCTTGCAATAGGATTGGTCGAAAGTATATCACATGATAAATTGTAGTTTAAACCATCATCAATCATCACTAGTAGTGATGGAACTTTTTGAGTTTTCGCTGATCACTTCAGCGGCCCATAGAGCATGTAGAGCTATAACACATTATCAATTATAATTCCTATGTGACGTCACGGTCACTTCAGCCCATGCACCGAGCCGGCCTATATGCTGAAAGCAATTTTCACCGTCACCTTTGTGACATCACAGGTAAAGAGAGGATTTAGATAATTTTGTGTGCTTTATTTGTACGTGTCTACGTTACAGGCATCGACAACTTAAATGTTTTTTTAAAGGATCTAGGAATTGGTTTTCACCCTAATTAAAGGTTTCATAATTATGTGGAATATAAAGCAAATAGTCATCTCCTGATTTCAAGTGACGATGCAAAACTATCACTTCCTTGGCGAGCTGAATGTACACGCCATCTTTCCTTAGCTTTGCTTCGTAAAATATATCTATATCCAGCTTGCCTCTGAAGTGATAGTTTGCCCGTCACTTTCACCAAAGTTCACAGTGACATAAATAAAGAACTGTGCAATTCTTTAGGATATATTTCAGACAAGTCCAGTTGAAAAGTAATAGTTATTAAATAGAGGAAACTAACAGATAGGGTTGGTTGCGTTTCATGAACATATTTGCAAAGAGGGTTAGCATGTGTCTTATCCTAATAGTACTCAATATATGCCTTGATAATGAATGAGATTTTTTGTCTTACTTGTACATGTCTGTCATTTTACTCCGTCATAGAACATGTATTAATACAGTGCGTCCCAGAAAAACGAAACAGAGATTGATCAATGTTTTATCATAATTTTAATCTTAATCAAAATCTTAATCAAAATTCATAAATGACCCATCAATTTAAAGCTTAGTCTCTTTTATTTCATATAACTGTATCCATTATGACCATGGATTGATGTGACCCATAGGTCAAGCATGAGTGAGAACAATAATTTTAAGACAGGAAACCAAAAGTTGTTTGGCAGGCTGTATCTGAATTTCTCTTTGAAATCTACATATTTTAAAGTCCATTTCCTGCTGTTTCTTATGATACAACTACCAACAAAAATTCTTCCGTAATATTCAAAAAAGTGCTTGCATTTCAATAATTTCATTCACCAAATTTGAAATGCAAGCACCATTTTAAATTGACATGTGATTAAGATTAAGCTTATGATAAACATCGATCAATCTCGGTTTCATTTTTCTGGGATGCACTGTATAATATTCTGCATTGCATCTGTATTTTATCAAATAAATTAAATACCGAGAAAATGTGTGTGGACTTCAGAAGTATTATACAGTCAACTTTGCCAAAGTCAAACTCACCCAAGTCTAAAATCTTTTCAAGTGATCATCTCTTGATATTCTTTAAACCCGACATAAGTCAAATTTTCTAAAAGTGAAAAGCTATTAATGTATAAGTGGTTATTTTTATGAATTTTGCGAGTCCATCCTTTGCGAAAATTGGCTCATACAGAACTTCAGTCCTAACAGATTTGACTAAGGCAAGGTTGACTCGATTCATTTTTGAACTGGGAAAAACTGAGAATACATGTATAGTGGAAATTTGTTGCAAGGTCCTTGGGATTCTAGATATTAATAAAAAGGGAATTTTGCTGGTCAGTCGCATCTCTTAGTAATCTATGGGTTTTTTTCTTTACCCAATATAGAGAGATTCCTGTTAAAACAAGGTAACATCCATGGTCACAAAATCCTCGTTATAATAACCTTCCACTGTATATATTAATATGTTCAGTATTAAAAAAAAGGCTTGTTCCTGACCTTCTCCATTATAACAAGAGTGGATTGTATGAAACAAGCACTGAATGGCGAACTTTTGTAATGTAAAAGAAAGGGGCGATTCACTAAAAATCAATCCCACATATGGATGAAACTATATGGATGTTGGTCCTACAATTGATTTTATTCCAATTGGAATTGATTTCTATTATTTTTCTGCAATTGTTAAAACCAATAAAATTCCAGGGTGAAATTCCCCTTTAACCAGACCAACATCTTGGAGATCAATTAATGTAAGCAAACAACACGATTAGGTATTTTGTAATTTTTGGTTTATTTCTTTCTTTAACTGTAGAAAAAAAACAACAGATATATAAACAGATATGCACAACATGAATTTTCTAATTTAACTTAAATATTTCCCATAAGTTAAATGGTACTTCGTGGCATGGGTATGTGGATTGATAGAAAGGTAATCAAAGATAATTGGCAAGGGGGTGGGGGGGGGGTAGTGTTATTCAGAAAAGAAATGTAAATGATCCAAAAATTTGTTATGCTACAGAATACAAAAATACCTTGACCCTTCAATGATTTCTCACGAAAAATTAGTTATATTTTTCATAATTGTGCAAGTAACTTTAGAATGGTTTGTTCCTTATACGATTCAATATGCTACCCTTGCCAGTATTTTACCAAACATTGAATAATTCTGCAAGTAGGTATTATTCACATCAATCATATGCCACATATGTACATCTACTTTCAAAGAAAGTGCACTAATCCCTTAGCAATTTTAATTTTGCTAACAGGCAACTGATTACATCACGTGCCTGCAGATTGGCAAATTCTGGGCTTTCAAATGTAAGGGGCATAGACCATACATCAGCCCAGGAGGTTTTACATTTTACTAGACTTTTCTCAAGAAAGACTAAACGGAGTACATCAAACAATTCACAATGAATACTGCATTTACACAAAGATTACACAACGTTTCATATTGATGATCTAGGAATAAAATACTAGGCCTCCACATTGCTATCTCACAGGCTGGTTTAGAGTATCCATGGTCGTCGTGATGATAGCAGCTGTCGGGGGTGGTTTAGAAGCCCATTGCTGGACAAAAGTTGTCCATTCGCAACACTTCACAGCTATAAAAAATATACATGAAGCTTGGTTGTATTTCTTTTGAATGCAAGAATACATTGGGCTATGTTCATAAGGCTTGAACAAAGGTAATTACTTCAGTATATGAAGCAGGTATGTTAAAATGCCACATAAAAAAATTAAATTGGGAATTTTAGGATTTGGCAATCATTTTTAAATAGTGTAGCATAGCAGTCTGATGTGATTTCCAGCACCAAAAGCTTGTTTAGAGGAATTTTCAGCAAATTTGAATCATCTTGCAGATACACTAAGGGGGGCTTTCAGTCCATATCACAGTCAAGCAATTGATTGTTGCCACTAGTAAGTTAACGAATGAATCAATGCAATCACAGTCTTTTAAACTGCTCCAAAGTTCAGATGGTCAATTCTTTAGATATGTTGGTATTAAATGTTCACTTTAATCAACTTCCTCCATCCTTGATGCATCATCATCATCTCCTTCAAGTGGTGGCATATCTTCATCAGCTGTTTCCTCTGGAATATCATCCTCATCAATACCTGTAATATCACAAGCAAACCACAACAGAGTTAATTACTGCAAGCTTCAACTTTGTACATCATAAATATTATCTCTGGTGCATGATGCAGGGGTGATATTCACTCTTTAAAAAAAAAATAGACATACTAGGGAGCGAAGCGACCAAGCCCGAGGGAGCAAAAGCGACAGAGGGGAAGAGGGTGTGGGAGGGGGGGGGGGTGTCCCCCCTCTCATGGTAGGGACTTTAAATTGTGCAATTTTGTGCATACCTGGATGGGGAAAAAAAATTAAATTGAAAAAAAATAGCAAATCCGATTTAAATCGCAGGAATATCACCCCTGATGATGGTACTCTACTCATTATTTTGTTCCTATTACAATTTACAACAAAACCATATTGCTATTAAGATCAACATACCAAAATTTGGTTTATATTATCAGGCTCCAAAATCCCAACTATGTTTCAAATGAGCACTACAATGAATTTTCAAATGTGCTTGAGTGACTGTAGATACAGATATTTCTTTGCAGGAAATGTCTAATAATTTATCTCTCGAATTTTCCTAGGCCTCTGTTGAAATTGGTATTACCACTTCAACTATGTACAGGAATAGGAAGAGGATGAAAGGATAACTCACCGAGACCAAGTTTGATCATCCTGTAGATACGTCCTGCGTGTGTCTGTGGTTCCTCCAATGAGAATCCAGATGACATGAGAGAGGTTTCATAGAGCAGCATCACCAAGTCTTTCACTGACTTGTCGTTCTTGTCGGCGTCGGCTTTCTGTCGGAGTGTATCGATGATGGGATGATCTGGGTTGATCTCAAGATGCTTCTTTGCTGCCATGTAGCCCATGGTGCTGGTATCACGGAGTGCCTGGGCCTTCATGATGCGCTCCATGTTGGCGGTCCAACCGTACTGGCTGGTCACGATACAGCATGGGGATGAGACAAGACGGTTGGAAACTACCACCTTTACAGAAAGAAGAAAGATAAACATAAGTCGTTCACCAAATGTATTGCAGTGCAGAAATGAGCACAGAAAAAACATTTTGTTATATCAAGGCGATCCTTCTAAACACATGTCCATCTGTTCAGTTTAAATTTCATTATGACTGAAGTGGACTGTATACTGTAATACAGGGTTTTTACATTTTTGAAGTAATGCATGAAGGTGAAGTAGCCCTTGAAAAGTTGTAATCACAGGCTATCATCTAAAATATTAGATGTACATTACACTAAATCCCCAAGGACAAAGATAATTCACTTGTCAAGAATGAAGAGAAGATAATGTTTTCAGTGTAGAATATTTTTTTCTTTTCTATTTCACTCATGAAACGCATTTAAAAAAACCCCACATAATTCATAAAATGACGACATACCTTTTCAACCTTCTTGTCGAGGATTTCCTTGACAACTTTGCAGAGGTTCTCAAACTTGGCCTTGGCCTCCTCCATCCTCTTCTTCTCCTCTTCATCCTCGGGGAGTTCAAGTCCTTCCTTGGTAACGGAGACAAGGGTCTTTCCATCATACTCCTTCAGCTGCTGTATACAGTACTCATCAATAGGCTCTGTCATGTACAACACCTCAAAGCCACGCTTCTTCACACGCTCAACGAATGCTGAATTGGCCACCAGGTCTCTTGATTCACCTGCGTTACCAAGGAGAGATGAGTACATTAATTGTTAGAAAGCAGATAAATTATGCACAAAAATCTAGCATTCTTCCCCTTTATTTAAAAATGTAATGGGCCTAGACTAGCTCTTCCCAACTTTGAATATGCAATCTAAATTTATTCAAAGCGTGGACTCATCCATTGAAAGGAAAATAAAACAGGCAAGCAACTTGATTGAAACAAAGAAAGTATACATGCTTACAGGTTTTTTTCTAGTGTTCCCAAGGACATTGCCTTTCTTATTTAACATGTAATGAGCTATATTCTGCTGGTTACTATACAGTTCACTCTCATTATAGCAAGCACAGATATGAGGTGGTGTTTTAACACAATTCTTTCAGTCGCGATGTCAAACATATGGATATGTGTTCAGTATATATCAAGGTATCATTAAAACAAGATATTTGGAATGGTCCAGAGCACCTTGTTAAATAGACTGTACATGTACTGGGGGCAGGTATAAACCAAGTGTATAGTTACCTGTGATGTAGTAGATCTGTGTCTGGTTCTCCTTCATTCTTGATACGTATTCTTTAAGTGTTGTCATTTCATCACCAGAGTGTGAAGTGTGGTACCTGAGGAGGTCTGCGATCTTACTGCGGTTCTGGGAGTCTTCATGGATTCCAAGCTAAACAAATTCAATGAATTTCAGAAAAAAAAACATAAGTTTCGGAATCTTCCTAAGTAAATTAGTATTATTATTATTACTTTATTTGGCACAATCTAATGACACGGTTATGATAATGTGTCACACTAAATGTTTTGTTCACAGGCGGTGTCAGGTATCCTTCTATATCATAGTGCAATTGACACAAAATACTACAAATTATTTTCTCCCATAAAAGGAATTGAGTTCTGAACATAACAAAGTTTCACAATGCGCTTGAATATCGAAACTATCAATCTCTGAATCAGAGTAGAAAGCCTACCTTGAGGTTCTTTGAGAATTGTTCATAGAGCTTCTTGTAGTTCTCCTTGTCCTCTGAGAGCTCCTGGAAAAGTTCCATGCACTTCTTGACTATGTTCTTCCTGATTACCTTCAAGATCTTGCTCTGCTGGAGCATCTCACGAGAGATGTTCAGAGGAAGATCCTCAGAGTCGACCACACCCTTGATGAAATCTGAAGAAAAGCAATAACAATTACTACCAGTTACAATCGAGATAGAGCAAGATAAAATACCTGGTAAAATCCTTCTGAAAATGAAGTTGACTAGTTTGTCTGTCACCAAAAAACACGAGACCAAATACGAAAAGCTCTTTCAGGATTTGGATAAAAAATATTTGAATTTGTTTGAATGTGAAAAGTTGATTCTCATGACAGGGCTTTTCTTCAGTTGGCCCGCAGAGCCAATGGAGTATTAAATTCACTTGGTTGAAAGGAGTTTTTGGTTCATTTCAGGAGGCAATTAGTAATTGGTATTAAGAGACTTCCAACAGTTTTTGTTGGCTCTCAGATAGACTGTGAACTTACTGAGGTATTCTGGGATGAGATCCTCACAGTTGTCCATGATGAAAACTCTTCTTACATACAGTTTGATGTTGTTCTTCTTCTTCTTGTTCTCAAACATGTCGAATGGGGCTCGTTTGGGGATGAAGAGAAGAGCTCTGAATTCCAGTTGTCCTTCCACAGAGAAATGCTATGAATTTAAACACAGGTAAAATCAATTAAATGTCGTTTTGAAGTTAATGTCGTAAAATCATGCAGTACCAAAATTCTTGATGTTACTAAGCACAATGGACTACACAGTAATTTACAATGAGCAAAGTCAGATGTAAGGGCCTGAACGGACAATGTTGCTCTAGGTCATGCACCACAGTCCTTGACCATTAAGAAAGAGGATCAATATGTGGTAAGCATGAGCTAGTGCAGAAACGAGGATTCTACTGAGCCTCTACCATGATATGATCATGATAGACGTACAGTGAATCGTCATTTCTTACTCTACTTCCATTAGAGCAACACCAATAATCGGCATGATTGCCAGAGCCTGGTTCGAGACAATGTCAAAGACAAAATCTAGCTCCAAGAGTAACAATTTCGACATGGCGCATTAGTGCTGGAAGATTGTGATAGACAGACCTCCCAACATTTCAACAAAGAAAATCCTAAAAAGATTGCAACTGTACGACTACGAGGGAGCGTACCGTCCGAGCGGCGCGGGGTCATTTGACCCCTATATAACCTTTGACCTCATCATCCTCAGCAACACTTACCCAAGGATCATATATACCAAGTGTGAACACAATTGATGCAGAAATAAAGAACAGTAAAAAAAAATAATAAAAAATAAAAAAAATAAAATAAAAAAAAAAATTCTTCCCCCAAATCAATGATGCTACAAGTAGATCTACAGTATATTTGCTAGTCTATTTAGTTCTATAGCAATCCCAAGGCATAATAATATCCAAATAGAGACTAAAATAATCCATGATCCAGAATATACCGCCGCCAAGCCTTCCATTAATGGCAAATGGACACTTACGTTGGCTGAGAGAAAGCTAGAAATGACCCTAAACAGTTCTGCAGTTTGAAATCGACAATGACAATGACAATCTTTTTCCTCACCAGAATCAATGAGTGCTACAATGCATTTGCTGTTCTTTTTTAGTTGTAAAGCAATTCCAGGCATGATAATATCCAAATAATCCAGAAAGAAAGAGCTCAAAAATAATCCATGATCTTGATTCCCGCCGGTCGTACTGCCATGGAAACTGAGCTCTCAATCATGGGGACTTAGCGGGCTGAGAGACAGCTAGAATTGCCCTACGCCTATATCCTGCAGTCTTGAAATCATCGCACGCAGGCTAGGGATTTTAAGATTCCATTCACGCTAGACTTGTATCAAGTCTTTTTAAACTAATTTCAAGCACGATAAACACAAACTTAATTGCACAAGCGATATTTTTCATAAAAAGCCTGGGAAAAGGTCAAAATCGGCAATTTCACATTGTATGGAATGCCAATTGAATCTGAATGATTTTCCCGGAAAATAATAGACGAAAGCGGAAAATCGTAAACACTTAAAAAAAAGCGTAATCTTTCCGCCAAAAGCGGAAAGGTTGGGAGGTCTGGATAGATAAACAATTTTGCTAAGTGTATGACATTATGTAGTCACATTAATTAATAGTGTATCATGTTGTCAATAGCATTGCACTTGCAGTACCTTGACAGCTAAGTGGTCTTCCCAGTCATTAGTGAGTGACTTGTAGAATTCTCCATATTCCTCCTGACTGATGTCATCTGGTTCCTAGTCCAGATGGGGCTTGGTCTTGTTTAGAACCTCATCTTCAAGTGTACTTCTCTTGATCTTCTTTGTCTTCTTCTCATCCTCTTTCTTCTTCTCTTCATCCTCATCAAGAATCTTCCACCTGGGGCTCATCCTTCTTCTCTTCCTCCTTCTCTTCCTCAGCTTCATCATCGCTGACAGGCTTGTCAACTTCACGTTCCTTCTCCACTGTTCAGAGTTATAGAGGTACATTGATGTGAAATTGACTTACTTGTAATAGAGTATGTCCTGGTGCTATCATCTTAACAAGGCCTTTAATAATCATACATTCAATATCTTCACACTTAACCCTAATCAGAATGGGGGGGGGGGCATCAAGGCCCCCCTCGACATTTTCCGAGACCACTTCGCCGCACGAAATTTTCTGATCGCGCCGCTTGCTAACTTTTTACTTTCAAGTCTCGCGCATCTTTTGAAACCATTTTCGCAAAAATCGGTCGTAACCGTTACGACGCTGCACGATTTTCAAAAAATTCCGTCAGACCGAAAATGGCTCAAAAACGTGATTTTGTGTACAAAGTCAATGCAAATTGAGTTTTCTCACCTAATTCATAAGATATGATTATTTTCACTTTCATTGGCTGAAATCAATTTATTCAGCATATTTAAGCTTAAATGGTTCTTAAATGATTTTTGCGTAAAAAAAAAAAAAAAAGAAAAACAAAAGGTCGAAAAAACAAAGAAATACATAAGAAATTATATAAAATAAATGCATAAGAAATTAATTTTGAAACGAGAATTTTTTCTAGTACAATTGTTAGGAATGCTATAAGGAATAATAATACACAAAATTAGCATTCTAGGAGCTTATTTTTTCAATTGGAGCAAAAAGATGATTTCATGCATAAATTAGCATAATTAATTCATATAAAAAAAAAAAAAAATCATATTTTTTGGAAAAATTAACAGCGCAGTCTTGTAGATTACATGGCTCACTACCATCGTGCAAATTTTCGGCGCGGTCGCGCGATCTGCGGCGAGATCTTAGGGGGGCCATCATGGCCCCCCCCCCCCAGTCTTGACAGCTACCAAAACACAGTCCGAGGGCAACGCTTGAGATAATGAGCCAAAAGAGAAATTTATCCAACTTTCTCAGTTCTCTATTGCACTCTGCGGAGCTGAGCGGGCTAAAACAGAGATTTTGCAACTCTTGTAGATTTTGATTTTGTGAACAGAATTTCTGATTCTTACATATTTAGAAAGAAGAAATTCTAAACCTACCTATCCAGCATACATTTATGGTATTTTATCATATCTGAATATTGTAAAAGTATTGGTGAAAGATATGGAACAAAAACATATGTTCTGTTCGGTATAAGTGACAAGAAAAGTAGTTATTTTTGCATGATTCCAAAAGAAAAGTGCATATTTGAAGAATGAAATCTTAGCTTCAAAACGTAGTAACTTTTAATATCCTTTACTTTTTATACCAGTCAGGAGCTAGCAAAATATAAAGCAAGTCCAAAATACAGAAAATGCGGCTTTCTGATGGCTGCTTGAATCAAGGATTGATACGAGCGGGATTTTGAAACCGTGGGAGCCGTACCTGACCGCGCAGGACCTTTGGTGCGTGAGAGGATTCGCATCAGCCAATCAAATCACACTCAAAATTAGACCAGCCAATCAGATCGCAGTAATTGAAGCAGTTTTGTATTTACTGCCACATTTAGCTAGCTCCTGACTGGTATAATCTTGAAATGCTATGGTTTGGTATATTTTGGAAAGCTGAAGAGTTGCTGAAAGATTATGAACCTATTTTCTCGTCGAATCATTGAAAATGAAGCGTATTTGTGGTTAGTTATTCAAAAAATTCCCAAACGGATTTTAACGCAAAAATATATTCCACAATTTTCCACTATTTTGAAAGACATATTTTTATTTCTTATTAAGGAATATATATTTTGATAGTATGATTTATTAATTCCGAAGATTTCATGTCAAATATTCATTTCTATGCAGAATTATAACCGCACAAAGACAGGGGTACAAGCTGCTAATTACGCATTCAAACACACAAACTCATGAATACGAGTTGTATAAAAACGAGCGATTTCGATAGCGTTGCCGGTGGACTGAACACCCCAGTCTGATTAGGGTTAACCTTAAAAGGCCAGGTTATTTTTGCCATCTCACAGCCGGGGGGGGGGGGGGGGGGGGGGGGCTTATTAGGCCCCCCTTCAGATCTCGGCCGCCGATCGCCGCGAAAATTTGCACAATAGTAGTGTGCGATGTAATCTACAAGAGTATATAGGTTGTTTTTCCAAAATAATGTCTTTTTAATTTATATTAATTAATTATGCTAATTTATGCATGAAATCATACTTTTTGCTCTCGATCATTAAATAAGGCTCCTAGAATGCTAATTCTTGGTGTAAATATTGTTTGTAGCATTCTTAACGATTGTACGTGGAAAATTCCAGTATCTAATTCAATTTCTTATGTATTTTATTGTTTTTTGTTTGGAATACTTTGGTCATTATTTATCTGAATATTACAGCAATATCAACTAATGGCTAATAACCATAGTTTAAATACTGAAATGTGATTTTAGCATGAAAAGCCATTTCCCATACGTTTTGTACACAAACACAGAAAATCTCTGGTTTTTGAGTCTGCGCTATATTACATATTGTGCAATTTCCGAACCGTATGCTTAATTTTGTTCATAATAGTTTAAAAGTTGCGTAAGATGTCAGAGGAAAAAAGTCATAAATGCCGAGGGGCTGTTTAGCCCCCCCCCCCCCCCCGGCCCTTTTAGGGTTAAAGAGAATCTAGTGTAGAGGGATTTACCCCCAAAAAGCTGTTCGGGCCGAACGTTTTGTAAAGTCTCGTACATGCATTTGTGTTTCCTTGGGGGGGGGGCAGGCATATATTAAGATACATTTCATTTTAATACAAAATTTGTATCAAGAACTTAATTGTTGAACATACCTGAAGAGTGATCGGGTAACCGATGAACTGACTGTGCTTCTTGACGATTTCTTTCACTTTCTTTTCCTCAAGATATTCTGTCTGGTCTTCCTTCATGGTAAGGACAATCTTGGTTCCTCTCTTCAGGTCATCGCTATCTATATCATACACAAACACACAAAATTAGCAACTCCAAATATTGTCAACATTAGTCCAAATGCATGACAGCTCAACAAATGACAGATGTCCTTTTATGAGCCCAAAACAGGAGTGGAGTATATACATCATATCATAAACGTTATTGTAATAAGTTACCTTGCAACACTTTCAGAAGATCAGTTGATTGTTGGACACAAGTTAAAAAAATTTATTATCCATCCAGCCTTTTGTTCATATTCATAGTGGCTTCAGGAAATTGCTTTAGACAGTTCCAGAATAGCATTAAAAAATTGACAGATCAAGCGATCTGATTCTGCAGGATATGAAAAATTGACTACTTACTTGGGATTCTGTGGACAGTGAAGGAGCCACCAGCACTGGACTGCCACATGTAGGTCTCATCATCATTATGCTTGGAGTACACAGTGACTGTTTCTGCTACCAGGTAGGCTGAGTAGAATCCCACACCAAATTGACCAATCATAGAGATATCAGCTCCTGCCTGTTGTGGGTCAATTCATACAGATTTTTTTTTCTTCACATAATGACAAAAAGAAACTGCACATACATGTACCAACAGCTTTAGTGTATTAGTATTGTTTTGCATCTTACTAATTAAACACTAGTACAGAACTTGAATGACAAGAATATTCTCAACATCTAAAAATGCAATGGACACCATAGATTATGTTTGTTGTTGTTGATATAAGCAAAACACAAAACAAAAATGAAAGAAGTGAATTTTTGACGAATATCTGCTCCTCTCTCTTCAAAATTAACTGCTTTAACTGAGCATAGATTATTAGCCTACATGTATTTAGAGACAGGTGTTTGTCTACATGTACCTGAATTCATTCTGCCAGGAATCCTGAAAAAAGAAAATGAACTGAATTTAGAGCAAGTTCTAGGATCAGTTCTCACATAATTAAAACTCTTCAATATTTTCTTTCATTTTATCAATATCATATAACCATCTTTTCAGGGTCTTGGCTTTCAGGTTAACATAATTTTTTTTCTATAAAACCCAATAAAATGTCAGGAATGGTTATTTCATACCTGCAGGGCTTCCATGAAATTCCTGGTGCCAGACCTGGCAATGGTTCCTAGGTTGTTGATCATATCGGCCTTGGTCATTCCAATTCCTGTGTCCATAATGGTGAGTGTGTTATCATCTTTGTTGGGGACGATTTGGATTTTGAAGTCCTTTTCTCCTTCCACTTCACTCGGGTCAGTCAAAGACTTGTAACGAATCTTGTCCAGGGCCTGTAATTAGACATTAATTCATGCAAGTTAATTCAATTGTCCAAGGTTCATTAAATTCGATCCGCAAGGTGTTAATATGTTGTAAACTGATGATCGTTCTGAATGTGTAACTTGTAACACCAAAGAGAAGACTGGAATCTGACGGAACAGAAACATTTTAGAATTAAATTCTTTGGCAAATGAGCATGAAATTTGAAAAGGGGAAAAATATTTTATTTAGCTGTAGGCCCCACAGACTGGTAAGGTCGTTTTACTCTCATCCAAATTTCAAAATGACGAGATCGATGCTGATCAAAAGTTTGACATGATGACCATGGCAAGATGACTGAACCAATATTAATCATTTACACTGTACTCCAATGCTCATACTTACATCAGAAGAATTGGAGATAAGTTCTCTGAGGAAGATCTCTTTGTTTGAGTAGAATGTGTTGATGATGAGACTCATAAGCTGAGCAATCTCGGCCTGGAAGGCAAAGGTCTCCGCCTCTTCAGATTCCATTGGTTCTTGGGGGCGCTGGGTTTCGGTCGACATGATGATTTTGTGTGAGATGAGCAAGCTGATGTTGAGGAAAGACAAATTGTAAAATTAAATCACGGCCTTGCACATTTCAATTTTCTCATTCTGATCACTCAAAGGTTTACTAGACGCTAAGTCAATAAAGTATTGACCTAGATCTAGAAGTGAAAAGAACTAAGGCCAGGGTGGCAGGTTTTGCATCTAGGTCCATTGGTTTTTCCACTTTTTGCAAAAGATATTGACTCTAAATTGAAGCCTTCCTATATTTCTATGTATTCATATTTATCAGAAAATATGTCTTCAATAAATTTGAATTCATTATCATGAAAATAAAAAAACATTCCCAATTTTTCGCAGAGTTTTGCAAAACCGTACAGGAACGCATTCAGTCTCAACACAAATTTTTTTGCCACAGTCCCAAAATAGCTTTGCTGCTAGTGTGATTCTGTTTTTGTCCCAATTCTTTCTCTTTAGACTTTAAAACAACTTTATTTTAATCTTTACATTAAATTCATCATGATATTTATAAACACCATCAAAAACGGACATAGACTTCTATTAATCACTACCGTTAACAGTAACACTAACCGTTCGGCCTGTCTGGCTGAGCCACATGTTGATAAGTAATGATAGAATTGTTGAAGGCAGATTGCAATAAGACATGATTTAAAAAAAATCTAGGATCTAACATGTTACTTCTAGAGATCTAGTAGATTCTAGATCTAGCTCTATACGATGCCCATGGAAAAGAATTTTCACAATGGGGTGTAAATTTGTGGAATAATCTTCCATCATATGTTGTAGACAGTGATAGTGTCAACTCATTTAAATCAAACCTAGAAAAGGCATGGAGAGACAAGTTTGATTGTTCAGACCCTGTCCCTGATGTCATTGTCAACTTCACTTGCCTTTAAGTGAACCATATTTTACTTTCGATACACATGACAACGGTTAGATCTAGGCCTAACTTACATACAAGAGTAACACCCTAATATTTGCAGTGAATAAAATTTACAAGGAGATGCAGAGGGGCAAATAAGTTTTGTATAGATCTACTTCAATCCCAACAAGGCAACATCAAGGTAAATCATGTTCATGTTATGTTATGTAATATTATACTTTGTATGAAATATTCTATATAATTTCTTGATTTGTATGTTTTTTATGAAAGTTTTTATGAAAGTGGTGAATAAAGTTTCAATTTCAATTATTCACGATCACGATGACATTCATTGTCATTGCAGACTCTGTCACAGACATGTGCTCTTGCTTTAATATTTAAACACACAGACACAGTCACACTCACAGTCACAGTCACTCTCAAGTTAAACCATACGAGGCACTAAATTACCAGCTTACACGAAGAAAAAAAATTATAGGCCTAACTTTATAGGCCTAAAGATACTTACGATCAAAAAGTTGTTCTAATCAATGGCACAGAATCGCGAAGAATTAATAGTCAAAACTTAGCCTAGGCTAGGGTCTAGATCAACAGTTAGATAGTCGACTCAGCAATGCCAACATTTGAATGAGCATTGATTTGCTCTTCTTTTATCTTCTCCTGTTTTAGTAGGCCTAACTAACGAAATCGAAGACAAAAACAAACGCTGAATTGTTTCGTGAATCGTTTTCAGAAATAAATGCGTAAGCAAGTACAGATCGTATTTTATACTAGCTTACCTCTCTTATTCTAGATGATTCGACAGGATTCAGATCGTTCCAGGCAACACGAGTTACACAAAGGCTCAATCGAAACGAAAATGAATGAATGAAGCTTTAAACATCATGCATGCAACACACGTGGGCAGGGCCATTAAAATTGAGATGAAACAATTTATATATTCTTCCGCGGCTGTGACTGCTAAATACATTTCATCCCAAAGGGTTATTTCGAAAGAAACACCTCAAAAAAAAAATTTCAGTAATATTCAAAATACATTTCGATACATTATTTTTTTATTTGAATAAAAAATATTTAAAATATTTTGGAACTACATTTTTAACGTCGCCACAATTCGACAATATCCTTCGGTTTTCTAGCATGTTCGGCACCGGATGCGGATATGGTATTTCCCAAAGATGAATGTGTAGGGGAAATATTTCATACCACATTGTTATATTGAGAAAAGCTACATCAATAATACCTAAAGAATGTAATTATTGAAATAATAAATACAAATTTTTATATTTATCAAATGAATATTTTGTCAATTAGGTATGATTGACGATGGTCAAAATATATATATTTTAAATGTATTACCTATTAAATAATGTTTTCACCCAATTAGAGCGGTAAAGGCTTATCCAATCAAATAACAATAAAC
The DNA here is from genome assembly GCA_940671915.1 of Paracentrotus lividus. Lineage (NCBI taxonomy): Eukaryota > Metazoa > Echinodermata > Echinoidea > Camarodonta > Echinidae > Paracentrotus > Paracentrotus lividus. The sequence continues at coordinate 17,756,815 of CALNVZ010000174.1, forward strand.
GTTTAAAAGGCTCGTGTTGTGCATACTAATCATCCAATCGGTGATAGGTGGAGATGATGTACGATGATGACACGGTAGACGGAATTTTGTTGTTGTTTTTTTTTTTGCCCTTATAATATTCTTTTTGCGCAGCGGCGTAAATCCGTGTCGAGGATTGGGGGGGGGGGGGGGGGGGATGAGCGAAATAATTTACCAACTTGTCGCGATCTTGCATAATACACAAGGAACATTTTTAATACTCAGATAGCAGAGGCGGCGGAACGGATTTGAGAGGGAGGTGTGCAAATAGAATTTGTCTTTGAATGTATGTTTTTAGCTTATGGCTGTCTTGATTAAAATTCATTTTAGTAATAAAAAGGTAATGCGAGCGCGAAGCGCGAGCCGAAAATTTAAGATAAAAATTGGGAGGTATTTGTGCATTAAAGTCCCTATTTACTATCTGCGAGCGCGAAGCGCGATTCGAAAATTTGAAGCTGAAATTGGAAATTTGTGCATTACAGATCCTATAGTATCCGCGTGTGCGAAAAAAAAGGGACACTTCGATCAGAGGCATAGACCTAAAGAGAAATGTATTCGGAGAGGGAGGGGTTACGAAGAAAATCTGATTTTGAATCTATGCTTTTAATAATCTTGATGGCTACCTTGATTACCGTTCATTTTAGTAATGGAAAAAGTAATGCGAGCGCGAAGCTAAAAATTTGTGATATTTATGCATTGTACGGATCCCATTTACATTAGTATCAGCTTTGCGCGAATCGCGAGCTGATATTTTTGAGCTCAAAGTTTGAGCTCATTGCATGGGCCGCGGAGCCGCAGGGGCTGGGGGGGAGGGGGGGGGGGCTGCAGCCCCTCCACTTTTCTCAACAAACGTGTACAAAATGACCATAGCTTTTGATTCTCAGCCTGTTCAGCCCCTCCACTTTCAAAAACGCTCCGCGGTCCCTGAATTGTGCATGATAAACCCTATTAAGTATCCATTTTGAGGATACATTTTACATGCTTTGTTAAGTAAGTTACTTAACAAATCAGCGATAAAAAAACATATTGACAATCTTTTTTACGAAAATTTTGTGGGCTGCAGGCCCCAAGCCCTCCACCAACCTTGCCCGCACACAAATAATAAAAAATTTTGATTGTCGACAACACCCTTTCCTAAGGTTTGTCTGCAGACGAGGGTATTAGATCCAACCATTTTACACTTACTCTATTGTTTGTTACTTAGTGCGAGGTCGCATAGCGACCGAGCAAGAAAATTTTCGGGTTTTTGGAGTTAAAAAGAGGCACTTTTTAGTATCATATCAATTCTACTCTATGTAAAATGTAAAGTTAACGTATACCAATGTGCGGCAATAAATCGTAATTAAACAAGGCGCGTCCATTATCTAAGAGGCCAGACGCTACAAAGTGACGTTGGAAATACGGCTGAGAAGCGCAGAAATCTATACAGCTGGCTGCAATAATAAATTAGCTCACAAAAACTCGCGTAAGAAGACTTCCCTCCAGTTGAATGGTATTGTCCGTTCGGTCGAGCAATCTACTGGTGGAGATGAAAGAAATTGATGAACTTTTATCATGTTGTTAGTTAATAGATTCTCCAGACCAGATGGAGGAAATACACATTTGGGCAAGCTTATAACATTATTGTGCTGAAGTTGTAATCAGAATATGCAATTCGTATAAATTGATGCTCAAAACAATGACATAGATTGTGAACTTGTCACAAGTCTTGTGAAGACGCCGTTCACAGTCATGTTTCTATGCGATATGCAAGTGATAAGCGTAAATATTGACTAGTCGAGGAAAGAACCTCTTATGATTATGTTCAAAGTGACAGGACTTTTTTTTAATCAATTAAAATGAATGTACCACCTCCGGAAAGCTGAAAATTCAAGCTTTTAATTGCCCTGTGAACAATAAGCTATAATAGTATAATGCGGCATCGAGGATCAAAACTATGCAACGCATGAGCTATTTTGAGAGCAAAATATACCATATTGTACAGGAATTTGATCGGACTATATAGGATTTCGAATTGACACAAGTGACCGGACTTTTTTTTTCCTTTGCAATAAGTTATTCCTATTTTTGAAAGATTCAAACTCTTAGCGTACTTATTCAAGTTGAACATTTCTTTGAAAAGGTAGTTGCTCGCCATAATAAAGAAAATAAAGTGAAAAACTGTCCAAAAACAAAAAAGTCAATGGGCACCTTCGCTTTGAGTAGAATGGTAGCGCCCTCTATCTTTTAAGTTTACAACTAGAATTGATATGTAAAAGCGCTATTTTAACCAATAACACTATTATCTAGTTTTTTTTTTCATTCTTTCTTGAAAACTGGGGGGGGGGGGGGGGGAATGTTTGTACAGGCCATCCCCCCCCCTCCTCAAAATCAGCCGCGGGCTGGGGGGGGGGGGGGGCTGCAGTCCCCAGTCCACTTTTCTCAACAAACGTGTACAAAATGACCATAGCTTTTGATTCTCAGCCTGTTCAGCCCCTCCACTTACAAAAACGCTCCGCGGTCCCTAGATTATGCATGATAAACCCTATTAAGTATCCATTTTGAAGATACATTTTACATGCTTTGTTAAGTAAGTTACTTAACAAAGCAGCGATAAAAAACAATAACACTATTATCTAGTGTTTTTTTTTTCTTCATTTCTTTCTTGAAAACTGGGGGGGGGGGATGTTTGTACAGGCCACCCCCCCCCCTCCTCAAAATCTGGGGGATGTATCCCCCCACCATCCCCCCGGGATTTACGCCCGTGAATCAGTGAAATAGTCTTGGCTACCGAAAACTGTAGCCAAGCCATCAAAGTCAACCTTCAAAAATGCCCTCATCAAAGACCCAATAATCCATAAAAACTCCAATATCTCTTCTTGGAATATTTTTGAGGGACAACACATACCCCGGCAACATACCAAGTATCACCGTATATGAAACCAATATAATTATCATACGTGCCAATTTATAGAATTTACATACTGAACCTATATCCGAAAGCAGCTCGCAAGTGACGTTACAAAATTAAAAACTTAAACGTTTACAAATTCGTTATTATTCTGTGGGTTTCCGTCATTCATATGTTTATTTATTATTTTCTAGATTTTGTTAACCTATTATATTCTAGTGTGAACTTTCCCTATATAGCCCTATATC
>CALNVZ010000174.1:17765249-17827500 GCA_940671915.1 Paracentrotus lividus
AAATATTGCAGTTTTCTCCAAAACAATTAACTACAACACAAAACATATTCAAATAAATTTAATTTTCTATTATCTACAAGATATGGAAAAAAATGCAACTAAATGCTTATTCATGTACCACCTCTTTCCCTTCCAATCCTCCTAGCCATCGTGGGAGAGAGAGAGAGAGAGAGAGACATAGGGGATGGGGAGAGAAATATAAAAGCAATAATCATGTACACTTGAAGGGTTAAATTGACAATGACAACAGAGTTATATCAACACATCAGGATCGGACTTCGGAAGATTAATGATGTGTTGATACAGCTCTGCTGTCAATTGTCATTTTGACCTTTCATGTGTACATGAATATTGTTTTTATAAGCACATTAACCGGAATCCTGATCAAACGGTGCCTTCGAAATGGAATATTTTCAGACGACTAACGAATAAAACCGAACGAGGCTGAGAATGCCTCGTGGCATTGCACGCACTTATTGATAGGTGGTGAAATGTGTAATACACGCAACAAATGGGGACATTGCCAAGTTGATCGATTTTCGTAATGTTTATTATTATTAAATTCTATTTTGAATGCTGGTGCAAAATCTAAGATACGCGACATTTAGAATTTGCTTTATTATATTATTTTATATATTATCATATCCCTAAAGTGTGGTGGGATGGCTAACCCTGGGAGAAGTCGCAATTTGAGCCACCATCCTGTAGTCTATATCACTCGACATCTTTTCAACGCGACACTATTTTAGAGTCAATAAGCACCCAAGCACGCTTTTTCATTTTATTTTGAGATTGAACAGCTCAGCTCGAAGGGATCACAATATTATTGTGTTTATATTACCACAAGTACAATTATATTTCATATCAATTCTACTCCACGTGAAATGTAAATCTAACGTATGACATTAAATCTTAACATAAAGACGCGTCCATGTCTTGAAGGGAGGGGAAACCAACATTCATTCATGAGTGTTTAGTGAATACATGACAGTCTGACGCGGCGCAGAATTATACGGCCTCACATTTAATGTCCAAGACAAAAACCGCGGCGTGAACGGCGGGAAGCGAGCGATTGACAATGCATGCACATACTCGTAGAGCGTACAACAACTCGCCTTAGAGAAACTTCCCCTGTCCGAATAAATGGTATTATCAGTCGATCGTTCGAGGAATTCGTCATGGAAGAAATTAAAAATAAGTTGAACCTTTCTATTTCATAGTTTTCGTAGGTAGATGCTTCAGACCACGATTTGGGAGAAAAAAGACGATTTGGCAAGCATTATACACCATTGTTGCGTAAAAATTGTAATCAGAACTCTTTATGTTCACATAATTGATGTTGCCAACGATTACTTGCTTAATATATCTTGTCACATCTTCGAAGACGCCTCCACATGCAGATATGCATCGTGATATCGCGGAAATATTGACCCATCGAGTAAAGATTCGTTGTGATAAGTTCAAGAGTGACAGGACTTTATTACCAATCGAAGAATGTACCGATATTTGGAAGCTGAGAATTCAAGCTTTTAAAACTGCATTGTCATTAAGGTGTAATTAAATTATGCCTAATACGAGGAAGATTGACTTATACAGCGTGAGCTATTTGAGAGCAAATGGCCATATTGTACAGGAATTTATCTTACTAGTTATTTCGAATTGACTCAATGACAGACTTTTTTTCCTTATGCAATAAGTTATTCCTATTTTTGAAAAATCAGACTTCTTAGCGTACTTATTCAAGTTGATTCATTTCTTTGAAAGTAGTTGCTCGCCATAATCAAGGAAAACAAAGTGAAAAAACTGTGCAAATTACAAAAAGTCTATGGCCGCGTTCGCTTTGCGTAGAGTGATAGCGCCCTCTTCCCCTTAAGTTTACAACTAGAATTGATATGATATGAATCACAGGGTGAAATAATATTAATTCTACCTCTTATATAGGTCTCTCCTTGATGACTATGTCCCCTGGAGCGGACAAGAAGATATCTGGTTATACCATCAAAGGCAAGGCATCGGATATCCTGCACTACCAGAGTATTCCTTTGACCAATATCCACAGTGTTGAGCTCAATGCATCGGTCGGTGTTGAGTCTGTTGAGACAGTCATGGGAATACGACCCTGTTGCTGTCTGGCCCTCTGTAGCTGTGCAGGGGTTAGTCGTTCGTTCTACTTCATTTAGGGGATTGAAATGTGATGCAGATCATCTAAGCATTCTCAAAGAATTTCCTTACTGCTTCTTACATTTGAAAAAAAGAGAGGAAATGTTGAAACTAGGTCCAATTCCATTCAATCCGCATGACTTGTTATTTTGTAAAGTGCAATTTCTATACAGTTAGAAATCATTCTGGAAATTGTTGCACGGATATTTTTCCGAACCTTAATAAAAAAGATTTAACTATCAATTTCTTAAATGTTCTCTAAAGGTTTCTAACGAGTTTCTCTATAATATTTAATTGAAATCGTTTTATGGCACATGTTATCTTACCATTATAGTTTTCAAATAGTCTCGCAATGCTGCTTATAATTAAGATTAGTTCGAGGTCATTCTTAAATAAAATAACCGGTATTGTAATAATAAGTATTTTTCACGAAAGGAATATAAAGCCTATATATCAAGCTACCGACAGCTTTCAAACTTAAAAGAATAATTCTTATTGTCCGGCAAAATATAATATTTTGTTTGAAAAAAATATTTTGTAAATCAAATTTAGATGGATGATTGTCTGAAGAAGTGGATATCAACATCCCAGTCTCCAGCCTTGGCTACCAATGAGCGTGTATTGACCCTTGGAGTGACTATGCCTCCATGGAACCTCCGATACATGGTCAAGCTTCATCTCAATGGAGGGGTTCCTATGGCATTGGTCAAGGAATACATCGTGGCGTTTACTCGCTTTGCGCCAAACGTCACCACCAAACCACTTGCTGCTTCCTTCTAAGCTCAATTCGCACCAGCTCCTATACAGTCAGTAACAACAATCAACCCAGAGTTTGTATTCTGGTTGTCATAAAATGCAAAGACAACCGGATTTTTATTTTTGTATTTTTTATTGTTTTTTTTTTTTGTTGTTGAATAAATCTGACATCATTCAGTAAGTAAGTCTTGTTTAGGTTTTTATTTAAAACAAATTTTTGTCTTGCAGTAAAGATTTTTCTTACAGTTTTCTGAAATAATTGCCTATGTTAAGGTATAAAGTCATGCATAGGAAATTGGACTAAATATTGGTTCTAGAATTTCAATAGACAACTACAATGATATCATATATGTGGCTTGCAGTATTATAGGTTTTACCGCTCAATTTCATCTTTCGTTCACTCCATTTCACATTTGGATCAAACGATTTAACGCAAGTTGCGATCGCGCTTACGCATCGTCAATCAAATTCATTTTCATTCACTCAAATTCCCTATATTTGCAAACGATTCTACATATCATCAGTACGAATTCACATTAGGAGCATACAATTTCATGTATGTGCACTCATTTTAATTTATAGCTGGCTTCGGCATAACTTGTCTTCTTTCGTTCAAACAAATTCACGAATAGGTAATCGAATTGTAAATAAGTGCATACAATTTTAAATTTTAGTGATACTTCTGTGAAAGCTTATGATGGTATCTCACTTATCATGAGGACAGTTTTGAGACGGTTTCGAGACAGTTATGCAGAGACGTTTCGGAGACGTCTCAGAGATGTATGGCCGAGTCTCCGCGCCGTTTCATGAAAAATCGAACATGCTTAAAAGTGATTTTCGTCGCGACGGAAAAAAATTATTGAGGACGTCCAGTCGCAGAGACGTCTCCGAGAAGTGAGATCCTTATCATTTCGAGGTACTTACAGTCGTGTAAAAAGCATTTTTGTTTATTTTTGTTTTTTGTTTACAAGTCTTTATGCCGAGATGCCTTCCTTGTTAGGAGATTGATGGCTAGAAATTATCAACCATAATAATCAGAGGGATTTTCAAGAACAAAGTATTTATTGTTCGTGTAATGAACTGTCTTATTCATCTGTATTGCGTAAGATACAAAATTAATGCACATCCAGAAAATTACAAACACTGTCTTGCCTGACGAATTTCCATATTTTAATTCGTATGCTGCTATGACTGAGTCATATTTGGTCTTTGAGTGTTTTTGTGGTTCATTTCTCAAAATTTAAAGAAGTACAAATCCAATACAGGCATTTAAAAAATAGAAACTACGATTGAACATGGAGAATTTTGTACATTGAATATAGATCACGAAATGGAGAATGTATTTCCCTCATAATTCTCAAAAATTGATGGGCACAGTGCAATCCTGAAAAAAGAGTTTAATTACAATTAGAGTGCACAAGAGTAGGAAACTTAGATGTCCTTTAGTACATGAAATTGTTTGCCCCAAAGACCGCCCGTCGCGGTCTGGTTTTATTGAATGAGAGAGAATCGGAGAACTGGTGCATGAAATTGGAATTGAAATGAAAATATAGTGATGTAGTTGCAGTCGAACAAAAATGTAGTGCCGATAAATGAAATTGAGGCTACACCAAAATGAAATTTTGGTTGCACGGTATAGACTGAATTCCTTGGCTCGAATTTTGGAAGAATTATTGTATGATCCAACCGGCACGACGAGAAGCGGGCAGCTGGGTAATTGAATGAACATAAATTTGAATAGAGAGAGAAATGATGAAATTTAAGCGGGAAAACCTATATTATTCTAATAAGTATGTCGGTAACGAATTTCGTACTTCCCACATTGTGTTTGTTTATTTTTATAAAGTGTATATAATAGATGATCTTTATTGATAATAGAATGTCATTGAATGGATATAGCTAGTTTATATGTATACCATTGAAGACAAACTAATTAGTTGATTCCACATTGGCATTAAGGAACAATACAACAAATTTAAATTCGTTAAGTTATTTTGTATCATACATGGTTATGCGTTGTTTATTTGTGCTGTGCTTTTAAGAGATCAACAATAAAAAAGTCTTCAATTAAAAAAAAAAAAAAAAAAAGGTTCATGTTGCGATGAATCTGGTATTTTCTTATAAAAGCGTTTTTAAAAAACTCGTGTTCAAGTATTAACGATTGTGCGGATATTTAAAGTATTCATTAAATTATTATTATCATGAGTTATTTGTTGACTTGACGTAAAAGATAATAACATCATGATATCGATAATTCGCCTTGATGTAGTGCTGTATATAGTTCAATTGTTAGAATCTAATTAACGTCAGCATTGTCAGTGTCGTTTAAAAAAAAAAAAACGTATAGAAAAATTGTTTCGTTTAGACATTGCAGGAACAGCTTTTGTATATAGCTATATACAGTCATGTTAAATCAAGTTTGTAATATAGTCGCCATTTTTTTTTTCTTTCTTTTAGATATTCATCCTTTATATTCCTCTGCATGCCATTCGTTTTTAGAAATTTGTACTTGTGCATAAATCATTGTGAATTAATTTTCCTAAGTTTCATTTTTTTTTTTTTTTTTTTTAGAATTTGTTTTTTTACTATTATTCATTATAAGTTCATTAGATTTTCATAATTCTTTCCACTAATTGCTTATTATTCTCTGAAAATCGGTTACATATAGGCATATTGAGCAAAACAGTACATTGTCTTATATGCAGACTTATACAGAACATAATAAATGCTGAGACATATTCACCATTTAAAAGAAGATATTCCACGTGTTAGTTTCTGATGTTTTGTTTGAGAAAAAGAGTGCCAGATTCTGGGAGCATCTAGGGCTTTTCTCTTCCTGAGATTGTAAACTAGTTTGAATTTTCTATTCTGACACAGGTTGCTCACCGTGGGGGACGAATATAACCCGATTAGAAGAGTATAAATCATGAGATTGAAAATTTGTGTTTTTCCCCCTTTTTGGATCACTGCTCTTGATTCGTTTGTTACTATATTGACCGATATCAGCCTCTTATTTCTTATTTCTTAAAATTGAAAACTCAATCAATATTACAGGATCATGACAGATCGTATTCTTAGTTTAAAACAAATTGCTGTGAGGGACAAATCTAATCCGATTGACAGTCAATCTTTCATTATATTGAACATTTTCAATCTTCAGTAGATTCAGATCTGAATCTATATTAGAATGAGAATTTCATTTTTTATATAGTTTGATTGGTTAACGCTTCGAAATGAAAAACATGATCCTAATAGTATTTTGCTAGCCAGTGGTTTTTCGATATATCCTCAATCTATAGGCCGGTAGCACTAGATTGAAAACCATTTCCATCGCTTGCTAGATCGAAATTTATTAAAAGAGTTCGTTTAGGCTAGATTGTGTCTACATTGAAATAGGGGCAACGGGGGAGGGGGGGGGGAGGGGGGACTAAACATTATTTAAAAAAAACTGAAATTACCCTCTTTTTTTGGTGTAAATCCCTGTAATTTCAATAACGTATTGAAATTATGCGGCGTATACGGCTCGATTGGAAGGGTTTTTTGTCGATATACATCTGCATGGGAACGACTTAAAGCATGTACAATTTGTAGAAGGAGAAGACAAAAATAAAGTTAAAACCCGAAACGAAGTGTGTTTAATCCAATCTGAAGGGGGAAAAATCCATCATCGGTGATAATTATACAAAGGGATGTAAATTACCCTTTAATTTGATTTTATATTAACTTATATATTCATTGTTTTTCTCCATACACATTCATCACTGATATTACAGGGGGATATGATAATGTTTGCAGCCATTTCTTGTTTTGGAGGAGGGCAACTGTCCCAGTGTACTCCAAATTTCGCAAATTTTTTAAAGAAGCATTCGTGACTAAAAGCGTATAATGAGGTTAAAACAAACAAAAAGTGTTGAAGGACTTTACCGTCATCCCTTTTACGTCTATGATTGGGAGCACGCTAGTCCTTGCTGGTATAGGCTATATAGTGGACAAAATGCGAGGGTGCCCTGAACTGCCCTCTTTTCGATCTATCTCTTCGTACTTCCTGTGTGAAAAAAAACTTGTGTACTAGTTAAACCGGGTATTCCCTTCCCTCCTTATCACACTTGCTGTCAATACAACAAGTGAAAAGGATGCATAAAATTAAGATTTCGAGTTTGGGATGTGGAAATAAGAGCTCATGACCATAATAAACGCATATGCCTTCTATTCTATATGTTATGTTGATAAGCGATGCCATTTGGACAAAACGAGCTCGGGCTCGAGAACCCAGACTGGGGGGGGGGGTTGTTTTGCCCTCCCTCCCCCCCACCCACTCAGGTGGTAAACCATACAAATCAAATCAAATCAATTCATTGAAACAAAAATTTAAAAAAATCCGCATTTTCGGATTATCATCAATACAAAATAATACAAAGAAATGCAACTGTAAATGTGTATACACAAGATTAACCTAACAAAATATAATACACTGTTGCCTGTAAAGGTTCGATATATTTTTATGTGGTTCAGCAACATATTTGTGCTCCGGCTTTAATTTCTTGAAATTGTTTGTCCCCATGTTAACTTTTCGGGACCCTGGCTATATCTTGGACTTTCCCCCCAACCAATCCCGGGAATTGAAAAACAAAATAATTTTGTCAACCCTCACAATGCCCATTTTGGCAATTTTTTCTCATTTTGGGGCCCCTTTTTTGTTTAAGCGGCTGACTAATGCCCCCTCAGTCCTACCCCCAAAAAACGCGACTGAGGTGTAGGGTTGTTATTATTCTTTAACTTAAATCTAGGTTTATGGTCACAAACTTGGATTTCTTGTCTAGGGGAAGGGTCAAAGTTTATTTCGTTTGTTGCACAAAATTATACATTTTTACAAAGTGGAAATTTCTATCAACCCAAAAATGTACTGTAGAATATCAGCCAAACATGAATCATAATGAAAGAAAGACTATAGTCACCATTTACAACCTTGTCATTAAAGGGATTGTGTATAACTTTCAAAAACAAGAGCAATTATATCAAGATTAATAAAATAATATTGTTCCGACAGTAAAAACAAACTACTGAAAGTTTCAGATCAAATGAAAGTCATTTACTACCTTAAAACTGTGTAACAAACAATGCCAAGCATACAGCCGAACACCAGTACCCTCTGCTGCTAGATCACTAGGCCGCTAGGGAGGGGGGCTATACAACAGGAAATGGGTGTATGTTGTGCCATGTGGAAAAAGCAAATGGTTTTATAAACCATCCGGTGTTGGTTTATAAAATTTGAGTATGAAATCATTGATATCTCGAAGGTAAAGCAAGCAATTAGCTTGCAATTTTGAAGAGATACCAGACTGACCTAAGTGTTTATAATTATGTTGGCAAAATAAGCTAAATCGAATAAAATATGATTTTAATATCATTTAATGTTACTAGCCTGAAACAAAATTCCGGGGAAAATGATAATAATTAAGTATTTATGGTTGTTTTTTTATTTCCTTTGTTTTGACCATAATGGTAGGATAACATATTTCAATTTTTCACGGATCTCACTTTTTACTTCAACTCCTCCCCTATAGACAAGAGACCAAATCCTGTGACCCTAAATTTTAATTTAACGTAAAGAACAATATCAACCCCTTACTTTAGACTCGTTTCGCGAGGGTAGGATGGAGGGGGCCTTGGTCAGCCGGGTAAAAGAATAAGGGGCCCCAAAATTAGAAAAAAATGGGCATTGTGGGGGTTGACAAACTTATTTTGTTTTTCAATTCCCGGGAATGGTTGGGGGAACGTCCAAAATAGCTATGGCACCGAAAAGTGAAAGTGGGGACAAACGATTTCAAGAAATTAAAGCCGGAGCAAAAAGATGTTGCTGAATCACATAAAAATATCCAACCTATATGAGCAACAGTGTAGTTAACATAATAATACATAATTCAATATGAAAACTGTCAGAAATACATAAGAAAGATGTACATTTTACATTTATATTATGGAACCTGCCACGCTCTATTTTTTTATTATACATGTTACTTACACTACTTATCAAATATTTTACTTATATCGTAATCATTACTTTTCATTAAACGACGGTATACGGCATTAAATAAATTTTATCTGCGTGATTATTAAAGGTCGGGCATGGCATTATAAAATGAAACGTATATGCTCGTTCCCAGTTTCTCGGGAAAAGAGGTATATATTTTAGTGGCTCAGGTACTAAAAATCCAGAAAATAATTTAAATATTGGTTGTTTTTTTTTAAATAAGGGGTAGTTTTCAATTCTTTTCGAAAAAATCCTGAAGTAGGGTCCCGAATCAAAGAGCTGTAAAAAGAGGGTAATTTTGCTGGCTCCCCCTCCAAAAACCTGTAATAGTTGGCATTGGCGGCGATCCCGGGGGGGGGGGACGTGTCCCCCCTCGTTTTATTTTTTCTGGGGAAATCGTCCCCCTCGATTTTGAAAGCTTTACATTTTTAAAAATTTAATGATCAGCTAGTGAAGTTAGTGAAGAGGCAAAATATATGTCAAATACAATGGTAAAATGCTATTATAAGGCAAAATTTTCGGGTCGCGCTTCGCGCTCGCAAACAAAAACACAACAATGATTAAGTGAAATGCTCTTTCCTCATGACGCTATTATATTCCTGGAACATGATTATTTGTTCCGACGTTTTACTCTTTAAATTATCATTAGTTTCTGCTTTATGTGCGAAGTTAGGTCATTCTATTCCGAATTTTGGATATACAAATATAATTTATGCATTCTGGGGACGCTTTATTCCGCTTGAGTGCATTAGTTCCCCGTCCGATGTTTCCGTTCTCCCCCCCCCCAGTCGTGACATGAAATCGCCGCCCTTGATAGTGGGTCGAGTTTTGACACAGCTTCCCCTACAAAAACCAGGGGAGTACGGTATCTCTGAAAATCCGGAACGAGCAGTATTCTTCTCAACCTCACCAGAAACCGATCCCTCATCAAAATTGGTGGACCGGCGGCGTCCCTCTACCATAGAAATAAAAAGAGATTTTTTTTTGTGCCCTCTGCTGAAATAGTCTTTAGCATTAAAATTGTGAGTGGTGTATTAGGGTTCAGTTTCATATCCCTTTGATATAGAAAACAATCGGAGTTACAGCATCATTATGGGGTCCCGCCCCCCCCCCCCCTACTCAGGGGTCTAACCAATATAATTATGCTTGTTCCGGATTTTTAGAGATACCCCTTTTGGTAGGGGAACGTCAAAATTACCCCCTGACAAGCTTTTGGAAGGGAAGCTGTATTAAAATTATACCCCCGGCAATATTACAGGTTTTTGAAAGGGGAGCCAGCAAAATTACCCCCATTTCACATGCTTTTGGGCCACATTCAGGACCCTATTTCACAATTTGTCCTAAAAAATTGAAAAATAAAAGTGTCGGGAAAAAAAAGCTAAATGACCCTTATTTCAATGATTTCTCGGGGGTTTTCCCCCTACCTGAGCCCCAAAAATATACCCCTTTCCCGGATAAATCGGGAATGAGCATATGTGTATGGTTAACCACCTGAGTGGGGGGGGGGGGGGGGGGTGGGGCACACTTTACGTCTATGCATGGTTTTATGTTGGTCCAGTTTCAGTGATTTAGCTCCCACTGTGTTGCTATAGGCCCTTTAACTGTTTATAATAAAAAAAATTATCTTCATTTCTTTAATTTTGAAATAACTGATTACTGTATTATAAGTATCCGATTGATGATCTAGATCGTGCATTTCAAACAATTCAAACAAAAATATTTGCCTCTTTATTCAGAATCTTTTCGAAAAAAGGGGGATGAACTTCGCCAACGGTTCGCCAAGGTCTGCTGCCATCAACGATGTGTTGTGTCACATGGTAAACAAAACTTACCCACGCATTGCCATTGCATGCATTAACTGTTGCATATGTATTGTGTACATTTAAAACGTGTGTCATATCATCATACGTACGTCTAGGGTCGAGATCGCGACTCTAACCTTTCCACATTTTGAAGAGAAAAGAGGGAACGAAAATGGCTTCAAAAAACGCTTTCGAAGGTCTAGATGTAACTGCCGATGAAGTGCAGCGAATTGAGAAGGCTTTAAAGAATGAAGAATTCCGCAAATTGTTCGTCGAGTATGCTCAAGAAATTTCTGATCCAGAAAATCGGAAAAAGTATGAGGAGGAGTTGGCGGAGCTGGAAAGGTCGCGAGGGATGGATATGAAGTTTTTGCATCCCAAGCCTGGATACGTGTTAAAGACAAGCATCGATGGACAGACGAAAGCATTCATCAATATTTGTAAGAATGAAAGTATTGGTAAACCACAGGCTACAAAATCTTCTCAGGGTAGCGGGAATGCAAAGAAAATGGGTGTTGAGTGGTCTTTGCCATACAGTTTGGCTCCAGGTCGTGACGATTATGATCATGCAGGGAAAAAATGTATGGTGTACGATTGCATGTTTCATCCAGAGTGCTTTGAGATGATAAATAAAGATAGCAGATTTCGGACGTTGATAGACAATTCAGCCATGGATGGGATAGAGAGAGAATTTAAGGTCAAGCTAGATCGCAATAATGTGAAAAGGCCTAAAATGAAATTCAAAGGTCGTCCACAGGCAACCGTACTAAGAACTCCCAGTAAAACTGGTCCGACAGGTGAGAACTCTTTAGATGCCCTTAATCTGTCCTATCCCTACGACCAGTCCAAGAAGCAGGAAGTTGCCAATCCTCCCGCCAAAACTACCTCCAAGATATCTGGGAACAGAACTTCTGAGAGCACGACGAATGATGAAAAGAATAAGCTTGAGAAGAAAGATGGCTTCACAGAACCCAAGTATTCGATTGTTCATAGAGGTCACTTTGACATGCAGCAGTTCACCTATGCTAGGGATTCCATGCCAAGCACCAGACCCCAAGAGCTGATTCTGAAGGTGGAACTTCCTCTCTTAAAATCTGCTGCCCCCGTTCAGCTTGACGTCTTTGAGAAACGCATCTTCTTGGAATGCAAGAAACCAGTCTCGTATCGCCTTGATCTCTCGCTCCCTTTTCCTGTTGATGAAGACAAGGGTAGTGCAAAGTTTGACAAGAGTAGAGCATGTCTCATCATCACTTTGGCTGTCCTTCCCCCAGTGATATCAGATATTCCATCCACAATGCCTGTGTCCCAAGAAGGAAACCCTCTTGTGCAGGAGATAGTGACCAATGGTGATGATGAAAGCAGTGCTCTAAGGACTAAACAAGAAGATGGAATCCCTGCTGGTGGCAATAAGGATGAAAAATCAACCATTTGTTGTGAGAAGTCTGACACAAAACCGGACGATAAGGAAGAATATTCGGATGAGATACAAGCAGGTGAGAATGGGCTCGAGACACTGACATCTGAAAAAGAGATGAAACCATCTCCTGCAGCTGATCCTCCCAATGAAATAGGAAAGGATGTTATGGATATCCTAGAGTATACAGCTCAAGATGTCAAAGAATCAGACCCCAGCCTTCCGAGTAATAACGAAGATGGTGCTGATGACCCAATTTTGCCATGTAATGTTGGAAAAGAGGAGTCCATCTGTCCCAATGTTGACATCTACCAAACAGAGCAGACCGTCACTCTTATCATCAGGGAAGCAGACATAGCAGCGGAGTCCTTCAAAGTAGACGTAGTGAATGGAGGCAAGATGGTGGACGTGACATTTAAGAGGACTAAACAGGATATCGTAGAAGAGAGATTTACTCTGCTTGTGAGTAGTGAGGAAGACCAGACTTTTGATGAGAAGGTGATGACTGATGTCTCCAAGCTGAATGTGGTCTTGAGTTTCAAAAAGAAGCAGGGAAGTGGAAGCCTGTGGTCTGCTCTAAAAGCTGGTGTTTTCTCCTGGTAACACTGAAGGTGAGCATTGTTTGCTCCCGTGTGTGTGTGTGTGTGTGTGGGGGGGGGGGATTGGTTGCATCTCATCTAAATATTTCAAGTGTTTAGTTATCAGATTTTAGAGGTAGAGAGTAATGACAGAAATGCTATTATTGAAGTTGTTAACTCTTTGATTTTACAATGAACTAAACAACAAAGTAATCGTAATTTAACGTTCAGTATACTCCAATTACAATGAGCCAGTTACCTTGCTATAGATAATGAAATATAAAAAAAAAAACATCATTGCTACATAGAAAATATATTGTGAATGTTACTCAGATGCAGATTTTTAAACTGCAATAAGCAAGCAATTGTTGAAAGGGGAATATAAAAAGAAAAACAAAAAAGAGATGAGAAGCATTTTTTTTAAAAGAAAAGAAAAACTTCTTTGTGTAATTAGTGATAGTCATCAAAATTTGATCAGCATATATAATTCAAACTACCCCCTCCCCCCCCCCCCGCCTCTTCTGATCCTAGGTCACTGTTGGCTCAAAACATACAATACGCTTTTATGATCTGTAACACTAGATGGAAGAATGAACTTTGTACCCATAAAAATTTGATAGAGCGTGAAAATAGGCTTGAAAAGAAATAAAAATGAACTTGAATTGATAATGGGTAGCCTATTTATGATTTTACTGAGTCAATTCAGAAGTACATTATTTGCATGTGCAAGCATTTTGTTTGCAGTTCTAGTGCAGTTTGATGCTATAAACTAAACAAGAAATATCTGATGTGATGTGTGTATGCATCCTAGTCAATGTGCATGTTTCTGTTGTCTTAAACTGCTGTCAATATAGACGTTGGGTTATGAACGTATTAAAAAGATCAGTGTCCTTTCCTAGGAATGACCGAGTATCTTTTCTTAAATATCTGAGAAGAAGGATTATAACGATGAACAATCTTGGACATGCTTGATGATCAACTATGCTTTGGTTCTATAGGACACTTTTATATGTTCTCCGATCATTCATTCAACGGACGTCTACTCTTTTCTTTGCTCCCTTCCAGGAGAAACGCTTTGTGACAGAGGAGAGTCTGGAAGGTGTTTTGAAAGAAGCTACACATGATGAATTCCGGAATAAGATGGTTATACCATGCTCTGTGTCTGAGTTCTCAACAGACTGTGTCAAGGCCCAATTTCAGGTGGGTAAACCTAAATAGATGTGTATGAATGCTAATCAGAATTGCAATTTCGTCAAAAATAATGTAGAGCTACATTTACATTAAATGTAGAAAGTCTAGGACAAAAAGAATAATGCCACTGTATGAACATAGATGATATTCTTTACTGTCCAAGTCAAAATAGTTTAGTATTATACATTTGTATGGAAAAAGAATTGTGTGAAGGATGATTTAAAAAAAAAAAAATTTAGGTTTTGAGGAAATATTTTAAAAAGTAGAGTTTTTTTGGCATGTAGGTCTGATGGTTTGGAAATAGGCTTTAAAAAGCATCAATAATTTAGTGTTTTCATTTTAAAGTCAGTCTTCATGTATTAATTAAAAAAGACTTTGATATGATTACACTGACTTAGAACTTAGTGTAGTAATTATTTAGATCCTTCTGAAAATAATATGCTTTCTTTATAAATCTACCTTTAAATAGCTTTGTGAAAGATGAACAAAATAAGAAGGAGTTTGGTATGACAAGATGACCAACAACATGTGCTATTGCTATCTCTATTATGATTATCCAATTTTTTTTCACATTTGGTTTGTAAATACACAGGTCGCTTGTGAAGTAGATACCAGCAAAAAGGATCCTAGCAGTGCTAAACTTGAAGGTGACTCTGATAAACCTAAGAAGGTATCCATGAGATTCAAAGAGTCCATCATTCCAGCCTTGGATCTTGGCCCAGCAGCTGATGAGAATAAGGAGAGTGATGTCAGTTCTCCTCAAAGCGATTCTCAATCTACCTCTCCAACCAGTCCCTCCTTACCCTCAGGTCTCAAGAGTGCTCTAAGGAGTCCCAGACGAAGAGCATGTAAGTCAGTTAGTTTCAGTGAAGAGGTCCTGGTAGAACTCTTCCTGGACGGTCCTAAACGATCCCAGAAAGGTGGCAACAAGAAGAAGAAGGGAGGGCATCGCACACCGTTCTTTGGTCCGAGGCGCATCATTGAGAAGCTCAAGGACAACTCCTGGGAGTATTTCAGTGATTCTGAGCTCCTGCACCGCAACGGAGGAAGTACAGAGGAAGATGAAGACCATGAGGACTTGTCATGGAACTGGCAACCAAACCAGGTCCTAATGCGACAGTCCAGCAGCGAGTCAGAGTCCGGTCAGGAGATCCCGTCCTCTCCCCGCCAAGCCAAGGGTAAGGGTAAATCTAAGGGATCGAGGCGGAGGAGAAAAGAAAAGGCACGCCGAGAGGCAAGTTTGGCTGCAACCAATGGTGTTGAGAACTCGGACACCAATGAAAACCACATAAAGCCCAGTTCTACCACTAATGTTTCTCCTCTTAAAAGTGAAATTGAGTCTGAGAGTAAAACACAGAGCTCAGGGCTCATTGAAGAGCTACCGGAAGACACTGATTTGAAGAATAACAATGAAAACAAGAAAAGTAATGAAAATGATGAGCTCCCTCTTGAAATGCAGGATCATAAAACAAAGTGTGCTTTTGAGTTCTCTAACCAGGTTATTTTTGATCTTGATGACTAAAGATGTTCACTTGATTTTGAAATGTTTGCGATACTTGTACATGTAGATCAAAAGTTTTGGATTTTAGTGCTGACACAGTTAAATTACCATGTAAGTTTGTGTACAGTATAAATGCAGTTTGTGTTGACCCCCCCAAAAAATGTATTCACAATTTCTTTAACATTTATACCGCTCCATGTCCGTCAGAATTAATGCTCCTGTAAAATAAAACCCAAATTTTAATTGATTGATGCGTGACAGTGGCTTGCATGAATGTTAATTTGTTTTAAAATTCAATTCATTTTACAGACAATCATAAGTTGTACAGACCTGTTTGCGACATTGAAATTTAAATTGAATTTTTTACAGAATTTGCACATCCAAGAATACTGCAGAAAAAACTTTGTACAGTATATAAAGCATGTTAATGATAAAAGCAGCAATGTTATGTATTTGAATGTTACTGTGATTTATACTTTGCTATTTTTAGCAATTGGAAAGACACATGCCTTTACAAGTAAGACAATTTAGATAGGTTTGATGAAAGAATATGGTAGGACACTATAATTTAAAGAGGAAATGCAAATACTATTACTGATTTGCAGAAAGAAGTCAGTGCAAGAAGGGAAAAAAAAAGAAGAGAGAAAAAAAGAAAGAAAGATAAAAGGCATAGATTTATTGTTGTGATAGTTTCAGGCATATCATGCCTTGATGAATGATAATGAATTTGATGGCAGGGGGGTTGGCAAATCAAATAAAAATTGATTAATGAGAATCAATAACTTGTGCTATTCAAAGTAACTGTTAAATTCTGGATGAGGTGTAGTACACCTTTTTTTTTTTCTACTTCATCTGATCTTTTCCATACTCATCTTAAAAAGTTCACTGTTAAAAATTTAGCAAAACCATTTTTGAGGACTTTTGTTATTACATTATCTAAAAAGTAAAAATACATAGTATTGGTGTATTTCATTCAAGTACAGGACATATTTCTTCTGTTATTAATGTTTTGTATGAAAATCTTTTGTATGTGAAGCAATTCAATTGTTAAATATTTAGAATAAGTAGGAATGTTGTAAGGATGAGAGACCTTTAAAACGTGCCTTTAGAAAGGATCTTACTGCCATATATTTTGATTAAAAGTATATAATCTAGTTTTGTAAACTCGTACTGGACTTCGACAAAAAATAATTTGAATAAATTTTTTTACAGTTGATATGATCATTTGTATAACAGACAGATGGTAGGTAAGTTTTTTGACTTTACAAATAGAATACTAGTATTGAATTATTTAATTTTGAATTTAATTTGTTAAAAATGAAATCAATGAATGATAAAAATACATGGAAATTAAGTACCATTGATACACATTTTCTGTTTGTGTTGAATTTTGGCTTTTTCTGTAAATATTGCAAAATTGGTGACTATTGATTTGCCAAATTGAGAGTGTGTACTGTAAATTGAGCATGAGCAAATATACATGAACCTTGATTATAAGACAGCATTAAGCAATTTGATCATATCTTATAATATCTGTATTAAAATATTATCCCAAAATGTATTATCTTTCTCCAAATGTAAAATATTCACATAATTCTTCAAATGGATATCGATTTGAGGCAATTTTGTGAAAACCCTTGTCACCAGTAGCATAATGCTGATTAGGAAATATTAGCAGGTTTGTCTGTATCTTAATACATGCATGCAAGAATGCACTTCTCAATTGCTGATTTCTGTACAAGTGTTAGAAAATTGTTAGGTGGACTTTTGACTAAAAAGAAAAATCTTGAAAAGAAATCAAGTTAAGGAATACTTACTTCAAATGAGAAATACATGTTTAATTTGAAGACCTCCTTTCTTGATACTCTGAAATCTGAACTTATAATGTTTACAAGTATTCTTGATTGAAATATGGTATGTGGTGAATACACTGTGTTAAAAGTTCATTCTCTATTAATCCAATGCAACAATATTATATGTCTTCTGTCCTTTATCAAACATAGAGTATATTTTGTGCCGACCCAATGTCAGTCTTATTATTGTTCTCTTTCAAACAGGAATAAAATAAACTTTGAAAAAGAGAAATTGTGTGATATTGAATATCTGCTTCCATGTGTTATGTATGTCAGATGTGTTAAGCTACATGTATTTGTTGCGATGTTTGCAATTCTATGGATTTTATCAATTAAATAAACATTAAAAAAGAAAAAAAGAATGGAAGTTTACAGGAATTTGTAATCAACCATACATTTAGAGATGTTGAATTTAAATTTTTGTTAATTTTTTTTTTTAAAGCTTATCGGCAGTGTACTTTCAAAGTACACCTTCATCTAAATGTACAGTATTGTGAAAATCAGGTTTTAAATATTATATTTCTCAATAGGATTTTCAATCGATGCTTAATCACGATGCTTCGATTCTGCTTTTATTTGATAATTTTTAAGAACAATGTTCAACCAAGCTCTTAACTTTCATCCTTGCTCCCTTTCCATGATCTCTTCTTCTTTTTCCCTCTCTGATCTACAGTTTTGCCTATCCCTTTTTTGCTCACTCGCTCTCTCTCTCTCTCTCTCTACCTATGTATACTACTTTATGTATTTGCCTAATTTATGCTTCTAATTAATCTCTCCCTATCCCTCTTACCCTGTACGCTTCTTTCTTTTTATCCATACATTCTGTAAAACAAGAAACATTCACTAAAGGGCGATTCTGTGTTGTTACTTTTTTTTTTACTGTTTTTTTTCCTTCTATTTTTCATCTATATTAGACGTGTGTAATCAAATCAAGTTGAATCTTGGTTCTTACAGCCCTTCTGGTAAAACTCGAGGTCACGATCATTTGCAAATATGTTCTCCTGTTTTCATGTTGGAAAGCTGTAAAATGTTGTCTTGAAATATTCCATATGGCAACGAATTGCATCCCTTCATGTGATTTGCTTTCTCAGTCAAGTGAAACCTTTAGATTATAACACTTCCATAATGAGCACAGATACCATATTTTAATTGTCCCAGTCACAACCTCATCATAATTGAAATGGTCATGATTCTCGTACATATATCTCAATATGTATCCATATATCCACCACTCAGAACACACGACATTATATAAAGAAGATATTGATATCCAAAAAGAAGACACGAAACATGTAAATTCATTTGGTATGTTTTTACAATGACCAGCTTTTAATTACATAACGTATACAATTTAAAGGTGTAATATCAGCATTTCTCTTTCTCGCAATCATGTCATCATCACTATGTGATTAGTGTAATGAGCTAAAGAATATTACATGCTAAAATAACAACATCAAGACATAGAACATTTGAGAACAAACTACACACAAATAATCATAAATTATATGCAACTCTCATACATAACATACATGTACATAAAAAGAAATCAACCACAAAAAAAAAAAAAAAAAAAAAAAAAAAAAAAAAAAAAAAAAAAAAAAACAGGCTATAAAATAAATGACTGTATCACCTGAAAGGAAAGTAGAAGGCGATAGCTTCGTGTTGATATCATAAGTCTAAAAAATTCGAAATGTTCTTTCTACTGTGTGAATTGATGATCATGAAGAAATTCCATAATTAACGAAAAACTCTTGAATTTCAGGGGTTTCCTCTAGTACACACATACGTCTTTTGTTAGTTTGCACAGATGAATATGAATGTCAGTATCAACCTTATACAAGACATTAAATGACATTTTTCTATTTTTTAGGAATTAAAACATTTTTTACATGTGTAATCTTCTTGAAGCAACCCAATATCTCTAACATAGGTTGACATATCAGAAAGTGGGCAATATTAATGAATAACATCGTAACAGAAATGACAAAAATGTCAAATTTTCAAGAACTTAATGTGTATATACAAGTATACAGCTAAAAGAAATGTCTAAATAAAAGTTTTGATGAAGGGTTCATTTTTTTACAGTCTGGTGACTTCTGAAAAAAAAATTACCGGTACACATTGCAAAAATCTGTAAAAATGTACTCAGGAAACATGAAATATCGCAAAAGGGCCAGGGCTGAACAAGCTTTAGAATTCAGCTTAGCATGAATATTTAGACTTTTTAATAGAAATTCCCCAAAGCTTATGGAGTGTCTTATACATCTAAATCAAATGGTTTGTACCTGTAGGTAACACAGCAAAATTGAAGTAATAAATAAAATTGATATAAAAGTAAAGAACAAATAGTCTACAATACATATTTGTCACTAAACGGATACATAGAAAAGGGAATATGTTAGAGGATAGCTGGACTTTAACAAGAATGATTCTGCTTGTAAAATTAATTCTGAGTATAAATTTGATTCAATCCAGAAGAATTTGTAAAAAAAAAAAAAAAAAAGAAGAAAGAAACTAACATATATTTTAGTGAAGGTTCATGTAAAAAAGAGAAAGAATCTTCAATAATTTTAGATAATTCACACACTTGACCAGCCTTTCTGAAATTGAAATTATCATCAAATTATGACAAAAATTCATTGTATGCAAAGATAATGTATACATGTTTTTTTTCACAGGTAAATATAGCAAACGTGTTGTTCAATATCTTAAAACAATTTAGAAGATTAACAAAAGCTTTTCACATGAAAATTATTATTTGGCTCTGTGGGCTTTCTGCAAGAGCACAAAACTTGCCATATACATCTACATAATATACTACGGCTTTGGAGAGGAATATTTCACATTGACCTCTCATGTTATTTGTGTCTTCTTATTCCTTTGAAATGTTTTTCACTTAAGCCCTAAATATTCAATATCATTTAAAATGTGTTATTAACAGTGTGGACTGTAGGATTTGTAAACTATGCAGCATTACATATTCTCAATGAATGCTGACATTAGTCATTTCATTAATGCACCAAAATTGATTGATACAATATATGCATATTTCTATAAGTCATTCCACAATCCCTGTATTTACATATCTTTCGTACCATGCTGTTATTTTGTAAATCAATAACAAATAAAAAAAAGTGCACATATTTTTTTTTGAACATGAGACAATGAATCATTTCATTGTTATAATTATGTCATTAGAGTAACTTTAGATATAACAGTGTGTGAATTATATAAGCACAATTATTCATACCTCTACAAGCAATTGGATATCTTTGCTTACACAACATACATAACATGTGGAGGAAGATTAATATAAAAGATTGGACATGGATGTTGACTAGAATGAAATATGGTCTTTGGAGAAGCTATCAGTATTGTACCAAGAGTGAATAAATTCTAGCTCTCATTACACCAACCATTGTAAAGCAAGCACCAACAGATTAAACATTCACAACAAGAAGTTACAGTGACAGACTCTCTGTGATTATATTCACATGTGTTTAAATTAATGACGGTAGTACATTGTACTTTGGTATGTGATTCAGTTCACTGCATTTACCTCACATGCTACATAAACTCATCAACCTTAAAGTATGACATCATGGAATTATATTTGACAATCTTTTTCAATTTTTATGGTTTAAATTTTTGGGGAAATGAGCTTGTTGTGTTACATTTCAAATAATTAAAACAAGTTGATTTCGTAACAACTCAACAGCATATATGTGGATGGATATGTAAACAATATGAATGGTGGAAAATTATAATGCGGATTTGTTTTTGAAGTTACAACACTTTTTAAATATCATTATGCAAAACAGTGACTGTCTTTATCCATGTGCACAACGAACCTTCAAATACAAACTGATATCTATTTCAGTATTTATACCTAAAATAAATTATATACTTACTTGGATGCTAAATGGTAATCTCTGAATATGAATGAAGAAATTATTCTCTCATCTGGTTCTCTCTTGCATTATTTGAAATATGTGTTCCACAGAATAACATTTTTCTATTTTGAGGATTAAAGAACCACTGGCAAAATGTCATCTGTTGTATGAATTACAAAACATTCATTATAGCCAAACCACTTTTTGAAGAAAAAGAAATGTCATGTAAATGACACAAAATTAAACATCTAAGCCTCTTCTGTTAACCATTATTATTCATCTCTAAGACTTCTTGTTTAAGACTGATGTTATTATCAACAATTTGAGTTAAAGTTCACTACAAATCAAGCTCAGAAAACATGTTTTTGTACGTATAACTGTTAATTTCATTTTCACGGTCAGGCACATCACCAGTTCCTGTTTCCAATGGTATACACACAACATGTACAAAATATGATAATTCTTCATCAAAACAATCAAAATATATATATCTATATAATTTCATCCTCTCTTTCCACTACATAATGTATCTGTCTTGTATATGCTCCTCTATATTGTTGCATATCATCATAGTGTGACTGATGTAACAATAAAACAATATACATCTCTTGGACTGCACTAAAATTTTGGACTGACTCAAACCTTTAGTATGGTTACTCGGTCAACATCAAAGATCTTCGAAGATTGTGTCATGGATTTACTTGAATATTCCACCAGCCTTCAACATTTTGATTATCAGTTATCAAATGATACTCTAAAATGCCAAGTCTGAAGCAGTGTATTAGTAAGTCACCAACTATCCAATATATGGAATGATGTTCTACTTTACCCTGGCAAACTTAGGGACCTTTGAATTAGGCAGCTACTTCACTCATTTAGTCTAAAAATACTACATCTATTGTTCCAGGATTGTGACAAAAATGTGCCAATTTTTTTTTTATAAATCTCCTATTTGAAATTATTGGCACTACCTTCCACCCAATGTAAAGCCGTACATCAATATATCTGAAAGTCTGTTATTCATGCTCCATTTGGACAGACAGTAACATATGGCATAAACTCTGGACAATGCACCTGTTAATTTATTTTCAAGCAAATACAATGCTGGTACAGTATGTTTCATGACAAAACAAGGTATACAAGAGTAGTATGGTTTGCAGTCTTATACACAATACCAGCATAATATAATATATTTGCTTTATTCTAATTTGGCATGGGGGTATGTATAATCTAGGTTTCTACAGCATCAGGAGGCGTTCTACCAGGCTGTGAATCTCTGGTGTAATAGACCCGGTAATAGAGGGTCTTGGATCTGAAGAGTGAATAGGAGTTGTCAAACTTGAGCAGGTAGATACCTCTTCCGGGGTACTTGTGACTTCCGGCATATACCTCCTGGTGGCAGTCTCGTCTGTAGATTGGAATAATCTCATCCATTGGGGGACCTCTATCCTTCGTTCCTCGCTCTATGTCGCTCTTTCCTGCACAAGACAGAGATAACACAACACTTTCTTAGATATTGCAGGATTATCTTGGAATTTATCAGTATTTCAAAATTTCAGAATAGTGTAGAAAAGCTGTTTTAGATTTAATAGTAATTCTCAATTACAGAAGTCATTGTCAAGTTGCTTACATTTGGCTGGTAAAAGAATGAAATCAGTTTCCCTCAAAATGAAGTACCATAATCAAAACTAAGTTTCACTAAGATAGTAGTGTACCTAAGTGCTTCATTACACCATCCTAATTATCTCCATAATAACTATGATTCATTTTTTTCTTAGGAAGTGGCATGAAATTTAACCATTTACATCTTAAAAGGGAAATTGATTAAGAAATCGGTCCTAATAGCATAAATGGGTGATTACATGCTTTTGTTGTTTCTCTCCTTTTTTTGTTTGTTATTTTTGTTTCCCATACGACACAGTATTATTTTTCATTTCACTTGTAATATAAATATATATATAAAGGATGTGTAATCAAGTAAAGTCTTGTGCTCTTTTTAGGACTCCTTGAGGATCACCATCAATCAAAAAAATATTCCCTTATTTTCATGTCAAAAGATGTAAAATTATGTCACAATGTCCAGTACGACACAGCATGGAATCACCCAAATACATCTTTCGTTCATGTTAATGATGTTTTATTTTATTTGTTTGTTTGTTTTTTTTTTTTTAAAACTCAGACCTGAAAATGATAAAAGACCGACTCACCCCCTCCTTCTTCATCTTCAAACTCTTCCTCATCTTCGCTTGAATCGCTGACATGAACACTGATTGCATTACTCTCTGCCTCCGTCCATTCAAAGTACAGCCCAAATCCAATATCATAGCTATCTGTAGCAAACTCCCAGAAGATATACTTTCCTTCTTGATGTGTTGGTACACGCACTGTTACTGTTTCACCGTGTCCGACCTTGATAACAGACTCTTTCTCTGATCCAAGCTCTTTCTTAAACTCTTTGATGTTTTTACGTGTCCAGCACGATGCCTTGCAGATGACAGGGTATTGTTCCTCTGATGGATAAAAAAGAGAAATTGATATCTTCCTCAATATTTCTGAAGTTTAAATCTGTTATTTAATTGTTTTGGGAGAGTTTAAACAAAATAGCACAATAATTTTTATGTGTGAGAAAAGGGTTGAACATTCTTGATTCCACATTAGTAATCATTTGTGAAATAAATATTTGTTTGACATTTTGATACAGTTAAAATACTAGCATTGAATTTAAAACTGAACGATGTAATTTAACAAAATCAATTTTTTTTTGTTGTTATTTATACAGTTGGCAAGTTTTGAGTAAATTCTTGAAACTTCATGCATTTAACTTCCAACAGAGAATCCTAAACTACTGACTCTGAAAGAAACATGATATACATGAATATACATGTATATAAATATAATGGAAAGGAAATACTCCTAGAATTTACTCTCTACCATATAATTATAGTAATGATACATTAAAAAAAAAGTGAAAGAGAAGAATTGATAGATAAACATCTCATTTGTATACATTCCATACGTCTCAATTCTAAAATAAATTGATGTCTCTTTCACTCACACCTAATCAATACCATCTGCCCATGAGCTAGATTCTGAGAGCTTTATAGCATCGTCTCCATCAGATAAACACTAAAACTTCAGGCGAGACCATTGATTAACCATACACTGTAGTAGCAACTATAGCACATTGGAGTGATCACTTATAAAGTGAGAGGTGGATGGTGAAAAAGAGTGTAGAGTGACATTGGATTTGTTGAGTGTTGAACTGATGAAGAGGACAAGGTTGAATAATGAGTGTGATCAAAGTGGTAAGAAGGTTGAGACTTGAGGGGGATTTACATGTGACAAGAGTGTGGAGTGTGGGAGAAGATGGATGAATAAAGAGAGGAAAGCTAAAGATGAAATGGTCAGAAGAAAGAGAGTGCTGAATTTGGATTGAGTAAAGAGGATGTTGGACATCGTTAGTGGGCTGAAAAAGTCTTGTATAGATCTCAAAAATCCCAAATGTTCAGAAGAGCAAAAACATGGCCGGCAAATGCACTATTTATGACATATGAAATCGCCTTTCCTTTGAAACATTGAGGTGGCTCATTTTGGGGTAAGAGAGTTAGGATTTAAACAGGACAACACATGACTGATTTCCTGGAGATTACCCCAAAAAGATGATTTTCACCCAAATTTGAGATTCAAACATTTATCAGTCAATCAACAATATTCTCACCATAACTAATGGAGATGATAATTTTACAGGGCTCTTACCATCACTGTTGAGGGGAATATTATTGATATCTCCATTGGGAGGGGCAGCATCACCTTGATCGCCAAGTTCTAGGTGGCTAAGATCCTGTGCTAGTGTGTTGGGTGCTGTGCCATCTTGTGGAGGCACTCCCTCTGTAAACAATAATTGAATTTTTTTTTTGTTAAAGAATTTTAATTTTTTAAATACAAATATATTTCTTACATTCAAACTTGTAAAACTACCTGGAAAAGTAATTACTTTTCAATATTTCAACCTACATAATATCCTTTTGTTGAAGAATATTTGAATGTTCTACTGGATGAAATTACTGTATAAGCAGTTATTTTCGAGGTAGTTTTCTTGTCAAATATTTTGCGTTTCGGTTCTTACCAAAATATCATCTTCAATATAAGTTCATGTATAGTCATGAAAACATCACAAAACTCATGAAACTAAGCCCTTGGGCAGTTCCAAGGTAACGGAGTGACATTCAGAAGCAACATTTCAGCATTCAAACAAGTTTATCATCAAAGCTTTAATCTTTATTTACAAAGAAATGGTTCATGACAAAAGCTGATGGTACCCTCTTTTCAAAATGATAATTTTTTTTTACAGCGATCCTCTTTATTAATGAGATATGAATATTCATAATCATGGTTACGGAGTGACGCAAAATGGACATGCATATTTGAGCACAAAACATTTTGCTTAAACTCTGTGAAATTTAAATGGCTATCACAATTTTGAGTTATTGATTGGATTCTATATTATTCTAGGTATAATATGCCACCTTGCATAAAAAAATTGGTTGAATTTTTGTTAATTATGGCTTAAAACTTGAACCCTTGTCCGGTTACGGAGTGACGGTTACGGAGTGACGTGTGGTTTCCCGGTCTTTTTCATGAGGAGAAATGCATTATAAAGAAATATTAATACCAAAGTTTGTTGGAGTAGACCATGACAATTACATTTAGCCAAAAAAAATTGGCAAAAAGTGACGAGATATAAGAATTAGAGGCATTTAAAGCCCCATAGTCCCATACGTGCAAATTTGGGTTTGATCGATTATTCAGCGCAAGAATACTGAATCGCATATTTTTTAAACTTAAATGATTGGTTGTATTGTAAAGAAGCCTTTGTGGTAATTTCAGATCCTAATTTGCATTTTCAAAGGCACAGCGGCACATTGAAATTTCAGCTCCATGTCCTGTTTTGCTTGGAACTGCCCCCTTGTAAATTCCCCCACCTAGTCCAAAATCATAAAAATATCTGTATGCAAAATTTTGGGCTTTATTCAATTCAATTCATTTATTTTCCACAATAATAAAAGTATAAATGAATGTTACCAAACAAAATAACAATTATAAGAACAGTT
Source organism: Paracentrotus lividus (assembly GCA_940671915.1). Lineage (NCBI taxonomy): Eukaryota > Metazoa > Echinodermata > Echinoidea > Camarodonta > Echinidae > Paracentrotus > Paracentrotus lividus. Next base: position 17,791,540 of record CALNVZ010000174.1, read on the forward strand.
AAAAAAAAATAAATAATATACAATAACATCTGACAGGAGAAAACTGAACATATAGTGATAACTACAATGTGATGAAATAGAAAACATATTATTACTGAGGAGGGAGCCAACTGGAAGAGAGAAAAAAGTCTTATATTGTTGGCATCATGATAAGAAACATTGAATTAGCAATTAAAAACATAGCTTTTTAATCAGGACTGTTTACAAAAGGCTTGTACACAGTACAGTATGTTTCGATAAAAATCAAACAAATGAATAAATAAGAACTTTGTTGACAATTTTTTCAGCCCATAGGGCTTTGTCAAGTTATCATATTGCATGGATTATGTTTCAATAATCTATGCGATTAATATAGTGATTCTAATTGATTTCTTGACATGTTCATCCAAAGAAACGTAAGCATACACACTTCTTACCTGTTTGGTTTTCCATTGTTAACGATGCAGCTGTATGATTATGTAATTGTTGTTGCTGTTGTTGCTGTTGTTGTATTTGTGCCTGTTGAACCTGCTGCATGTACTGCTGGTAATAGTGCTCTTGAAGTTGCTGTAGAAATACTTGTTGCTGCAACAATAACAAGGTAGAAACCAATTAAGATCTAGTTGTCATTTTACACAAAAAGTGATATTGTTTCTCAGATCTTTTGTTCTATTTTTTCCCTATTTTTTTCTTACATTACTTCTTTTTCTTGGTTGAGTTGTCCATATAAAATGATACAAAGGTCGGTTGATGTTAAAATAAAGTACCATACATTCACTTCCATGGCCTTGTGGTTCTTCAACACATATGAGTTTCAGCAATTTTTCACAAGCTTTTAAAATCTTTCGCATTCCTGAAAAGGGCAAATTCAATTCATAATAACAAGTGTCTCTCAAAACATAGTTCTAATCAGGTTTCCATGGTAACTTTGATCGTAGTGGGTGCAGGTTAAATTTAAACATTTAAACTGCATATCAGGACAACTAGCTCCTGGACAATTACTACCCGAGAAATAGGGGTAGGGGTTAGTGCTAATTTCCTTCAGCAAGAAATTCATCCACAATTTGCTGCACTAGACCCAGGTGAGATGAATGGGTACCAGTAGAAATCAATTCCTTGAATGCTGTAAGCGCCTTTCGGGGTAGCCTAGTTAAGCCGGGAAATAATTAGTTAACACTACAAGCGCTTAAAAACACCAAGGTGAATACATGTATTAAGCACTGTATAAATGTAACTGTTATTTATTATTATCATTAGATAATTAGGGTTAGGTGTAGAGTTAGGGGGTTAGATTTTCAGCGGGGGTAGTTGTCCTAGAACCTGGCCTCTGTGCACTGAACCCTGGTTATGTGGAGCCCTGTTGATAATGACTAAAATAGTTTACCTGCTGTGGGTTGTGAGGATATTGCTCTGTAGCTAAGGGACGTAGCTGAGGCTCCAGCTGCTGGTATATGGACTCTTTAAATTGTAACCTAATACATGGAGAAGAATCAAAGGTAATTCATTTAATGGGAATTTAATTATATTGGAAGGCATCAAGAACAGTTTAATTCTTACAAAATAATATTTGAGGAGTTTAATTCCAAAAGGGATTAAATCCACAAGTAGCGTTTCCAGCATCTGACAAAAAGGATTTTTATCGGCCCATGAAAAAAAAATTTATATAGCTGCTATCACAGACAATTGAGCCAACAAAATCCTTTGACATCTAACCAATGTTTGATCTGCTCCTGAAATCCTGTTTAACTTCAGCAAAAACGATATTTGTTTACCAGATTTAGGACAGGTGTCTATAGAAAAGCGAAATTAAAAGGTACATTTTTTTTTTGTGGTTGCTCTCAAAATTGTGGTAAATACTTTTGTTCAAAGACAGGCACCTACCTCATAAATATTCTGATATCAATAATGCAATTTTCATCAAAGGTGGATATAGTTCCTTTTGAAAAGAATTTCTCCATTTATTAGTAAAATATCTGTCGAGACTTGTTGCTCATGATGTTTGGCCTATCCTCTTATATGCCCTTATCCTCTACATGTACCTGTCTGCTCTTAATGTTAACAAACTGAATTGAATACTAATGGCTTCTTGAATATGGTGCTAATGTGCTCATATTATCATCACCAGGACAGGTTTCCATGATCCAAAATTACTCCATCAAACTGCATTGTAAATAGAGCAGTATTTGTTTGCTTTACATATATCTGACAAATATTACTTTATTACAGCCGATCAATAATACAATTCAAAGCTCTTCCAGTTAAGTACTATGTACATGTATATGCACAATATGGTCATTCTTAAAAAAAGGAATTAACATACATGTACTGCATAATATCTCATGTGAACAACTGCAGATGGCACTTTTAACATGAAGACATATTGCAGGCAGAATTCCAAAGAGCTCAGAATAGAAACTCAATCACATGTTTATAATAGGAAATGTATCGATCGGTAAATAATCGGAAAATAATAATAATTAAAAAAAAAATGAATTCATTGTTTTGGATACCAAGATGACTGCATGGTTCTACATACGTAGCCCTTATGAAGCAGACCAAAATATTGAAGGGGCTTATTACATCCCTATGCATATCTCAGATCCTGGTGAACCCATTACCATATAATTTGGGGTGTGGATGTTTTGCATCATGTTCTGCCAAGACATGATAGCCAAAACAATAAAATGAAGAAAAAAAAATAATAATAATAACTAGAGTTTATAATACGGCAAGTTAAATAACGGCATGATTCCGACTTCTGATTTTAAAAATCAGAACACATGTTGTTGAGAATTTCCTTGCCTACAATCTATAAAAATTTCAGAGAAAATAACGCAGAAAATGACGTAGGGATTGCTAATAAAAGATGGGCATGTAGGCGCAAAGTGTGCAAAAAGGACATACCCCTTTAACTTGTTAATTTTGACCTTGATGCCGTGGTCTAAATCAAGTTTTGACAAACTTTTCTTGTATGTAATTGTCAAACCTACAACATATCGAAATTTCGAAGAAAAACAACATATATTTACTGAGATACACTACATTTTGTACAAAAATAATGACGTCATAATTGAAAAAATGAAATTTTGAGTTCACATGAGTATATAACAACGTTCTGACTAATTGCACCCAAATCTTATTCATGAATTTAAATTGTCATTTCATAAGCTTTCAGAAAATATAAAGAAAACAGGGGGTTTCCATGCTCTCTGAAGAGCTATGGAGGATTTTATAGGGGGCATGTTTTTACATTATTTGCCCCATTAATGCGCGCACGGATTTTTTTAGTTTAACGCACGCGTACGACCATACTATGGTTAACTGATATTGGTTAAAAATGGATGGAAAGTGCCAAGAGAAGTCTCCAAATAGCAAATCAAGTAAAAAAAACAGGTTTTTACAACATGTGCGCACGCAAAACGCGCGCGTGCGGGGTTACGCACAGATTTTTTTTTGAAATGCTTAAAATGACCTGAAACGTACTCTACTTGAGCCTAAAAGTGATTTAGAGCACTTAAATTTTGACGCACACGTACATGTACGCGCACGTGATGACCCCTACGTGACCTTTGACGATATGATAAGTTAAAGAGTCATGTGAAGTTCATGTGTATATGATTAATCTATGACCATTAATGTTTAAGTTCTGAATCTTAATGTGATTTTACAAAATGGCATCTGGATGACGTCACATGATCTTCATTGTAACAAAAACCTTTTTGTACCGAGAATTTATGTTGATCGATCATTAGTGAAAATTTGGAATGATTTCATGCATGTTTTTTTTTTTAGTTATCATGCACACAAGATTTGTACAGAAAAAAAAGAAGAAGATTCTGACGAAAATAAGAGGTGGTATGTCCATACCACCTAATAAAAAACATTGTGACGTCATCACTTTGGTTCTGTGCTTACATTTATATATTATTTGTGAGTTCACCCTGGGAAATTATCTGGATCATCCTGTACCAATCTCTCTGTCTCTCTCTCAGTGCTTCTTAATGCCCCCCACCCCCCCACCCCGCTCTTTCTCTTTGATGATCATCTTACAGCAAAGTTCTCATTCAACACTTTCTACTTTTGTAATGAATCTCAGATTCCAACTATCAGTCATTTTGACAAAGTGCAATCCCCTTTCTAGTACAACTACACTTTACATTACATTACATACATTATAAATAATCTATCTACATTGCCTCTGTTTGTTTTCAAAGATAATCCATCTACTAATGTTATTTAACAGATATTCAAATAACTATCGATCTTAATATAGAATTTTAAGCATGCATATAATGTACATGTAGATGTATGTAGGTTCAGAATAATGTCATAAAATTAAAAAGTAATTTTAAAGTACATGTTACTTAAAAGACTAACAATACGATTTATATAAAAATAGCACAGACCAAAAACCCATTGTGGTGTGTTTTATGAACAATATTGGACACCCTGGATTTGATGCATTGTGTGATGCATGATAAGTGAGCATGATAACAAAACCAATACGCCACAGACAATGTATTTACATTACCAAGGCAACTCATATTACGTATGTACTCTAACCCAATATTTTTAATTAATCTTTCACCAGTTACATAATAATGTGTTCAAATGTGTTCTTTGAATCAACTTAATTATTATTTAGCGACTGGAATAGTAAGCCTTATAATGGTATAAACCCTTGCATGCCACAATAATTCATAGCACACAAAAAGTAGATTTTCCTCTTTTTATATTTGAAATAGTATAAAACTAAGTCTTGCATCACATGAATATTGGAAATAACTCCATGAACAATATACAAGCATGTAACCCGCTCCCAAACCCCTTTTAAAGAGTTAGAATGTAGCCTTTTAAGCAGTTTTCATTACTGATGCTCTTTCCCTCTTGATATTGATCTTGAACGTTTGTTTTCTTTGCTGATGCACTTCAAGCTAAAACATGTCAGGAATGCTCTTCACCTCGTCCATCTCATGAAACCATGGTTCTTTACATAAATCTTCTTTTAAAAATTTCCTCCTAGTGCTCAGTCTTTTCTTTTTCTTCTTTGTTTTTTCTTCTCTCAATTTCCTTCTTCTACATTAGTTCCTTCTCCCTTCTTCATCCTCAACTACTACCTCTAATTCCTCCATCATGTTTTCTTACTACCTTTTCCCCATCTTCTGCTTCTTCTCATTCTCCCCATTTGTTTTTTTGTTTTTTGTTTTTGTTTACTTCCTTCTCTCTTTCTTCTTCTACTCTTTCTTCTCATTCTCTCCATCTCTATTTCTGATCTTCTTCTCTTCATCTTATCCTGTTTTAATTCTTTCTTTCCATTTTTTTCTCCTCATTCTCCAGCTTCCCTTTTCTTCTCCTTCTTAACAACATCATCTTCTTATCCTTCTTCTCCTCCTGAAACCTCAATATGGTAACCATGCTTTTAATGATATACAGTCTGTGTCAAATAAAATGGTACAAGCAGAAAACATTTTTTTATAGTATGAAGATAAATCACAACCTGGCATTATTTGGTATTTTCATAACGCAGGGATATCAGACTTTCTTCTGCAATTTTTTCCATCACATTTGGTGCAGTAATTTTTTAGTTATGACTAAGTTTCTACAATCAAGAAAAGTCCATTTTTCGCACGCCGTCCCATGCCTTTGTGTATGATTTCGCATAATGACCGTGAATTCAGCGCTCCAGAACAATAGAAGTGCGTAATTTCGATTTGTTCATCGTCGCACAAAACTTAGCATAACTTTTGTTTTACAAAAGCAAATTATACAGGACAAAGCAAATCAGCAAGAAAAATCTTTTGGCTTTAATTTGGTACCACAAATACACATTATATGAAAAGATTTCATACCTAAATGATTTTTTCCCCGACTGTACCATTCTTTTTGACACAGACTGTACATAAAATATAATGTGGAACCCTATCAAGAAGCTGAATGAAATGTCTTTGGCATCAATGCCATATCAATTTTAGTGTTGTTTTTTTCCCTTGGGTAGGGGGGAGGGGGTGTGGGGGTGTAGGGAGAGGATGCATTCTCTCATTAGAAATTGATTTAGATATTATTGGCTGTAATGTAATGTGCTATTGGGCGATTCTTTGAAAAGTGAACCTTTTTGGGAAAAAATAAAGTTTGTCCTTTCTGTATTTAAGCAGCACATTCATAAAGATCATTGTCTGAAGTTTCATGAAATGCATTTTTTATCTTAATTTTACACATTTTTCATGCTCATTTGCATAAATTAACATGCAAAAATTTGAATAGAAAAATGGTACGTAAAATATCATTTGTTTGACCTGACTTGATTGTATATGCTGGTCTCCTTACTTTGATTATTGTCATTATACCCTTTTTCAACTTCATTCCTTTAAATTTAACTGAAAAATAATGGTGTTGAATTGATTGTTTTAAGATAATTAACTAAAGAAATCAATTGCCATCAAATGTCACACACGTGACCCAAAAACACGAAAAGTTAACGCCCCCGAAAACCATGGTCCATTTTTATTACAATTTTTTCTCCAAAGCTAGATATAATGTGCCTTGCATCTCACCCAATATGAAGCCATGATAGCTTTTTTTAGTTATTAATTAACTTTGAAATTGGTCACACACGTGACCCACGGGTCACGTGTGTGACCAACTATGGTCATGCCTTAAAAAAAGGGACCAGGCTATTCGGCCATTCTTTGAAAAGTGAACCTTTTGGGGACAAATAAATTTTTGCTTTTTGATTTTAAGCTGCATATTCAAATAGAGCAATGTCTGAAGTTTCATGAACTGATGTTTTTTTCGTGATTTTTGCAATTGTTCATGCTCATTTGCATAATTAACATAAAGGATAATAAAATGGAAAAACGGTAAATAAAATATCATTTTTTTAAACCCTGACTGGAATGGATATGCTGACTTCCTTACTTGGATTACTGTCATTATATTATTATTTACCTCTATTCCTTTAATCTAACCCCAAAAATAATGTTGTTAAATTGATTATATTAAGATAATCAACCCTGGAAATGAATTGCCCTCAAAATGCCACACACAAGTAACCAGAAAACACAAAAGTTTATGCCCCGCCTTAACCATGGCTCTGGTATTATTATTATTATTTCTCCAAAGCTAGATTTAATGTACCTGCATCTCACTAAATATGAATCCATGACAAGTTTTAATTTGATTATTAATTAGCAAACAAATTGGTCACACACGACCACCGCTGGGTGGGGCGGTCATAAATTCTGATTATTTTCACTTTCGTTGGCTGAAATTAATTAATTTAGCATTATTATGCTCCAAAATGGTTTTGCAATAATTTTTGCGAAAAAAAAACAACAAAAAGAACAAACAAACAAACAAAAAAGGTCGAAAAAACAAGGAAATACATAAGAAATTCATAAAACAATGAAATACACAAGGAATTTAGTTCGATATCAATTTTTTTCCAAGTACAATGGTTAGGAATCCTATAAAGATTATGCAAACACAAAATTAGCATTCCAGAAGCTGTAGTTTGGCAATTAGAACAAAAATTATGATTTCATGCAATGCGTAAATAAGCATAATTAATTCATATAAAATAAATTATTATTATTATGGGAAAATAACAATCATGCTTCTTGTAGTTATATCACACACTACCATCGTGCAAATTTCCGGCGCGCTCGCGCGATCAACAGCCAAGATCTTATAGGGGGCATCATGGCCCCCCCTCCCTTACCCGCCCTCCCCAGTCTTGACAGCTACCAAAAACCCCCATTGACTGACTACGTTTGAGTTCATAAATTTTTTTACCACAGCGGATATAGTAATTGCTCAATGTACATTTATTTCATAATACATAATATATTCATTTTTCTGTACAATTTGCCATAGGTCACACACGTGACCCACTAAAATGTCACACACGTGACCCGACATCACGATATATAAATAGATAAAAAAGAAATTTCAGAGATATCTCCTATCCAGTGGTAGTTTTTGCTTAACAGGTCCATAATGCATGTCTCACAGCAATAAGAACATTTCATCATTTTAAAACTCACAGGAAATTCAAAATGAAATTGAACTTTCAAAATCATGCTGTTCTGTGAAGTCACACACGTGACCCACTTCTTTTGACCTCTGACCTTGAACATGCACATTGTAAATATCAATAAATAATTACAAATGATAGCCAACAAAATATATTAGCATGATATAAACATTAAATCAGTATATTTTTAAAATTGTTGGAGTTATAGCCAATTAAAGTCAAGATTTTGCATAATTTCGGTCACACACGTGACCAAGAATGGTCCTATTGGTTTCTATCTTGTTTATCATACTGACCTTTGTTGTTCTTCCCGAAGTCTCTCCGCTTGTCTTGCTTCTTCTTCTTTCCTCTGTCTTTCTTCTTCTAACCTTTGCCGTTCTCTCTCTTCTTCTTCTTGCTTTATTCTCGCCTCCTCTTCTTTCCTATATGAACATAGCAAATTGAAACTATATATATCGACTTTAAGGGGGGAAAAGGTAAATTATTATGCATGTAATTCTTTATTTATACACAAGCATTTTTAACATCATTATAGTAAATGTGATTTTAATAATGTGCATAGATAGTTAATACAATATAGGCATGTTTATCAGTTTTACTTGTCATAGGAAACTTTAAATTTAATGTGTGAATATAAAATTTATTCATATTCTTAAATTCTACAAGTCCTCTACTTACATACATCTTTCTAATTCATCTAAAATGCAAAGAAAAAAATCCATCTCACGTCATACTTTTGGGGTTAAAAAAGTGAAAGCCTTGTTTTGATGTTTAAAGGATCTCTTTAACTTAGTTTAAGTATAATATTCCACTTAGTATTCTTCAAACTCATTACATATTCCTCAATTATAATGCGTCTCCTTGCACAAACACGTTCGATTACTTGATTTAGTGATATTCAAGCCTTTTCCAAACAGGACGGAGGGTTATTTTCCTTGCATTCAGTCTAATGTGATTTGCCTGAGACTGTGTTCTCCCTGATAGGCCCCCTGGGCTGAGGTTTTACAGCTGAGGAGGAAAATGGAATCTATATCGGGGGATTCAACCAGACTATCGGTAAGTAAATACCATAGAAATCAACCATGGAACGTCACCCTGTCAATATGAAAGTCATCTTGGGTTTCAGAATTATTGCCCAATTATAATGATATCAGCCTTATATTTCCATGTCTTATCTTTGTTATGATCTACATGTACACTCAATTATTAACATTTAATGTACTGAACATGCAGTATTTACCTCACAGAAAATTACTTTGATCTAAGTTTGTTGAAAAATTTGATAAACTTTAAAAAACAGGCAGAAAAATCATAAAATATTTTCAGGTACTACCAAAATAAAGAGGGATCTACATGTAACTATAAAAATTAGAAACCTTTTTCTTTTCTTTATTTTGTGTAACTGTAAAATAGTCAATTTAATGGCATTCTTAATAGTTCCTGCATCTAAAGTGTATACATATTATATTCTTGTATGGGCTGCATGTAATGATTTCATGTTTTCCAAATACATGTACAGGTGTACAGTCGGGGTGGGCACGTGCTGAATAAGTTTCATTCTGACTTGAAGAAAAGACAATGTTTGCAATATTTTCATAATATCTGACATATGAATTATCATAAAAATCATTTAACAATGTATGTAGTTTAGAATCTCCTCTTTGGATGCAAGAATCATGATATTTCAAAATCAAATTCAAGAGCCATTGCAATCAATATCAAGGTCATAAAATGCGTTAATCACCCCCCCCCCTCTCTCATGCATAGAACCTGAATAAACAAGACAGCTTTCAGCATTAGGGTCAAGCTGTAGATCATGGGGGGATTATAAATTTCAAGTTGTGTGTGTTAATATCTTACTGCTATTGTAATGGGGAAACAAAATTATTTTAATGCTGTTTAGGAAGAATATCATAGTAAACGAAATTAATGTGATAAAAAAATCTACACGTATCTATATTTTATTGAAACCATAAAAATTACAATCTAATTTTATTATTTACGATATGGAAATATACATTTGCCTACCATTGCTATTCGACCTCGAATCGCCCCAAACCGAATTTACACCGAAATTTTGCCTAGTGTTTGCCTATTACCCCCCACCCCCCATTGAATAGCGCCCTCCATTGACGAGGATGCAGCCCGATGCGATCTTATTACTCCTCCTCTAACTCTCTGCCCCAAAAATCCGTATGTTGCAAAGGATAGGGGACGGAGGGAGGAATGTAGGCAAATGTATATTTCCATATCGTAAATAATAAAATTAGATTGTAATTTTTATGATTTACTTCAATAGAAATATACATTTGCCTACCATTGCTACGACCAGCACCGACAAAAGTCGGGAGGGGAACCATAACGGTTTGAAACTATGGAGGACGCCGCCGCTTTGAGAGTGCGGTGGAGAAAACACCCTCCTAGCGGCGATGTCTTCAGGTAAAAGGAGGTGAAAGAATTCGCAGAACGCCAAAAGGCCGCTTTGCAGATGTCTTCCACCCCGACCCTGTAAATAGGGCCCAGAGGAGCTGATGCTCCTGGTCTGATGGCCTTGGGAGTAGTTCCCTCTTCAAGGGCCTTCACTCCCGCAGCCTTGATTGCGGAGACTATCCCCGGGATAACGTATCTCTAGAAACCCCTTTATGGGTCACGGGAAAACAAATAAGTGAAGATGCGGAAGATTCTCCGTTCTCTTGATGTACCATTTGAGGGCCCTAACGGGGCACCAGAATTTGTCTTCTCTGATAGATGAGAACCCCGTCAGAGGCCGAATGAAGATCTCGATAGAGCCCGACGAGGCTGTTTGGTTCTTAGCAATAATGATGTGATAGGAATACGACGAACCCCATGTCTCTCCCAACGATATGACCTGGTGATATTGAGAGAGCATGTAGAGAACTCCTCCTTTGCCGGGAGGTGATAGCTAGGAGAAAGCTTGTCTGATGGATAGATTCAACAGGGAAATCGAGTTCAAAGGCTCGAACGGTGCTTTGACAAAGCCTCCAAGACTTTGGGAAGATTCCAGGCTGGAGTCAGGGGCTTAGAAATAGGGCGTTTTAAGAAAAAGCCCTAAGCAACGCCGAGAGCGTGGGGAGGTCGAGACCGAACCCCCATTAGCAAACCAGATGAGAAGGCCGAAATAGCCGAACGATATCCACGAATCGTGAAAGAGACCTACCCTTATCGAACAGAGAAATAAGGAATCGGCAATAAGAGGCAAAGGAGCCTCTCTGGGGACACCCCAAGAGGTTCGCACCAGGCAAAGAAAGCCTCAAGGCGCGAATTGTATACAATCCTAGTCGACTTCCGCTACTTTCAACTAGCAGCTCAGCTGCTCGATCTGAAAACCTTCATCCTGCCCGCTGGCTGATAGAGGCCATGCATGAGATGAAGGTGCGATGGTTCGCATGAAGAACCCCCGACAAAGGTTGAGAGACTAAGTCCGGTACGCCGGAAGAGGGCAGCGGCTCCCCCTAACAGGAGCAAAAGATCCTGGAACCAGGCCCGACCCGGCCAGTGGGGAGCAATCAAGCCACTGTTGCCTGATCCTCCCTGATTTTTCTGGGAACCAGAGGGATCAGCTTGAATGGGGTAAAGGCGTACGCCTTCCACCCCTTCCAATGAAGAGAGAACGCGTCCAGAACGAAGGCCGAAGTCTCCCTGACTCGGGAGCAAAACCGAGGAAGTCTGTTGTTCAGGGAGGTTGCAAACAGATCTATTTCCAGGCTCCCGAACCTCGACTACTAACTCGAAGACATGAGGGACAACATCCATTCGATGGCAGCGACGACCTCGGGATAGAAAATCTGCTATCAGATTGTCCTCCCCCGGAATTTGGGAGGCCACCGGGGTGATCTCCTCCCGATTGCACCATTCCTAAAGGAGGAACGCTACCCTGTTCAACTCCAAGGAGTGTGTCCCTCCTTGTTTGTTGATGTAGGCCTTCACAGAGGTTGTCCGTGAGAATCAACACCGAATGGCCACCAAACAGGTCGCGAAAACGTTGGAGAGGACAAACAGAACTGATAAAAGTTCCAGAACGTTGATATGAGCAGCGGCCTCGGAGGGCCCAAAGTTCCGGAAACCATCCGACCTAGACAATGCCCCCCAACCTTTGAGAAGTGACGCGTCCGTGGTCACTGTAATTGAGGAAGAGGGTCCTTGAATCTCTTTCCCTGAAGAAGGAAGGTACGGTTCGTCCAAGGGGAGAGAAGCTTCTTGATCTCCACCGTCACAGGAATCCAGACCAGAAGGAGCTGAGGTTCGGCCTGAAAAACTTCAGAGAGATGCAGTTGGAAGGGTCTCATGAAGAGACGACAATTCGGCAAGTGTCCACCAGACTGGCTAAAAGCCCCAGCCATCTCAACCAAACCCCGGCTCGAACCCTCCGCATGCTCAGGAGGACCTGGCAAGACTGACCAGAGTCTCTACCCTCTCGAGACTCCGGTCGAGCCAACTGATTCTTGATATTCCAACTGGGACACCCAAGTAGATCGGAGTTCGGGAGGAATGAATTCGATTTGGCCCAGTTGATCATGAATCCCAAACTCTCGGTCGTTTTCACTAATAGCGAAAGATGGTGTGAAAGCAGGACCTCCGAACTGGCGACGAGAAGCCATCGTCTAAGCTAAGCGAAGATCCGAAGACCTTTGCCCCTGAGGAACGACATCAACGCTGAGACCACCCTGGTGAAAACTCTGGGAGCGGGACGCAGCCCGAAGGGAAGGGCTTTGAAGCGAAAAGTCTCCTTTCCTACAGCAAACCCCAAAAGAGAAAGAAAAGTGTTAATACACAAAGGGGGTAAATAGGCGGGTCTATCAAAGAAGCGGAGCACAAAAACTCTGTGCGCCGCAACACACACACAACACTCAAACGCAAACCACGACACGTATTACATACACGCAGTAATGAACGTACGAAAGTCTACGGGAAGAGAGAGCGTGAAAAGTAAACGATCACCGAGAGATAAAAACTATCAAAATCTCGGCAAAACCAAAAAATTAGACCCAAAAAGAGAGCTCAGAATACTCAATATGATTATCCTGAGAAATATAACCTCGCAAAACACCGCAAAGTAGTCCCAAAAGGGAGAAAAACACGCTATATTTTGCGCAGGCAAAAATATACGACTTATCTCGACGGAAGCGAAGAGATTAGAGGAGGAGTATAAGATCGCATGCGGCCGCATCCTCGTCAATGGAGGGCGCTATTCAATGGGGGGTGGGGGGGTAAATAGGCAAACACTAGGGCAAAAATTTCGGTGTAAATTTCGGTTTGGGGCGATTCGAGGTCGAATAGCAATGGTAGGCAAATGTATATTTCTATTGAAGTAAATCTTTGTGTTATATTTAATATCTGCCTAAACAATGGTGTAATACCCAAAAGTTGTAAAACCTCAAAAGTCATACCAGTATATAAAAATGATCCAAAAGTTGTGTTTCCAATTACAGATCCATCTCTCTTTTACCATGTTTAGCAAAAATACTTGAAAAATGTTTATACAAATAATGTATGTAAGATTTATAGATTACCCACAAAAAAATAATATTCTTCATGATAAACAGTCTGGTTTTCGTGAAAAGCATTCCACTACCCATGCATTAATCCAATTTTTATTTAATGTAAATGAAGCAATTGAACATAAAGAAGCTGTAATGGGTGTTCTTGGACCTCAAAAAAAGCGTTTGACTGTATTGATCATAATATACTTTTAAAAAAAACTTACGTTTTATGGTATTAGAGGAACTCCTTTAAAATTTATGCAAAGTTATCTTAATGAAAGCAATTTACAGTTTTCAACTATGAAATAACAAATATGAAAAATATAACATGTGGGGTTCCGCACGGGTCAATTTTGGACCCGCCCCTCTTTCTCATATATGTTAATGACTTGCATTCTTGTTCAGACATTTCAAAACTCATATTATTTGCTGATGATACAAATATCTTTTTAAGAAACAGTAATATTCATAATTTGAACCGTATCATGAACATAGAATTATCAAAATTTAATCTGTGGTTTATTGCTAATAGATTTAGATAATAGATGATATTTGGTAAAAAATATTAGATTATACATTGATAATAAACCCATAGAACAGATAAAGTCTGTCAAATTTCTTGGTGTAATTATAGATGATGATATAAAGTGGAAAAGTCATGTGAAAAAAATATCAAATATCTAAATATATAGGTGTTCTTAATAGATTAAGAGAATTTGTACCTCAAAATATATTATTGATGTTGTATAATGCATTGATTTTACCAAACCTGAATAATGGAATAATTTTGTGGGGATCAAGGAACAAATATCTTCTTGAAAGTGTATTTAAATTACAAAGATGAAAAGTTAGAAAAATAACCAACGCTGAATTCCGAAGTCATTCTATGCCTCTTTTCAAGAAACGTCATATCCTTAATGTACATAAACTCCATAACTATAATTAAGGTATTTTTAAGTTTTTGTACAATAAGAATCTATTACCAAAAATTTTCAATTCCATTATCCGAAAAAAATAAAAGCATTCATAGTCACAATACCAGAAAGAGATTTGATTACAGAATGAATCACGGCAACACTTCTTTTTCCAGATCATTAGTAACATGCAAAGGACAGGTCCTGAATTATGAAACAATATACCAGATAGTATAAAAAATGAAAAATTCATTAAACTCCTTTAAATGTAAGTTTAGAGTGTATTTATTGCTAAATGAAACGTAATATGTTATATGCTTTTTGTGCTTAGGGTAGGATTAGGGTAAGTTTATTATAGTTCAGTTCAATGGGTTTTTTTCCCTCACCAATTAATCATTTGTATTTCACTACATTATGTATGTCAATTTTATGTCATGTCTATGTTTAATGGGATCATGTATACAAGTTTGTTTTTGTTTTTTACTTTTTATGATCCCACCACATTTATTAATTTCTTTGTAATTGTTTTTGTTGTTGTTGTATATGTTATCTTGAAATATTGTTATTTATATGTTTTTAATTATATGTGGAATAAATTCAAACAGGTTCACTGTAAAGGATTGCTCTCTAATTGCCCAAATACATGTAGTCATAACATGGCCCAATATATGCCAAAGACTGAAATGTTCGGGCCTAACATCTTGCATAGTCTCATACATGCATTTCTGAGTGTATGCATGTGACTGTAAGCAAAAGTTGGTTAATTCTTATCATGTTGGTAATTCCACAACCTCACAGCACACAATAATGCTGAGGTTAATGAATATCAGCCTTTCCAAAGCAGTTTTAGACAATGTCTTCCACATTTCGATCTCATGACCAGAAATATAATTTCACTTTAATTTAAAGAAATATACGGTAGATTTTTATACCCCATGAAATTGTGATAGACATTAATTGGATTCATCTCGTATAATGAGACAACATACATGTACATGTATGTTTCATCAAAATACCTGTCCCTGATACTAAGAGAGTGTTCTGTTTATAAATTATTTGATGTGCTTATTATTTGTCAATGATCAAAAAAACAAAAAACCTTCCACTTAAAGTTTATGCATAGGATATTATGATGGGGAATGTGATGGATTTAGATTATATTTATATATTTATTGGGGTTATTTTTTGTCCATTTTTTAAAAGTTGGTGCTGAAAATATGATAAAGTAGGTTCTCTAAAATGGTACAAAACATAAAATAAATTCATAGAAATTTATGAAAAACACTGAAAGTCTCCTTTGATATATTCCCTACACACAAAAAAAATTCCTGTTTTCATTTTCTCTCAGTTAACCCAGCCAGCCCCCATTATTGCGTCGAAGTATTATCTGGCTAATCTAGCCTTTTTCTCTCCATTATAAACCTGTAGCTGTTGGCACCATATTATATTTGGAAATAAAGCCAGGTTTGATTCTCCCCCAGTATGTACCCACACCAATCCCCATCATCTTCTCTGCATCAATTATCTTCTCAATCTTTTCTTTTTTCTCTCTCAGCTATTCTATTAATTTGTTTTTCCCTATGAGCTTCTATATAAAACCTGTAGCTGTTGGCACCAGACTATATTTAAATAAGCCAATTCTTAATTCTCCCCAGTATAACCATCCAAGCTCCCATCATCTTCTCAACATCAATATCTTTTTAATCTTTACCTTTTTCTCTCCTGTTCTTCTTTCTCTCTCCGATGAGCTTCTATATAAGGCTGTAGCTGTGGGCATCTACTGTCAAGAAGCTCACAGAATTGTAGCATACAATCCTCCTTACTCAGATCCCCGAGAGCTTGCCATTCTTTTCTACAGCAAACAAAGAGATATTGATTGAGTCACAAAGACGTTCATCACATGAGAAAGTTTTTCCTATGAACCCATAGATTTTTGAAAGGTCAAAAGAATTCCCTACTCTTCTTGAAATTGCAAGTTACATGTATTTTTTAATCTAAATTAATTTTAATCTACTTATTTTTTTCCTGGCATTTTGACTGGTTACATTTATCATTTATATGGGGTACTAGGGTTACTTTATATAAATTTTATCTTGTTATTTGGATGTAAAATGTTTTTAAGTACCATTCAAAGAATAATTAAAACTTAAGAGAGAAAATTTTTGGAAAATGGGTTGATTTATATCAGTCATACTTGATTTATCTAGTGATATGCACTTCCTATATTGATGTATGTAACTTCCATACTATTTGAGCTTGGAGATAAATTTCTGGTTACCATGATACCCTAAAACGTCCAAATATGTCACATAATCAAGAATAAAAGATTCACTCAAATAAGAAAATCACAATGGTATAAGAAATTTAATTATATATAGGAGGTAGGTCATTCCATGGAAGCAAACTAGTGTCCACTGCAGCTACATGTAGTATTACATGTATACACAGTCCCAAGATTCTGTGGAATTATAAACCAAAAAATGATTTGCTGGTACTGTTATTGAATAATACTGTTCCACTAATAATTCTATCACAGTCTTGAAAAGAATTGGTAAATTATACATTTAAAAGAGCAAAGTTCATGAAATAACAGGTGATTTCAATTAAAAGTAAAACTGTTTCACCACAATGCCTGAAGACATCCACAACCATAAGATGGCAGAGGTTCAATTGAAATTTGTATAATCTGAATGTCACAAATTGATAATGGTGACAGTAATAAGAGAAGTCATGGGGGATTAAAACAGACAAGGAGTAACTTTTTTCTGAAATTAAGTGATACATGTACTTTAATTGCAGAAATGTGCTAAAAGCAATGCAGGGAAAAGGTGTAACTTTAGCTGGATGGATATGTATTTAGTTGATGAAAGCTGTATGATGCCAAGTGAAAAGTTCATCAAAATAATTAGATTGAAATATTCCTCCAGGGGTGTAATCCATTTCCATGTTGACAGATGAAACCATCTTGAAAACATGGATGACATTTCCAAAGTTTATGAATATTTACCTTCTACCATCTAACTGCATCTAAACACTATGTTGGGAAACTGCATAAACACTTTGCAGTGGTGACATATTTGCTCTATACCTTCTTATGAATTTTACTATTGAATATTCTTTTTGATAATTTCATCTATGAGTTTTCATTGAGACTACATGAACATCTTTACATTTGAAAACCTAATGGTTTTCACAATTTCTTCATAATTGCTCTGTAACTTCATACACATAAGCTAATCTTTCATACTGCCTTTATCTACAGTATGTAATGGTTCATACATTTGTTTCATAAATTGACTTTCTTAATAGCGACTGCATCTTTGCCCATTGACTTACATGATTTAAAGTGGCTTTACAGTTGGTCTTTAACTTCATATCATATGATTTTCAATCGTAATAGCTGCATCTTTGTTCTGGAACAGCATGTTTATTGTGGCTTAATCTCACTCTCTAAAACCTTTTAAAATATCAATCTTTCCATATAGAGGGGGGGGGGGAGTGAAAGGAGAACAAACAATATCCAAGCATGGCCTTATATGTGACTGCTTGAAAGGTTGAATTCAATCCAAAATCAATTCAATCCCAGACTCTTCCTTTCATTTATATTCAAAAGCATCTATAGCCTTGAATTCAAAACACATTAGATTCTGCTGCATCCTCATGAAACAATGATTTATCGGGAAAATGTCAGCAATAATAATAAAAAAAATAATAAAAATTTGAATTTACTTTACGCATAAAATCTCAATTTCACTAATGCTCAAAAGGTGGAACTCGAGTCTCAGAGTCATCCCAAAAACTCACGTCTCAGAAACTCTGAGAATCAGCAAATTATGACAAGTAATCAATTTGTCCAATTTAAACACACTTTTGGAGTACTTTAAATGTAAATTGGACAGATTACTGCAGAATTACTTACATTTGTACTGCTGTGCTCACAGTATTTTTTTTATGGTACATCTAAGAGATGTCTCAGAGATGTCTCCACGAGTAGTAAAAAAAAAAACCCCATCTCATGGCAAGTATAAGATACGCATAAGATTTCAATGATCCTAACCCACATGTGGAGACATATTTTTCATGTACATGTACATTGTACATTGAGACATGTTTTTCACATATGAAAAGCTATTAATACTAAACTTTATAAGTAAAGTACATGTACTGTCATTCATAGTCTATTCATAATAGTTTTGGGGAAAACGACTATCTAAAATTTACTCATGAATCATATAAATTTTTACATTCATGAAGTGAATTCACAATCAAAAGAAATGTCACAGAAGCATTAAATGTTTTAATGCAAATGGATTTTTGAAGCCGGTAATTATGGCTTTAGATATAAATAGATATTCAAGATTTGACATTTGCAAGAACAAAATGGGAATAAGGAATTAGTGCATGATTTATTCCATTTCCAATGCCACACGTTTTCCCATTGTATGTTTTCAGTGATCATGCACTTAATATTGCTTTCATGAGCCTCCGGCCTGTCACATTTTCATTAAATCCAGGATGGATGTTTGCATTATAAGTAACCGAGCTACCTCATCTCTGTTTTCCTTAAATAGTTGTTTCAGATTGTCAATATAGAAGACAGAGAAGCTCATTAAAGACCTGCACGTAATTGCAATTTATAACATGAGAAAATAACATAACATAATGAATGATGATTACAATGAATTTTTTTTTTTTAAGTTGGTGGAGAAGAAGAGACACAGTGATGAGTTTTTGTTTAAATTCATCACCATCATCATTCTAAAATGGTCATAATGATCATATTTGTAGTGCTTATGATTAACAATTCAAAGATTATAATGGTAAACTTTTTTTTAGAGAATGCAAGATTTGCACCACTCACATGTGTTTTTAGTTGAGGATTGGAAAATTCTGATTTCTTCTTACCCAAGAAACAAAATGAAGGTAATCTAATATTACAAGCAAAATGTCAACTTCACTTTAACAGTGAGTCTTAAGGGGAAGTTCACCCTGGAATTTTACTGGTTTTAAAAAATGGAGAAAAATAAAAGAAAAATATGAGTGAAAATTTGAAGAAAAAAGACCCTAAAATAACAAAGTATAAAGGATATAAAGTTTTGATTCTGTGATGTCACGTGCGAGCAGCTCAAATTCCATAAATTTGTCTTTTTTTCATGGTTCTTAAAAAAAGGAATGTATCAATGTGATAGAGGTATGTAAATGAACATAGGTTTGATGATATATCAACCGGTCACATAAAATAATTATTATTCTTCTGAAAAAAATGACACTTTATGGAATTTACATTACATAACACATATATGTAGGAGAGCAGCTCCGCGCGAAGTTACAGAATCAAAACTTTAAATATTATTTCTTCATTATTTTTAGGTCGATTTTCTTCAAACCTTCACTCATATTTTCCTTTTATTTCTCTGCATTTTTAAAAACTAATTTAAACCTATTAAAATCAAAAGGTCACTCCACACTCTTTTTCAAGCATTTTTCCCCTTTTGAGCAGGAAACCTAGGGAAAATAAGTTTGAAAACTACCAGTTCCCTTTGACATAATGAGATACAATCCCTTATATCTTGGTAGCCTCATTTGAGGTACAGGATGTCTTGGATAAGGATTAAAATATGATTAAGATTAGGATTTGAAGTAGGGTTAGGATTAAGAATAAACTTTTGGGCACCCTGTCTACATGTATGTGTGAGGTGTGTTTTCTAAATTAGGCTATGGGTATACAATCATTTGGAACTCTTTTTGTAACAGCTAGGGCTCTTATAACATGTTAAAAGTCGGTATGGATTTTATTTTGGTGCTACTGCTTGAATCTTGTCTGAAGAATAATTGATGGCAATTATTCTTCAGAGGTTTGTTCCACACAAAACTTTTCATATCATTCTGAATATTAAGGATTAAAAATTATATTCTTGGTGGGGGTAAGAAAGTAATGTGTGAAATTATTATAAAAAAAAAATAGTTAAATTCCATACCTTCTATCATTGCCTACAACATCTAGATATCCTGGGGGTGGTAACTTAGACGTATCTAACTTTCCAATAGAGATCTGCTTGGTGTACGCAACAAGCTTCAACTTGTCTGTGTAAGTGAGATGGATCGCCTTTCCTTCAAATTCTGTAGGGGGAAAAGATTATGATCAAAATTAATATAAGGCAGGTAAAAGTGGATTGACAAACATCTGATATTGATGATATCATTAGCAAATATCCTACTTTGTCTTTTCCGATAGCCAGGCTAGCGGCAGATCCATGCAAGGGCACGCAAATCACAGATTAATTCAAGCTATCTGTATCTAAAATCACCCATGGTTCCTGCATATATTTTTTTCACTCAATTTAATCACATAGACATCAGACATTGCTGCGTACATATTGATTGTATCAGTAACTTCCCGCATTTCCTGATTTTGAAAGTTCTTATTATTTTGGAAGCATGACCTCTTCATGCAAAATGTATGCAAAATATATGAAATGTAGAAAACTGTAGATACCGGTATTTTGTTGTACTAATGCATCTTAGGCCAAAATGTTGCACAAATGTGATTCATCATATCAAAATGAGACGAAAGTTGCCAGCAAAGAGTCAAGAACATCGGCAAAATAATCAACTTCTAATTTATACTTTCCCCTTTCTTGTTTTCACTCAATTTTTTTTTACAGAGCACATACACATTAAAACATTAAGGCCCATATTCTGAACTGAAGACTGAGTTTGTATGTGTCGCAAGTTCGTGCAAATCTATTGTGCGATCTTTTTGTCTGATGCATCAGTCAACATCAGACAAAAGGATCGCACAATAGCTTTGCACAAACTTGCGACTCATGCTTCGCTCCAGAATACGGGCCTATTGGTTTAGAATATTTATAAAAAAAAATCATCCAAATTTGATATTTTTAATTGTGTTGCCAATTCAACCGACTCTTTACTCGCCAATTTTGGCGATTTTAGTGTCT
Organism: Paracentrotus lividus; assembly: GCA_940671915.1. NCBI lineage: Eukaryota > Metazoa > Echinodermata > Echinoidea > Camarodonta > Echinidae > Paracentrotus > Paracentrotus lividus. Next base: position 17,812,925 of record CALNVZ010000174.1, read on the forward strand.
CATTTTGATATGATGAATCATAATTAATACACATAAATACATATCTAATGAAGTACAAAAAATATTTTTTCAAAATACAGAATGTAATGTACATATATGTCAAGCATGTTATTAGTGTGCATCCTGAAACTTGTATATCATATCGAGTCACCAAAACAGTGGTATGTATTGATAAAATATAACACAACTGACTGTAACATGTACATATACATGTATGACATACACACTGTACATGTACCACATATTTCTAGGAAGTCTCTTTGGACTACCTTAAACGTTATAATAAAGTAGATGGTTATGTGAGCTCATTCTTGGATACCAGCAATTATGCATGCCTGGCCTTGTTTACATGTTATTAGTCAGCACTGGAGGAAAATAGGTGTACATATCACTGTCTGCATATACGTTTAATCTAAAAAAGCAACATATTACACAATGCTAAGAATAGTTTACAATTCTATTAAATCAAAATTGTATCGGCTGAATAGTGTGAGCAGACGTATACCGTATTAAAAAAAAAAGTAGTTGCCTCCAAATCAATATAGCACACCTTTGGCAGATCTATTGTATTATGTGATTGACCAATTGGTCACAAATATCACAACATGCAATAAATATTGCTACCTTACAATACAAGAAAATTTACAGTAGGGCCTATTGTACGGTTAGAATAGCCACACTACACTCAAGCCCATAATATGCAATAATAATCCAGTTGTATCATGGATGGATTCAGACATACAGTAAGCTAAAAGAGCAATTTCTCTTTTAATACACACAACTCCAAAAACACAATTCTTATGTCTCCTGATAAGCAATTAAAAATTGAAAATATCTTCCTTTCTACATGTAGGTACATTGAATATATCCAATTGAAATTTTAACCAGTAACAAAATGATCCAAGTCCTTCTGAAGAAATGAGATGGATGAGATGTACAAGCTCTAATGAGCCTTTATAGACAAAGCAAACAGCTGCGATCCTGAATAACAAAGTACCACAACCAATTACACGTTCATGTAGACTCAAGAAACCCATCAGCTCCATCAATTACATAACAAACATGATCATCTCTTCCCTCATCAAACTCTATCTTCTAATGGCTTCAAGCTTACCACACAAACACAGTGCATGGAGCAGCTTCAAAAATCACATCTCATTAGGAGCTTAAATCTACCTTTTAGACATCAATTGTGGCATTCATTGTCACAAGAAAGTGAAGCTGTATTAGAAACTCACAATTAGTGTTCATCTGAATCAAATGTTATGTTGGTGCTCAGCAATTGATACAATACCTGCGACGATGGCAAGATGCAGAAAATTAATCTTGCTACTTCAAAAGCCAGATGACGGAGGAGAGCTAAGGTCATGTGTAGCAGTAGACGGGCGGAAATGTTAATGAAGTGATAGGGAGAGCAGGCAATTTCTCTGTGGCTGGATATGCGCTCTGTTTATTGCAGCCAACCATAAAGGGATATTCCATTTTATTTGAGGTTGGATTTTGATTCACACTTAATGAGGGACTTGACCCTGAACAAAAAGCTACATTTCCATGTTTACAATGACCATTGATGTAAAAGCTTGCTGTATTGTAAATGCAGTACTGCAATCTACAATTTGTTGTTACAAAATGTGAAATTTATTTAATAACAAGCTGCCAACTGTAGTTGATTACTGAGAGAAAAATAGAACAAAGAAATAAATAATTTTTTTTTCTTCTGGATTTGCAATAATCCAGTATGTCTTTTATTTACCAAAAACCAGTATCAAAATCACTTAATAGTATTCCAGTTTTGCATTCCAAATTTTTTTGGCTGAATCATTTTCAAAATTTCTCACAAACATTTATCAGATTAAACATTGCTGGATGTTTTGAAATGGAATGCACACAGATTTACATGTAGATTATAGATATACATGTTAATATCAAAACAACATACCTTATGTATACAAAATAATCTGTGCAAAGTAGGGTTGTGAGTACACAAAATTCACGAACAAAATACAAGTAACAATTTGTCACAAGTAGTTGTAATTTCTGCTGTGTTTTATTTCTACAATTTTCCTCAAACATTTAATAAAACATTTTAAAAAAAAATATATTTCATTTCTAGGCTTGAGTTGACCTTTAAAAAAATGCAATTGCAGCATTTACTGCTTTTTATTTTTTTATTTGATATTTTTTTTTACTTAAAGCCAAGCTTTAGTACTTACAGCCAAGCTTTAGTACTTACAGCCAAAATAATTTGAGATAAATCTGTAAGATATGTCCTCACATTGTTCCATTAACATATACATATGCCTACACAAGATTATATTCACGTTTCGATAATGATTTCAGGAGAAATGTTGAAAAAATATTGAAACAGTCCGTCAAATTGAGACTTGGAGTAGACCGCTATATCGCCACAAGTCACGGCACAACATTCACACGCAGATCCGGTGCGAACCGCGTGCACATGATATACCCATAGACTTTCCACGTGGCCGTGTTAATCACGCATGTGCTTTGACGGGCTGTCCAAGTACAGAAATTATGCTTATTATGCTCTTTTCTCAGCAAATATGCAATTTTATGTAAATTCCTTTGGTGTGTAGTATTTATTTACTATGCTTTAGATTCTGGAATGAACAAGAATGTTTCGATTTATTTCGTCATGACTACTATTCTAGATTATCTTTAACAAAATATTTTCATGGGTTGTTTATTTTTTTTCTTCCCCCCCCCCTTTTTTTCTTTCTTTTTTCTTGTTTCTTTTTTTTTTCTTGTTGCATATTAAACAATTTTGCGAGATATTGTCAGAACAGTGGGGTTTAGTGATGCGTGGCATTGGTGAGCTGAGAGAGGTATCATTAGAATGGTAATTAGTTGAACTTTCCAGTGATATAAACTTTATAATAGTTGAACCACAGTGATATTTTTTTTTAATTATTGGTGATAAACTTGGGTTTCCTTTTTTTTTTAAATACAGCCCATATTTTTCACTTCCCATCATTGACAAGACATGCATGTGTAAAATATTTCCAACCAATAATGTACATGTATGTATTAGTCAAAATACAATCCAAAACTAGTTCATAGTGATGAGTTTAGACTTTCACATATTTAGATTGCGAGTACTCATTTGTAGTCTACTGCTCATGTGCATACTGTGTAATTTTAAAATAGGAATAAATCATTTTATTCAGTAATAGACAACCTTTTTTTCCATGTACATAAGTATGCAATCCCAATAGGTAATAATAATAATAATAATAATAATAATAATATGGTTTTATTTACCCAGGGTAGCCACTTCAGTTCTGATAACTGTTCTCCCAGTGGGCCCTGCATGATGTTATTATTACCCCCAAGCTCCTTGCAGGATATACATTATTATAAAATTATTGATGATCATGCCAGTATCATAATTCAATTATTCAGAGTAAATTTATAACATTCTAGTCAAAAATTGAAAGTAAAAGGAATAAACAGAAATCAAACAAAGTTTTGGATGGTCAACTATTTTGTAAAAAGCACTCACTGACTATAAAAGCTCCCACTTATAAAGTTGTATCAACATACAGTTGTGCTCATAAGTATTCATACCCGTCATTTTTTACAGTTTTTTTAGTTGTGCTGTTAACTTGATGTGTTTTGTCCAACTTTCTGGTGATTAGTATGCTACCAACAACTGAACAATTAGGAAAATTTGAAATTTTGACAAATTTGGTATCCCAGGGGTATTTTATTGACAGATATATGGAAAACACCATGTTCATAAGTATTCATACCCTAGGTGTTCTCAATCCAATTTATTGCTTGATAGCCACAATTTTAAAGTTATTTTCTCGAAATAACCACCTGAAATAGTTCTGGTAAGTGTCCAGAGCCTTTTTTCAGGCTTTCTGTGGGGTTTGTCCTAGGAGTCCTTTGTCAAACCTCCAGGCTGACTCAGGTTGCATGGTCTTCGAGCCATCATGTGAGTCTGCAGCTCCATAGACACATTTCTCTGAGATTTTTGTCAGGACTTTGGATTTTTCACTTCGGAACATTAATATCAGTGTTGCTGAAATACAATAATCCCAGTTCAAGATGTCTTCTTGAAATGCTAAATAAGCCTCCCTTAAGGCCCTAAATTATCCACAATGCATAACCAAGGTCAGTATGGAAATCACAGACCAGCCAGAGATGAAGGTATCGCAAAGCGAATACTGCATAGAGGAAGATCTGTAGGCCTATAGAAACTGCCTCATAAAGACCCAAAATTTGCAGTCAGACCCACCAGTTTTCTTCTTTACTGGGAGCAATGGAAATCTATAAAGAATATGAGGCATCCTGACAAAGACGATTTTATTAAGATACTTGATGAAAACATGCAGAAGTATTCTTATAAAGGTTAATTTGGACAGCACTGGACATACCATAATGACAATGTTCTAACTCATAATGGCCAATTTAGTCAAGAAGTGGATCAAGGACAATCGTAATGAACGATCTGGAGTGGAAACTTTGAAAGCCTGACAAGAATCCCACTGGAAATGTGTCTGGGAAGGTGAAGACTCTCATGATGGCTCAAAGATCATGCAACCGAGTCAGCCTGGAGGTTCTACCGAGGACTCACAGGACAAACCCCACAGAGGACCTGAAGAAAGGCTGTGGATACTTGCAAGAACTATTTCAGCTGGTCATTTCTTTAAAAATCTTTACAATCGTGGTTTGGACCGAGTATCCCTCGGATATGAATACTTAAATGAACATGGTGTTTTCCATAAATCTGTCAATAAAATACAAAATTTGACAAAATTTCAAATTTTCCTAATTGTTCAGTTGTTGGTAGCATACTTATGACCAGAAAGTGTGACAAAACACATCCAGTTAGCAGCACAACTAAAAAAAAAATTGAAAAATGACAGGGGTATGAATACTTACATGTATGAGCACAACTGTACATTGCATCATCTCTTGTTATTAGGGTAAAACGATATTTGCTCTTTTTTTTCCCAACTTCTGTATTCATCATTCTTGTTTCCATCATAACGAATCATGTTGTCAAATCATTGTGCAACTTTTCATCAAAATTTTTTAGTATGTACATGTACGAGTGATGCATTTATGCAAGCATAAATTAAGTTCAAAATTTTTTTGTTAATCAAATAGGGTTGTTTCGTAATGTATTCATTTATGCATGACGTCATCGAGGATTGGACAACAGAACGGTGCAAGCATGCGCTAGTAGATGACGAACAGTACGTATTTCCCATTACAAATCATGATTTTGCACATCATGTTCATATTTCACCCTTATTTTCCACATTTGTTGATGATTATGATTTAAACCCTGTTTACCTTTATGGATATATTGCCGTGTTATCAAAATAAGCTTGATGTTGAAAATATGATATAATTTCTCTTAAAAATACGAATTTATAAGCTGATTTGGTCATTTCCTAACTCAGCCTCGCCGCTTCATGCGCGTTGCGCAGCATGACTTATTTTCAGAGTGCGCATCCATGCCGAGCTATTATAATATAGATATATTGACTGCTTTGAGGGACATGGTCGTTTCTATACTGGTCAAGGGAATCTCCGCATCTGCTATAACCCAAGACGCAGGATCGGCGGCGTTATGGCAGATTCGGAGATTCCCGAGACCAGTCTAGAAACGACCATGTCCCGAAATAAAAGCAGTCCAATATATATTTTATATGCCGAATCTAAAACACAAACATGGTCTAATTTTGACGATCTAGATTCTAAAATAGGCTAACGTTAGATCTAGACTAGCTAGACTAGACTCTAGAATCATGAAAGTTAAGTCAGTTCGAGCCTCTGGCTCTGCAGGCACAATGCATGCTCACCACACGCACACAGGCAACACATTTGCATTCTACTTACAACTACTGCAAACTGCAAAAAGGAAGCACCCTCCAGATTAACTCTAAATCGCTTGTTTAGATCAACATCGTCATCGGAATTCAGGCTTAACGCTCAACTAGAAATCTGGGATCCGTTCTAGCGCGACGAAAGAATTTGTCTACGCTGCGCGCACGCGCGTTGACGCACAAGCAGCGGAGTTGTCTAAAATTATCGACCAAATCGCGCCACAAATTATGGTATCTGAAATAAAGCGCATGCGCAGCAGCCTTGCAACGTAAACAAATGGGATCGCACTATGCCATGGGCAAAAAGTACTGTAATGTTCTATTGACCGGTAAAACCGGGAAAAAGTCTATGGGGCCATAGGTCAGATTATGACTGCACTTTCAACCAATCAGAAGACAGGATTATTAAAGATTTTAAAATGAGGTATATAATGCCTAATAATGCCTAATTTAAAGAGATCATGGTAGGCAATAATTTATTTGATTAGACGCACTGATCTGCCTATATTTTTCCCTTTCCAAAGTCTTAAATTCATTTATATACTTCTGTACATTTTTACCTTATTATTGATGGTTTTTGTTCAAAATGTCCGATCTATTCTGTGAAGGCATTCGAGAATAAAAGGATCACTCCATTTTTTATGGGAGTAAACAAAATACAAATTAGTAATGTGTCTACATTTTAATTACAAAGTTTTTATATAAGTTAAAGCAAACATAATAAAATTATAAATACTCCGCATTATTACCCCACAAAAAAATTCATAGTGGTCGACTAGTACTTTTATTTTGGAAAGTGGGGGGGGGGTGAAAATACCTCCGCATTATGGTACAAGACATCGACAATACACAGTAACAATCGACCATTTTTTCATGCCGTGACTCTTACAAAATAATTTTCTGATTTTCGGTTATTCGTACATTGTTTCAAAACTCCATCCATTATTTTCTGTATATTCCGTGATGGTAAGTTTTTTATTGGAAATTACTGTGTTAATAAAACATATCATCATTTCATTATGTGAAACATGCCGTCCAATCCACCATGTCGTTTTCAAAGTTTTCAAAGAGCAGCAAAACATGCAGAACTCTAACCTCACGCGCAGTCGTCTGCCATTAGATGTGGCACACTCTCGCTCGATCATACGCTACGTGCAAGAATTGCGTGTACATCAGTCATGTCATTGCTTGAAACCGTACTCGAAACTTGACTTTTTCAAATAAAACTTTTCAGGTTTTCAGCGACAGGCTTTGTAAATGGCAAGGCAATAGGTATATGGACGTAGAGCTATGTTCACAAACATAGTCAAATGGCAGATTTTGAAAATAAGAGTGAAATAAGAGCATAATGTCACACGAAACATCGTGACTGCAATAGGAAACACATGTAGTGCGTCCTCTGCTCGCGTGTTCGTTATCCAACCATGGTCAATTCTCGGTTACGCAACCAGGCGCCGAAACTACCCTATTTAGTAGGTTTAAGGTCATTTAGCATTCCTAAAAATTATGCACATAAGATAGCGGGTAACGTATTGAACAACCATTGAATTGCATTATATGTCAAGTGGAATGTAGCTTGAAATTGTGTTTGTACACAACCCAACATATGAAAACTTTCTTGTGTATATATTTCTAGGAGGTATCTGTTCTCTGACATCTGAATGTATTATTTGATCATACCTAGTACCTGAGGCTGCAATCACATTTAATTAAGGACATGTGTTTTCAACTTGCCACCCAAAAAGGGTGGTTTTGTTACGCTTTTCCAAATTTTGTTCCAGATAATGTATGATATCTTGGCTAATTAGAGGAGTATTGCCATGAAATTGGTGTTATTTGAAAGCTGAATGCAAGCTCTTTCAGACCTGTAAATATGAGCGTTCTCGTACTTGAAATCGCGACACCGCACGCGATAGAATACAAAAAGGCGAGGGTGGTTGAGGGGGTGGGGGAAGAGGAGGGGGGAAGGGGTACACACAAAGTCTATAGTATGGGATTTCGCACCTTCCATCATCATAACCATGATAACTTTATGGATATTTATATTTGTGCTGTGAGCTTTTAGGACTTTATAGCTTAGAGTCTCATGCATTTTTTGATACCGCAGTTATAAAGTTCCAGCCATTTAGTAATGCGCAGTTTCCAAATTTCGTTGCGCTGCGCGCAGTTCAAATGACAATTTACCCATTGACTGTGTATTGTATATAAAGTAACTCAATACCACTCATAATACGATGTCAATACTTTAGTATTGACCTCGTGGACCAAACTGCCATATTTTGGTGAAAATTTTGCAACCTTGTCAATGTTGTTTTATCTGAGGTTTTTCTCCTTTTTGCAATAACTTTCAGCTCCAAAATTAAGTAGTAGCATATGTCTATGTCATTATAAGACACAGTGAATTGGTTTTGGATCAATTTCAAATCAAAATCATGAAGAAAAAAAATTAAAACATCACTTATTTTTTTACCCTTTCCCGCCCAAAAACGTGCGGGGGAAATTTTCACAAAGTGGACTTTAAAAAATAATATTTCATCCAAGAAGAAAGAAAGAAAACTCAAAACATCAGGGATAGTGAAAGGAACATTCGGTATACTCTACTCTAGGACAAGGCCAATTATGATTGACCATGCATATAAAAGTGTAAGTTAAGTGGGACAAGGCACACATACCATACACAAATTAAAATAGATGGGACTAGAATTAACTATTGAGTGAGTATTTTAATGAATAAAATCAACTTACCCTTATAGAAGGTGAGACATAATTTGTATAAATCATTTAGTACAAATCCACTCTTCCTCACAATATCTGGAACATCTTCACTTGTAATTGATGGATCTGTAACCGATTGAGAATCGTCGTCAAGTAGCGGCGTTAGGCCGTCGGGTGAGACACGAAAGTCAGACATGTTGATCACCGCCACGTAGCAGGCGGTCGGTCGTTGCGATACTACGTACGATCGAGTACCGGTATTTGTATACGAGTGGGGATCGCCCACATATATCCATGGGATTATCAACTCGACGTCAAAAGCCGGTTGTCAGCATCAAGGACGTCAACATCAACAGTCATCACAGGGTCACAAATTATTTATATGTTTTTAGTATTAGACATAAAATTCTTGCAAGGAGACTTAAACCCTTTTATACATAAATCACATACGTTATAAAATAATGATTTTTAAAAATTCTTCATCCCAAAACTTTGAACTCAAAATTTGGGAAATCCCCGCCCTGCTGCGCCCCGCCCATCTCCTTTTTGCGACTTCACTCTCCTCATCCCCTAGCGCGCGATAGCCCTCTCTTGCTCCCGGTCTTGCTCGCACTCTCCCCCTCTTTTTTCTTTTGAAACTAAACACAAAACAGATATAAACATGACAATGAGGGATACCTTTTTACAAGTTAAAAATATGTACTTTTTGCAGGTTTTCATACTACATGTAGTTTCTAAATAGCCCTCTCTTGCTCCCGGTCTTGCTCGCACTCTCCCTCTCTTTTTTCTTTTGAAACTAAACACAAAACAGATATAAACATGAAAATGAGGGATACCTTTTTACAAGTTAAAAATATGTACTTTTTGCAGGTTTTCATACTACATGTAGTTTCTAAATTTGACTTTAATGGGGTCGAAAATATGTATATAAATATTTTTCTGGATAGGCGTTTTCAGCAGTTCTTTTTTTTTTTTTTTTTTTTTTTTTTTTTGTGGGGGAGGGCCATTATAGACTTGAGGTAGACTATACTTATGTTGACTATACTAGAAAGAAAATGACATAGTAAAATCACATAATAGAGTTAATCTAAATCATCGAAGTCGATAACGGAAAGATTTTAAAAAAAAATAAAAAATTGGGGAATTTTTTTTTTTTCTGTCTACTGATCCACAATTATTTTTTTTAAATACATGTAACAACGATTTAGAAAAAAACAAACAAACAACAAACAAAAAATAGGGACAGAATAGTAGAAATCAGAATTAAATAGTTTAAACATTTTAGATGTTATATTATATTTTATACCTATCTCTTGACAAAAAAAAAAAAATGTTAACACATAAACATTAAAAAAAAATAAGGAAATCCCGCCATTTCCCATTAGTTATAGTATAGTTCGAACACACCAACTCGCATGTCAATAATATGAAAAAAAGATAGAGGATTGGATAATAAGTGCAGCCAATGTTATTAATTCTTTCACCAAACCAAGCATTCAGAATGCTCATATACATACAAGACACAATAATAAAAAACTGTTAACAAGAGAAGCATTTTCATTTCTTTCTTTTTTTAAAATTCCTTTTTAATTGTTTTTATTAAGAGCTTTATACAAAAACATAGTATACATAATTATATTTACACAAACTATATTAAATAATAAGACATTAATTTCTAACTATTTTGCTTTGAAAATTTTTTAATTCTTGCATAGGAGTGGAGGAACAACTTGATCACTGTATTCTTGAAGCTTTAGCAAAAAAAAAAAAAAAAAAAAAAAAAAAAAAAAAATCACAATTTATATATTACTTTCATCTTGCATGTTTATTCTACTTCAAATGTGTTGTCATAAAGTATACAATGTTGCCCATAAATTTGATATACCTTCCTCAGAGTTGCATAATTCATTGACCATGGGTGCAAAATTATATTTTCCTTTTGTTTCATTATCCCAAATTATGTTTTAGCATGTATACACAGCTTCTAAAGGCTTGTGGCTTGAATTTAGATATATTCTTGGATCGATTTAAAAAAAAAAATTTTTTGCAATCACATCACGAAGAAATAACATTATATGCTGTATACTAGTACAACATCCCTGAAAGACTTGTTCAAATCATGTCATCATGTTTATAACAAATTCAATTCAACTCTAAATATTTACGTCCTTGCAATAATGATATACAAAACATTGAAATAAATTGTTTCTTTTTAATCATCTTAAAACAAGAATAGCAATTACAGCGAAAACCTAATTTTTGTTTTGTTTTGTTTTATTATTATTATTATTATTATTATTTTTTTTTTTTTTTTGGGGGGGGGGGATTGGATCAGTCAGCCTTTCAAGAGTGTTTAAAGTTCTGTGGATTTTAACAGCATCAGGCTAAAGTGAAATTTTATGCAACTTTTGGGGAGAAACAAAAATATACTAAGGCTATTACATGAATGTCCATTTTTTATCTTTACTTCACTTTCGAAACAGAATCTTTAACAGATAATTCTATAAATAACACACATTTGTTTGTTGACTCTACTACATACATGTATAAACACACAATCATGTTAAAAAATAAGTTCACACATAACTTTTTAAACTTACATCTACTTGCATATCTGAAGGAAGCACACACTTATCAGTAGGAAATCCAGACCCACTCCCCATTATAATTTCAAAACCACTCATGGACTGTACATAATAAAATCATAAATTTATTGGCAGTGCCCCCCCCCCCATTTTCAGTTCCTGGATCCGCCACTGCTTATGTTGTTGAAAAGTATAGCAGTGAATTTTGTTCTATTATTAGCATAGAAAATAAAACTTGAACATAGAAGCACCCTTATCAATTCTCACTGTCCTTCATTCAAGTTCAAGACAGAAATGATAAAAATGGAATTAGAATAGTTTAATGTTCTAAAACACATCAAAGGCACAAGCAAAAGAAATATAATACTGATGTACAAAAGGATGTTGGAAATGAATGAGAGACTAAATTAAATTCACGATTGTAATGACTTTCTACTCAATTATCAAATTTTCTCTCACTTAGCATAATGCAACATTTTGATCTGGAATAATAAGAAAGTTTGACATGTATTTAAGCAAAGTTGGTGATTATCAAAATTTAATTTTACTTAGTTCACACTTGTTCTAAAAACAATAAGTAAAAATAATATGACTTTAATGGATGTGTTTTGAACTTATCTACATCATCAGCTCGCCTACCAAAAAAGTTTGCCTAATAAATTATCATGTTGTTAGTTTTTAAATTCATAACAATCTTCTTTCTTTTTTCCATTTGAAAGTCATACCAGGATAAAGATAGTACATAAAATTATTTTAGCAGTTAATTCAGAAAGTGATTTATGTAAATAATGTCTCCAAAGCCTCCAAGAAAGGGCTTTAGTGATATACAGCTTACATCATTTGCTTTACCTTTTTAGGTTATCATGAAGCATAAATTGAACTAGGATAGTTTTAAAAATTGTCTTATGTGTCAAAAGAAAGACCTAGAGTTCATTGTGTGTCGATTATCTTTTGACTTGGGCACTCTTGAGATTTTTGAGCTCCTTTTCTATCTCGATCCTGCGCAGTTCTTTCTGGTACTTTGATAGTGTGAGACTGTCTGCCTTGATGCCTGAAATGCTTTTCCGCTCAAGGTACATCCCCTTGAGTTCTCTGTGAGGTAATGAGATACTCCGATTCCAATACGGGTCCTCTACCCCTAGCATGTCTCGTATATTCATGGCAATGAACTAAAGAGGGGGTGAAACAACAAGAAGAAAAAGCAACAATTAAATCACGACTGGCATCAGTTTATATCAACTTGGTCTGCTAGCAGACAGTCTAATTCTCTGCTTTAATTGTCACATCGGCTAAACCCATTTGGTTGACTTCATTTTGGTCAAATTGCTTTTCGGTCCAAACATCACTTGGGCAAACCATTCAAAGAGTCTAATATCCAGATAATCTAGTTGCCCCTATGTCTACTTATTTTTTCCTCATTTTGTTAAATGAACATTTGGGTCATTAACAAAAAAATAGAGACTAGGTGGTTTTAGACTGAGTGGATTAGAGTTGAAATTGGGAAAGCCTAACTAGAAATTATATAAAATGGTTAGTAGATGAAGTGGTTGAAGAAGAAAAGGGATTAGACCATGTTCGGAGGGACCAGATGGGCATTAGACAAATTGGTTGTTGGTCGGCATTCAATGTATTTTATTTTTTTTTTTTATTAGTATTTTTTGTCAAGCTCTTAGTTATTGATTATATTACAGAAATTGTGAATACATGCATCATGATGACTGGACACAAATTATCTATTAAAGGAAAAATAATCTGGGAAAGAATGGACTTTCTTTTAACATTAAAAATTTTGTAGAAAAGTAGAGTACACCTTCAAACTTCTGTCTATTCCACAACTATAAAGAAATCATTGTCATTTATATATCTCTTGGAATAGAATACTCTGGTTACTTTTAAAAAAATAATGATAAAAAAATCTTTTCCATTTTAGTGATTAAGCTTTGAGAATAGACCTTAAATATTTACCTTTATGTGCTCAAAGTCAGTGATTCCTAGTCTCGGTAAAGTAGAGGCATCAACAATGATAAGCTTCCTACCAGTGATGAGGTTAGTTGTGAAGCATTCCTAGGTCAGGTAAGAATTAAAACAGACATGAAAATATCATTGCTAGAGAAGTTTTCCATATTTTTTACATAATATCATTAAAATGATTTTAGGTGAGGATCTACATTGTAACACAATTGTGTAAACTGCAATTGATGTGGAACAAAAATATTCTTGGAAAAGAATTCTTGTAGGCCCGATATACATGCAAATATTTTCATAAGAAGTCTTTAATAGAGTGTAGAGTCTACTGATCTAGAAAAAAAAATGGAAATTAAACAATTTATTTTCAAATTAATGTATGGTCAGTGGTCCCATGTCTGCTCAAAGTCAAAGCGTAGGCCTGCGAACCCATGTAATACGCGATTATATTTATGGTGGTTTTGGACCATATTTCACACATGTCGGATATGGGCAGTTCCAAGCAAAACAGGAACATAGAGCTAAAAATTTCAATGTGCGGCTGTGCCTTGAAAATGCAAATTAGGATCTGAAATTACCGCAAAGGCTTCTTTACAATACAAACCAATCATTTAAGTTTTTAAAAAAATGCGATTCAGTAATCTTGTGCTGAATAATTGATCAAACCCAAATTTGCACGTATGGGACTATGGGGCTTTAAATGCCTCTAATTCTTATATCTCGTCACTTTTTGCCAAATTTTTTTACTTAATGTAATTGTCATGGTCTACTCCAACAAACTTTGGTATTAATATTTCTTATATAATCATTTCTCCTCACGAAAAAGACCGGGAAACCAGATGTCACTCCGTAACCGTCACTCCGTAACCGGACAAGGGTTCAAGTTTTAAGCATAATTAACAAAAATTTTCAACCAATTTTTTATGCAACGGTGGCATATTATACCTAGAATAACATAGAATCCAATCAATAACTCAAAATTGTGATAGCCATTAAATTTCACAGAGTTAAGCCAAAATGTTTTCTGCTCAAAATAGCATGTCCCATTTTGCGTCACTCTCTAACCATGATATGAATATTCATATCTCATTAATTTAAGAGGATCACTATAAAAAAATTATCATTTTGAAAAGAGGGTAATGAGCTTTTGTCATAACATTTCTTTGTACATAAAGATTAAAGTATGGATGATAAACTAGTTTGAATGCTGAAATGTTGCTTCTGAATGTCACTCCGTTACCTCGGAACTGCCCATATCTCAAAAAGTAATTAATTAATCTGAAAATCGGATAACACCTTCTTCCTTCGGTTGGTTTCCTCCAGTTTGGAGAACTGCAAATGGTGCAGAGGAGAAAGAAGGACCCAAAATTACTTAAGAACGAAAATGTCATCAGGATAACATGCACATATTCTGGGGAGGCCCTCAGGGCCTGGCCCCCCCCCCCCC
>CALNVZ010000174.1:17827525-17839980 GCA_940671915.1 Paracentrotus lividus
TCCCTAAGATTCTAAAGTGGCACATACGTTAGATCTGCTGCACTGAACTATGACTCTAGAATGTCATGAAGGAGTATAAGTCAGTCGACCTCTGGCTTGCAGCCACTAATGCATGCTCACCATCGTAGGGCGCCTTCTCAAAGCAACTTAATACGACAGCCGCACACATTTTGCATTCTATCTCTATACAAACTACTGCAAACTGCAAAAGGGCCCTCCGATTACTCTTGGCTTGTTTGTCCTGTCATCGGAAATTGCTTAACGCCTCAATTTTATTAAAAACCACTAGAATATCCTGGGATTAACCGTTCTAGCGCGGACGATGAGAAAATTTGTACTAACATCTGCAGCGCGTTGGTACGCGCATGTTGACGCACAAGAGCGGAGTTGTCTAAAATTAATCGACCATAATCGCTCCACAAAATTATGGATATCTAAATAAAGCGCATGCGCCAGCAGCACTTGCACGTAAACAAATGGGGTATCGCACCTATGCCATCTGTGGGGCAAAAAGTACTGTATAAAAATGTTCTATTGACCGGGAGATAAAACCGGGAAAAAATGATGTCTGGATAGGGGCCAATAGGTCGAGATTATGGACTGCACTTATCAACCAATCAAGAGACAGGATTAGTATAAGAAGTTCTTAATGAGATGAGAGTATATATGCCTAATAATAAGACCTCTAATTTTTATAAGAGATCATGGTAGGCAATATATTTATTTGTATAGACATGACTTGCCGGATTCTGCCATTATCTTCCACTATTCCAAGTCTTAATTCATTTTATATCTTCTGTAACATTTTTTACCTTATATTGATATTGGTTTTTGTTTCAAAAAGATAGCACGAATCATTTCTGTGAAGGTCATTCAGGAATAATAGGATCACTCATTCCATTTTATTCTATGAGGGAGTAATACAAAATACAAAATTAGTATGTGTCTACATTTTAATATACAAAGTTTATATATATAAGTTAAAGCAAACATAATAAATTAATAAATACTACAACGTCCAGTTATACCCCAAACAAAAAATTCATAGCCTTCGACCTAGTACTTTATTTTGGAAAGTGGGGGGGGGTGGGAAAAATACCTCCGCGCATTATGGTTACAAGACATCGACAATACACCAGTGAACAATCGACCATTTTTTGCTGCGCGAACTCTTACAAAAATAATTTTCTGATTTTCGTAATTCGTACATTGTCTTTCAAAACTCCATCCATTATTTTCTTGTATATTCCCAGATGCTGATGGTAAGTTATTTTATTGGAAATACGTGTTAATAAAACATACATCATCATTTTATGTGAAACATGCCGTCCAATCCACCAGTCGTTTTACCAAGTTTTCAAACGGAGAGCAAAAAACATGCAGAACTCTAACACTCACGCTCGCAAATCGTACTCTAGCCATTAGATGTGGCACACTCTCGCCTCGATGCAATACGCTACGTGCAAGAATTGCGTAGTGTACAATCATGTCATAGTCATTGCTTGATAACCGTACTCGAAAACTTGAATTATTCAATAAACTTTTCATGGTTTTCAGCGACAGCCCTTTGTAAATTGGCGATAGGCAATAGGTATATGGACGATAGAGCTATGTTACAAACATAGTCAAATGGCAGATTTTGAAAAATAAGAGTGAAATAGAGCATAATGTCACACAGACACATCGTGGACTGCAATAGGAAACACATGTAGTGCGGCACTCTGCTCGCAGGCTGTGTCGTTATCCAATCCATGGTCAATCTCGGTTAAGCAAACCAGGCCGCCGAAACTACCCTATTTAAGTATGTTTAAGGTCATTTAGCATTCCTAAAAAATTATGCAATAAGATCACGCGGGTAACGTATTGAACACCACCATTGAACTTGCATTATATGTCAAGTGGAATGTAGCTTGAATTGTGTTGTAGCACAACCCAGAACATATTGACAAACTTCTTTGTGTATATATTTCTAGGAGGTATCTGTTCTCTGACATCTGAATGTATTACTTGACATACCTAGTACCTGAGGCTGCAATCAATTATATTTAAGGACATGTGTTTTCAACTTGCCACCACCCGTCCGTACTAAAAGGGTGGTTTTGTTACGCCATTTTATCCAAAAGTTTTGTTCCAGAATATAGTATGAGCATATCTTGGCTAATTAGTAGGAGTCTATTAGCCATGATAATTTGGTGTATATGAAGAGCATGAATGCAAGCTCTTCTCAGACACTGTAAATAGAGCGTTCTCGGTATCTGCTGAAAACGACGACACGTCCGCACCGCGATAGATGGCAACAAGGGCGAGAGGTGGTTGAGGGGTGGGTGAAGAGGAGGGTGGGAAGGGGTATACGACATCAAATGTACAATTATATGAGGACTTCGCCACCTTCCATCATCATAAACCATGATAAACTTGTAGAGATATTTAGTATTTGTTTGCTGTGAGCTTTTTAGGACTTTAATAGACTTAGAAGTCCTCAGAACATTCTTGTTTGATACGCGCAGTTATAAAAAGTTCCAGCCGATTTAGGTTCAGAGCGCCAGTTTCAAATTTCGGTTGCGCCTGCGCGCAGTGTGCGAAAATGACAATATTACCATTGACTGTGTATGTAATTGTAATATAAACTCTAACTAACCACTCATAATCGATGTCCCAATACATTTAGTATTGACCTCGTGGACCAAACTATGCCATTTATTGGTGAAGGTATATTTTGGCAACCATTTCTGTCAATGTTGTTTTATTTCGAAGTTTTACCTTCCTTTATTTGCAATACTTTACCAGCTCCAAATTAAGTAGTAAAGGCATATTGTACTATATGCTCATTAAATACATGAGCACAGTCGAATGGTTTTGAATCATTCAAATCAAAATCATCGAAGAAAAAGAAATCTTAAAACTATCAACTATTATATATAATTTCCGCCAACGTGTCGCTGACAATTTTCGCGGACAGAAGTGGACTGTCTAAAAAATAAATGTTCATCAAGAGAATCGAAAGAAAACTCAAACATCAGGATAGTGAAAGGGAACATTCGGTATACTCTACTTCTAGGGACAAAAGGCAATTTATGATTGACCATGCATATAAAAGTGTAAGTTAAGTGCGACAAGGCACAATATCCATACACAAAATAAAATAGATGGGACTAGAAATTAACTCATTGAAGTGAAGTATTTTAATGAATAAAATCAACTTACCTAACCTTACTAGAAGGTGAGACATAATATTTGTATGGAATCATGATTAGTACGTAATAATTCCCACTCGTCCTCACAAGTATCTGGAACATCTCACTTGTAATTGATGGATCTGTAACCGATTGAGAATCGTCGTCAAGTAGCGGCGTTATGAGGACCGTCGGGTGAGACACGAAAGTCAGACATGTGATACCGCCACGTAGACGGCGTCGCGTCGTTGCGATACTACGTACGATCGAGTACCGGTATTTGTATACGAGTGGGGATCGCCCACATTAATCCATGAGATTATCAACTCGAAGCTCTCAAAAGCGGGCTTTGTCAGCATCAAGGACGTCACACATCAACAGTCATCACAGGGTCCAAACAAATTATTATTATGTTTTTAGTATTAGACATAAAATTCTTGCAAGGAGACTTTAACCCTTTTTACATAATATCACATACGTTATAAAATAATGATTTTATAAAAATTCTTCATCCCAAAACTTTGAACTCAAAATGGGGGAATCCCCGCCCTGCCGCGCCCGCGCCCATCCTCTTTTTGCGACTTCACTCTCCTCATCCCTACGCGCGCGATAGCCTCTCACTCTTGCTTCCCGGTTCTTGCTCGCAACTCACTCCCCCCTCTTTTTTTCTTTTGAAACTAAACACAAAACAGATTAAACATGAACAATGAGGGATACCTTTTTACAAGTTAAAAAATATGTACTTTTGCAGGTTTTTCATACTACATTGTAGTTTCTAAATAGCCCTCTCTTGCTCCCGGTCTTGCTCGCACTCTCCCTCTCTTTTTTCTTTGAAACTAAACACAAAACAGATATAAACATGAAAATGAGGGATACCCCTTTTTACAAGTTAAAAAATATGTACTTTTTGCAGGTTTTCATACTACATTGTAGTTTCTAAATTTGACTTTAATGAAAAAATATGTATATAATATTTTTCTGGATAGGCCGTTATTCAAAGCAGTTCTTTTTTTTTTTTTTTTTGTGGGGAAGGGCATTATAGACTTGAGGTAGACTATACTTATGTTGACTATACTAGAAAGAAAATGACATAGTAAAATCACATAATAGAGTTAATCTAAAATCATCGAAAGTGATACGGAAGATTTTAAAAAAAAAATAAAAAATTGGGGATTTTTTTTTTTTCTGTCTACTGATCCACATATTTTTTTTTAAAATACATGTAACAACGATTTAGAAAAAACAAACAAACAACAAACAAAAAATAGGGACAGAATAGTAGAAATCAGAATTAAATAGTTTAAACATTTTAGAGTTAATTATATTTTATACCTATCTTGCAAAAAAAAAAAATAATGTTAACACATAATAACATTAAAAAAAAATAAGGAAATCCCGCCATTTCCCATTAGTTATAGTATAGTCGAACACACCAACTCGCGCATGTCAAATATGAAAAAGATAGAGGATATGGATAATAAGTGTCAGCCAATGTATTAATTTTTCTTCTCACCAAACCAAGCATTTCAGAATGCTCATAAACATACAAAGAACACAATAATAAAATGATGTTAACAAGAGAAGCATTTTCATTTCTTTCTTTTTTTAAATTCCTTTTTAATTTGTTTTTATTAAGAGCTTTATACAAAAACATAGTATACATAAAATTATAATTTACACTAAACTATATAAATAATAAGCATTAATTTCTAACTATTTTCGTCTTGAAAATTTTTTAATTCTTGCATAGAGAGTGGAGGAACAACTTGATCACTGTATTCTTGAAGCTTTAGCAAAAAAAAAAAAAAAAAAAAAAAAAAAAATCACAATTTTATATATTACTTCATCTTGCATGTTTTATTCTACTTCAAATGTGTTGTCATAAAGGTATACAATGTGCCCACTTAAATTTGATATACCTTCCTCAGAGTTGCATAATTTCAATTGACCATGGGTGCAAAATTATATTTCCTTTTGTTTCATTATCCCAAATTATGTTTTAGCATGTATACACAGCTTCTAAAGGCTTGTGGCTTGAATTTAGATATATTCTTGGATCGATTTAAAAAAAAAAATTTTTTGCAATCACATCACGAAGAAATAACATTATATGCTGTATACTAGTACAACATCCTGAAAGACTTGTTCAAATCATGTCATCATGTTTATACAAATTCAATTAACTCTAAATATTTAACGTCCTTGCAATAATGATTACAAAACATTGAAATAAATTGTTTTCTTTTAATCATCTTAAAACAAGAATAGGCAATTACAGCGAAAACCTAATTTTTGTTTTGTTTGTTTTATTATTATTATTATTATTATTATTTTTTTTTTTTTTGGGGGGGGGGGATTGGATCAGTCCAGCCTTTCAAAGAGTGTTTAAGTTTCTGTGGATTTTAACAGCATCAGGCTAAAGTGAAATTTTATGCAACTTTTGGGGAGAAAACAAAAATATACTAAGGCTATTACATGAATGTCATTTTTTATCTTTTACTTCACTTTCGAAACAGAATCTTTAACAGATAATTCTATAAATAACACACATTTGTTTGTGACTCTACTACATACATGTATAAACACACAATCATGTTAAAAAATAGTTCACACATAACTTTTAAACTTACATCTACTTGGCATATCTGAAGAAGCACACACTTATCAGTAGGAATCCATGACCCACTCCCATTATAATTTCAAAACCACTCATGGACTGTACATAATAAAATCATAAATTTATTGGCAGTGCCCCCCCCCATTTTCAGTTCCTGGATCCGCCACTGCTTATGTTGTTGAAAAGTATAGCAGTGAATTTTGTTCTATTATTAGCATAGAAAAATAAAACACTTGAACATAGAAGCACCCTTATCAATTCTCACTGTCCTTCATTCAAGTTCAAGACAGAAGATAAAAATGGAATTAGAATAGTTTAATGTTCTAAAATACATCAAAGGGCACAAGCAAAAGAATAATAATACTGTGTACAAAAGGATGTTTGGAAATGAATGAGAGACTAAATTTAAATTCACGATTGTAATGACTTTCTACTCAATTATCAAATTTTCTCTCACTTAGCATAATGCAACATTTTATTCTGGAATAATAGAAAGTTTGACATGTATTTAAGCAAAGTTGGTGATTATCAAAATTTAATTTTACTTAGTTCACACTTGTTCTAAAAACATATAAGTAAAAATAATATGACTTTAATGGATGTGTTTTGAACTTTATCTACATCATCAGCTCGCCTACCAAAAAAAGTTTGCCTAATTAAATTATCATGTTTGTTAGTTTTTTAAATTCATAACAATCTTTCTTTCTTTTTTCCATTTGAAAGTCATACCAGGATAAAGATAGTACATAAATTATTTTAGCAGTTAATTCAGAAAGTGATTTATGTAAATAATGTCTCCAAAAGCCTCCAAGAAAGGGCTTTAGTGATTATACAGCTTACATCATTTGCTTTACCTTTTAGGTTATCATGAAGCATAAATTGAACTAGGATAGTTTTAAAAATTGTCTTATTGTGTCAAAAGAAAGACCTAGAGTTTCATTGTGTGTCGATTATCTTTTGACTTGGGCACTCTTGAGATTTTTGAGCTCCTTTTCTATCTCGATCCTGCGCAGTTCTTTCTGGTACTTTGATAGTGTGAGACTGTCTGCCTGATGCCTGAAATGCTTTTCCGCTCAGGGTACATCCCCTTGAGTTCTCTGTGAGGTAATGAGATACTCCGATTCCAATACGGGTCCTCTACCCCTAGCATGTCTCGTATATTCATGGCAAATGACACTAAGAGGGGGTAAAAAACAAGAAGAAAAAAGCAACAATTATCACGACTTGGCATCAGTTTATATCAAACTTGGTCTGCTAGCAGACAGTCTAATCTCTGCTTTAATTGTCACATCGGCTAAACCCATTTGGTTGACTTCATTTTGGTCAAATTGCTTTTCGGTCCAAACATCACTTGGGCAAACCATTCAAAGAGTCTAATATCCAGATAATCTAGTTGCCCCTATGTTCACTTATTTTTTTCCTCATTTTGTTAAAAATGAACATTTGGGTCATTAACAAAAAATAGAGACTAGTGGTTTTAGACTGAGTGGATTAGAGTTGAAATTGGGAAAGCCTAACTAGAAATTAATATAAAATGGTTAGTAAGATGAAGTGGTTGAAGAAGAAAGGGATTAGACCATGTTCGGAGGACCAGATGGGCATTAGACAAATTGGTTGTTGTCGGCATTCAATGTATTTTATTTTTTTTTTTATTAGTATTTTTTGTCAAGCTCTTAGTTATTGATTATATTACAGAAATTGTGAATACATGCATCATGATGACTGGCACAAATTATCTATTAAAGGAAAAATAAATCTGGGAAAGAATGGACTTTCTTTTAACATTAAAAATTTTGTAGAAAAGTAGAGTACACACTTCAAACTTCTGTCTATTCACAAACTATAAAGAAATCATTGTCATTTTATTACTCTTGGAATAGAATACTTGGTTACTTTTAAAAAAAATAATGATAAAAAAATCTTTTCCATTTTAGTGATTAAGCTTTGAGAATAGACCTTAAATATTTACCTTTATGTGCTCAAAGTCAGTGATTCCTAGCTCGGTAAAGTAGAGGCATCAACAATGATAAGCTTCCTACAGTGATGAGGTTAGTTGTGAAGCATTCCTAGGTCAGGTAAGAATTAAAACAGACATGAAAATATCATTGCTAGAGAAGTTTTCCATATTTTTTACATAATATCATTAAAATGATTTTAGGTGAGGATCTACATTGTAACACAATTGTGTAAACTGCAATTGATGTGGAACAAAAATATTCTTGGAAAAGAATTCTTGTAGGCCCGATATACATGCAAATATTTTCATAAGAAGTCTTTAATAGAGTGTAGAGTCTACTGATCTAGAAAAAAAAATGGAAATTAAACAATTTATTTTCAAATTAATGTATGGTCAGTGGTCCCATGTCTGCTCAAAGTCAAAGCGTAGGCCTGCGAACCCATGTAATACGCGATTATATTTATGGTGGTTTTGGACCATATTTCACACATGTCGGATATGGGCAGTTCCAAGCAAAACAGGAACATAGAGCTAAAAATTTCAATGTGCGGCTGTGCCTTGAAAATGCAAATTAGGATCTGAAATTACCGCAAAGGCTTCTTTACAATACAAACCAATCATTTAAGTTTTTAAAAAAATGCGATTCAGTAATCTTGTGCTGAATAATTGATCAAACCCAAATTTGCACGTATGGGACTATGGGGCTTTAAATGCCTCTAATTCTTATATCTCGTCACTTTTTGCCAAATTTTTTTACTTAATGTAATTGTCATGGTCTACTCCAACAAACTTTGGTATTAATATTTCTTATATAATCATTTCTCCTCACGAAAAAGACCGGGAAACCAGATGTCACTCCGTAACCGTCACTCCGTAACCGGACAAGGGTTCAAGTTTTAAGCATAATTAACAAAAATTTTCAACCAATTTTTTATGCAACGGTGGCATATTATACCTAGAATAACATAGAATCCAATCAATAACTCAAAATTGTGATAGCCATTAAATTTCACAGAGTTAAGCCAAAATGTTTTCTGCTCAAAATAGCATGTCCCATTTTGCGTCACTCTGAACCATGATATGAATATTCATATCTCATTAATTTAAGAGGATCACTATAAAAAAATTATCATTTTGAAAAGAGGGTAATGAGCTTTTGTCATAACCATTTCTTTGTACATAAAGATTAAAGTATGGATGATAAACTAGTTTGAATGCTGAAATGTTGCTTCTGAATGTCATTCCGTTAACCTCGGAACTGCCCATATCTCAAAAGGTAATTAATTAATCTGAAAATTCGGATAACACCTTCTTCCTTCGGTTGGTTTCCTCAGTTTGGAGAACTGCAAATGTGCAGAGGAGAAAGAAGGACCCAAAGTACTAAGAACGAAATGTACATCAGGATAACATGCACATATTCTGGGGAGGCCCTCAGGCCTGGCCCCCCCCCCCAGGTAGGTGCTCAAAATTGACCTTAGAGGGTTCCAAACCGACCTTAAAGTAAATGGGAGAAAAAATCTGAATACTGCAGGCGCGGGTCCAGGGGGGGGGGGGCGAGGGTGCCGACGCCCCCTAAGATGGGAAAACAGCATACCTTTTGTACATGTACCTTGCGAGCGCCCCCCACCCCTAGAAATATGAAAAACTTTTTTTTTTTTTTTGCGTTTTTTTTTTTTTTGCCAGCGTGACATGAGAAGATTTTGATGTACCTTTTTGCTCCTCAAGCATAACGTGAAAAAAAATTAAGGTACCTTTACGACCCCCGTAAAAGTCTGTCTCTGGATCCGCGCCTGTAGGATGGGGGGTGCGATGTCCGGACATCGCACAAAAGTCAAGCCTGGTTCTTCGTCTACGGATTAAGCCAGAAATGTATGTCGAATACTTCTTATCACCATCAATATTTGTTCTCCACAATACTTTCTGACATTTTCTGCTAAAAAACTACAAATATATTGCTTCTAAACCCTTTCAAATGGCTGGTAAAAATTGAGTGTCCGGACATACAACAACTGGGTATACTGGATAGACCAACATAACCCATATGGCTGATACATGACCTTCTTCGAAAAAATCTGACCTTCTCGACAAGGGTTTGGAAATCATTGTTGTACGATTCAATGTCATCAAAATTGTAGGCAAAGGTTAGACTCTAAATAATATCATCCAATTCTCTTATTGGTAAGAATGCCTATAAAGTCTTCGCACCCACGTAAATGCGCGAATTTTACAGAACTAAACCCCGACCTTCAATCTTAACCTCAACAATCCATTTTGATACAAAAAAACTGTGAAAATAGATCTAATTGATAAACAATGGTTTTCAGCAAGTTTTATTAGCTACCCTGAAAATTTCAACCATTCTCAAAAAGTTAAAGTAAAAAACTTGCATGCGCTAGATTTGCGAGCAAAATCAGTTAGTGCGCAGACATGGGCACTATCCAATTTTGCCACACAAAATGACAAGCCTGTCTAAAAATCCTAAAAAAAACATTGTTCTTGTTAATTATTTGATGAAATTTTTTGCTTCAATGATCACTATAATATGAAGAAAGGAATAACATTGATGAATCTTAAAATTATATTTCACTTTGTATTGAAATTTAGGTGCGCAGACTTATGCACTTACTTCACATAACTTAGATTCTAAGGGCCTAGCCCTAACTGTTAGATTTCTCTAGAATCTAGGGCCTACTAGTATACCCAGTTGTTGTATGTCCGGACAGGTTGTTTGTCCGGACAAGACGGTAATTTTAGGAGCTTTGTGATCAATATTTCATTAATCGATTGAAAATAGTATTAGACAATATAACAAAGCACAAATATTCACAAATATTTCTGATATTAACTGCACAAATTTTGAGAAAATCTAGAGCAAAAGACGATGTTTTTATCTGCTTAACGTTAAGTGTCCGGACAACGGACCCCCCATCCTACTAATTACTTCGACTTATTCTAAAAAAATAAGTTAGGGCTTTCATTAACTTAAGTTATTAAAAAATAAACTCGAGTTGACTTAGGAAATCTGACAGAGTAACCAACGCAACTGCCCCCCTCCAGAATTAGATTTAACAACATAAACTAAGAGTATCCTAAGACCTAAGTTTCAGCCAAGTGCTTTTGCATGATAACCACGATCAGCGGTCACTAGCCGTCTCCGCTGCCCAAACTCTGGCGTGGGTTTTACAAGGTACCCGTACCGTCGCAATACTACTTGCCAGTCATTTCAAATTCCTTTTCCTGCTCACGGAAATGTTAGTTAGTTTCAATGGCAGTGTAAACTGTAATTAAAACTTACTCTATATTGTGGGAATCCAAGTTCAGCAATCCAGTCTGCTACTTGGTCACACGTCCAGTATAAACAAATCGGTACGATCACTCAGTAAGACAAAACAGAAGAAGGAGAATCATAAAAAGGAATACGGTTAATAAACTTAACTCAATAGCAAAAGTTAAAACCGCGACGGGGATCTTTGGCATTTGTTTCCTGAAATTTAAAAAAAAACTTCCGCTTTTCAATTTTGGTTAGCCGAGGCCAGGAATATTTTGTTTGGTATGGCATGGATTAATGGCATGGGATAGATTGTTACTTTACAGAAGAAAAATGTATATAGGGCCTGTACATTGAATTTAACACACATTTACCCAATGAGGGGGGGGGGAGTAATAAATTCCTATGCTTTGCCGACTATAGGCCTGCATCATAATTCACAGGCAAATTGAAATGGTTTAAAACCCAATTTTTACTAATGTCATTTCGTCTCCTATCAC
Organism: Paracentrotus lividus; assembly: GCA_940671915.1. Taxonomy (NCBI): domain Eukaryota; kingdom Metazoa; phylum Echinodermata; class Echinoidea; order Camarodonta; family Echinidae; genus Paracentrotus; species Paracentrotus lividus. The sequence goes on from CALNVZ010000174.1 coordinate 17,839,041, forward strand.
AAAATCTAAGTCCCATTTCGGTCTACTTACCTTTTGGTCTTATTGCCAACTCGCTATTACCATTTCGTCTAATCCTCAATTTTCATCTAAGTCCATTTCGTCTAGCTATAACTACGTCAATTCCTGTAACAAACTGTAATAGCGGTTAATGCTCAGTTGGCGAAATTAGACGAAAATACTTGGGCTCATATTGATGTTCCGACGAAATTTGGCACTATAGACCCAATGTGTCATCAGACCTAATTGTTTGAGGGCCACCATTGGCTTTTTTTTCCTCATCCTCCACATTTAAAAACTAATTTTGCCTGTTTATCCACGTTCAATGTTATGTGTTCGTCTGTTCATCATGTCTGGGGAAACTAGCATAGGCCCTACATGCTCACTCATTTCCCTGATATTGTTGTTGTTTTTCTTTTACCCTTTCTTAAAAATAAAAAAATTAAAATAAAATTAAAAAAAAAGATTTTTTGGACCAATTAACTGAGCCACATTTGAAATAAGGTATCCATTTACAAAACGCAAATATAAAATCATACAATATACACTAGTTATAGGCTAAGCACCAAGATCCAAAATTATGAATTATCGTAGGGGAAAAGCCTTCTCAAAGCAACTATAAATAATCCCCTAAACTTTTATTGAACCATTTCAAATTGAAAAATAGGTAGGCTATTGGGTAAATGAAATGGAGGCGGCGAGAGAAAGGTGGACAAATTTGGTCAGTTTTTACAATTGAGTAAATTTTATCAAATTTAAGAAATATCTGTTATTACTACAGTTTACACCAAAACAACGTTGCCCCCCCCACCACCACCACCCACACCACCACCACCCCCCCCCCCCCCCCCCAGGCCCACCGAAGCGCGTCTCGTGAGCTACTAGTAGCACTATCAACGTAGGCAACACACGTCAACATGGCGGCGGCCTGGCCGATTCCGAT
>CALNVZ010000174.1:17840419-17872043 GCA_940671915.1 Paracentrotus lividus
AAGCTCCTTTATCATTGAAAGGCAACAAAATTTGGCCGGTGTTTCACGAAGGACAACAAAAGAAATCCCAACCGTGTTGGGATTTCTATGAGGACAACTGACTTTGTGTAATAGCGCCAGCTTTCAGATTCGCGTTCAAAAACCAATGTTACGAAGCATTTGCCATAAAGCGTATATTTCGTATGTCTGTACAATTCTGCAAGGAATTAAGGATGCTGATTTACGATAACACTGAGTTTATGGAGGCACACTTTATTACCCCTGTTGAATGAAATGAATTGAACTCGGCACCCCGCTGCACCTTGCATTGCATTTGCATTGCGCTCTCGATCTCGTACTTGGTTGCACCTGCAATTTGAGTATTCACGGACAGTGTTTTTGCATAGGAAGCGAGTACAGTCACCTTTTTATCCCGACAAATTCTCCTGAGTTTCTTCAACCATGCTTTGATAAAAAGTGGAACTTTTCCGGAATATTACGAATTATATTTTTAGTTACCTTGATTCGATGGCAAACATGGAACAAAGAAATTTAGCCATGAGGACGTTTCTATGTCGGTGTTTAATCGGTGAGTATTTTGTCTGCAGCGACAAGGGACGTGAGCGAAACGCTAGTCCATCAGACTGGGCTTGCCTCGCTTTAGATATCCGTTGGTCTTCTGCACGAACGGCATTTTTAATTACTCATTTCAGATTAGTCTAACTAGGACCTACTTCTGCGATGTTAATATTGATATTTGGAGCCTGATGTTAATATTTGTATTATACCATAAATATTATATGTTCCCATGATGAATGATTATTTTCATATTTTCCCCCTCAAATTTAATTAGTATTTTATGCCCCCCCCCCAAAAAAAAAGACATGAAAGAAATTAAAGATGTTTAATTCATAGGCCTAAGTTGAGTGTTTTCACCGACTCTTCATTTTTTTTTAAATGAAAGAATTGAAGACTGGCCACATGATAGACTCATGTTGATTAAAGCATTACAAGATCTGAGTCTTTGATTCTACACAGAACGGTTACATTTAGATCTAAGCTTAAAATACAACAAAAAAGCAAAAACTAATTCTAACAAACCAGATTGCAAGTTCTGATTTATGAGGACAACACAGTAGGGGCCTAATACTAACAGCTACAAGCCTACGGCTCTTCCATTACCTCAGTGATATTTAAATCTTATTTTTTTTCCTCTCGTAGTAATTGAACATTATCCTTACCTCAAAACGTATTGCTTTATGATTGCAAAGACTATAATTAATAATTTGAGCTTTCAATGCACAACTGATCAGAAGCTATGGAACCTGGTATAAATTAACCCGAAGGATATAAATTAACTTCAAGATGAATGTGACAGATCATGGTGAAGTGATGTAGGCCTACCTTTATTTATATGAATTTTGAACAATAAAATTGTGAAACTGACCAGAAATATATATCCTGATGGTATCCCATTTCCTTTGCTCATTTTTTCATGTTCAGTATTACTTAGAAACTTGAAGGAAAACTTTGGTTGAAGTCCTATTTTTTATCACAGTAGAAACCTGTTATAAGATTCCTGATATAACAAGTTAATTTTGCTGGTCTCGTCTCTTTGTAACTTTTTTTTTCCAAAGATGTTCATAGATCTGTTTTTCTTCCGTATAATGTAATGGCAGTTAAATACTTGGCCTATCAGTGTGATTGCATTAAAGTGAATACATTTGGCCGAGTACATTAGCTGCATGATATAACCAATTCAGAGTGCAACAGTTAACCCCACAGCATAAATTGTGAAGTACCCATTATTGTTTTAAAAGTTGAATATTTCAATTATGCCATTTTATCTGCAATGAGTGGTTAACTATGTTTTGATTTTTATCACAATACATGCATTAGGAAATTAGCAAAAATAAAATTTTATTTTGAGCTAGTTAATAAAAATGTTATGTCCATTATACTGCAAGAGAATCGATTTCTGAAAGGCATTTAGAGCAATGACACTGACAACCCCGACACCTTTACAAAGCTAGCCCTACTTCCAAACCGTGATCTCTCTCAACCTGACTCAAATACCCTTACGACTATTGCCCTCCAATTTATTCTTAAAATACACACTATACGTGCTGCAATCAATCTACAGTAAAACAGTAACTTCAAGCCAGCTAATGGAGGATCTCCAATAAAACTAGTGGAGGAAGAACAAGAAGAAGAAGACTTGTTAGCTTACAACTTCAAAATGTTCTTGAAGAAGATGGACTGTGACGTACATTTAAGAGTAGACACTTCCATTTGGAAACCGTCTATTTCCAGATTGTTAAAAGTCCTTGCATACATGCTTTCATAAAATTCTTTCAAATGGTTTGCACTTTTTCAGACTTTTGTTTGACCGATGTTTTGATCAAACATTCCTACTAAAACTGCATTCCCGATGAAGAGCCAGGCAGACCTTCTTAAGGCTGCATTGATTAGGACACAAAACACTCACTTATGTCATCAATAACATCTTTTCTATTCATTCATAGACTGTGCTTATTTAGAGCTTCAGCCTCTCCGTTTAACAAAAGGCATGGTAGATAAATGGTCAAGCCGAACAACCCACAGAATGACCAACAGGCGTACTTCCAGCGCCTCTGAAAGAGGTCAAACGCCACGCACAAGACTTCAAAATAACCAAATTTTTGATGTAATACAAAGGACAATGTTCCCCAGATTGGCCTTACCATGGCACATATTACCTCTCGTGTATTGTTGAGAGCTGGAATGGTTTTGGTATGAGGCATTGTGGGGGTGTAGTATGTCCTACTGTTCACCTGATTGAGGTCTGTGGTTTCCCTCTTTTGTGACCTTTTGTACCCTCATTCAGGACTGCCGCTCTGTCTGTAGGCTTAGGATTGTACAAATGGGATTTCACTCTTTCCATTTCTTGTTGGGAATTGATAGATTGTGTAGTACAATAGGGAAAAAAAAACAAAAAAAAACAGAAAGAGAGAGAGAGAGAGAGATAGAGCGACTCAGAGAGAGAAAGATACATAACTACATAACGTAAATTACCATGTATAAGGCGCACTTTTTTCCCCACCATTTGACAACGCAAAGTCGGGGGTGCGCCTTATACACAGATATAAAGAAGTGTCAAAATAAACTATTCTGAACTTCTGAGCTTACATGTCTAATTTATCTTCTAATAAATATAAACTTTAGTACGTATATTTGCGGTTATAAAATCAAAACATACATTTCTTGATTTTTTTTAAATTAAAATTCTTTAAGCAAATATAATTATGAACATTAAAATATTTTCCTCCCTGAATTTGGAAGAATTTTGATTAAAATACAGACTTTTATAGGCTTATTGAGCATGGAAAATGCTCTTATAGATGACAGTAATTATGATCGATCGTAATCGTAATCGATCGTAATCGTTTCTCCTTAAAATTAATTTTTCTGGTTTTATTTTTCTTCTTAAATTTTTTTTTCTTTTTTTTTTAAACATTTTTCTTCACTATTTTGGCCTCTAAAAATAGATTTTATAAACCCAAATGCATGGACAATTTTTCTGCTATTTAGAAGAAATGGGGCCAAGTTATTTTTATTATTTTATATAGTGTTAATTATAATCGTTTTTAAACGGAATCGGAATCGTTTCTTACTTTTTTTTTAAAATTCATTTTTTAGCTCTTTATGCCTTAAATCTGTATGATTTTTTGCTGTAATATTTTCCCCAATATTAATTAATATACTATATAAAATTGAAACCTGATAAATGTATTTCTTTGGGATGAAATAATTAAATTATCTTTTTCTTTTACAAGTATAAATTTGTAACTATTAAAAAATAATTATAAATTAAAAATAAATCTGGTGACTTTTCTTAACAATTGGTAAGATGCAATGATGAATATTATTGGCACTTTTGTGAAACTTTTTTTTTTTTTTTTTTTTAAGACCCCAAAAATCGGGGTGCGCCTTATACACGGTAATTTACGGTACTACATGTATATGGGAAAGGATGGACATACACATACAGACAAACAAATACGGTAGCAGAGGTTATTGAGAGAGAAATTTAGGGAAACATTAAAACAATTAAAATTGATATATGGTACTAGAAGTAGGGCATGGTACCAGTCTTTTGAACAAAAGATGAGAGATAGGGTCCCGTTTTCATTAAAAAACACACACACTATTGTTTCATTTTTTATGTTGAATCAAGACGATACATGTATTGGGTAGGGGGAAAAAATGCCTGCAGGTATAAAGAATAGATAGGCATATAGGCCTAATTTCTGAAGCAGTATTACTTCAATTTCTATGATAATATATTTTTAATATAAAATTAATGTGGGAAAGAATTGATATACAGTACTGGGATTAAAGAATGAAAAGGAAATAACAATGTCATCCTATATAAATACATTGTGAAGACACCCTTGACAATCAGTACTGTAAAACATACATGTTCTTCACTACCATAAGAACAAAGAATGGAGGGTTTACACGTTGGCCTATGATGTCTCCTATAAAGAAGCATCAGCCTAGATTATGGAATGGCATTTATGGTGTCGCTCCCAGAGATCAAGACGATAAAACGTTGTTGGTCAGAAGATGATAGAGAAACGAAAGACAAAGACACAATCTGTCAGTTGAAGAGATAAACTATTTGGACTGGTCATCACTCATATTGACTTACAAGAAGCTGAGTGCTTCTTTGTATACATCTTGGGTAGAGATAAAACCGTAGGTCAGAGTAGATGGTTTGTACATGGCTGATATGATTGAGTCACAAGTTATGTACATGGTAACTGTGAGTAATACTCGTATCCATGGTATTAATGAAAATGGTCTGACACAGAGCTCTACATGTACATGTACATGAATGTAGAATGCCACAGTTATGGATAAAATGAGTTACTGCTTCATCTACATGTATGATATTGCTGTCAATATGATGCACTTCTTAACATTTTATAAAAAAACACAAATAGTTTGACTAAAAAGTACATGTACATATGTAGGTTTCATGAATTATATGGTGCTTAAATTAAATCTCAATGAGATAAAACAAGTATAATTCAAATTTTAAAATGAGTAAAATACATTTAAAAGCTGAATGCAAGCTCTATCAGACCTGTGAATTTGAACGTACTCGCACTTGAAATCGCAAAACGACACGCGATAGAATACAAAAAGGCAAGGGTGGTTGAGGGGGGGAAGAGGAGGGGGGGAAGGGAGGGGGGGGGGGAAGAGGTACACACAAGTCTAGATGGGATTTTGCATCCTCCTGTGCTTTCGAAACATAACCATGATAACTTCATGGATATTTATTTTTGTGCTGTGAGCTTTTTGGACTTTATAGCTTAGAGTCTCATGCAACTTTTGACACCATAGTTATAAGGTTCCAGCCATTTACTAATGCGCAGTTCCGAAAATCGCCTTGCTGCGCGCGGTTAAAATGACAATTTCGCCATTGACTGTGTATTGTACATAAAGTAACTAAATACAGTTCCTGTTGTATGTGAAGGGACGTTACATAAATGCAGATAACTCAAAGATTACTTGAGACAGGGGCCTGAAACTTAAGACATAAGATAGCCCACCTACATGCAAGGTTTTATAAACTTTGGCCCCACCATGGCTGAGATCTTGAGGAGGGGGCAGCCCCCTCCTTGGCCCAGGTTGACCAAAATATTTGGGCCCTTTTACAGTTAAGAATTTTTTTATTAAATGAAGAAACCCCCCTAGAACTATATATTTTCTGAAAGGAATCTAAGGGAGAAAAGATATTGGGGGCTGCAGTAAAAAAACATTAGGGCCCCCAAAAATTTAATATTTTAATCAAAATATCAAAATACTTCATCCTACATTGTAGTGGATGGCATTTTTGAAATCTGCAGGACATTTCCTTTCAGAAAATGTATACTTTTGTAGGGTTAGAGTTAATACTTCAAAAGTTATGACACTTTAATCCTGACAGGTGCATAATTTTTAGATTTAGGTGGTGTAACACAAAAGGGTGCCAGTTCAAAACGCATGGCCATATAGATCTTTCTTCATGCAAGTCCAGAGTATAGACCTAAATTTACGATCTCAAATTCAAAAAGTCATTCTTCAGACAGTCCATAACATCCATACATTGTATGTTTGATTGAATGTTCTTGAAAAATATGCCTATGGGGCCGTAGTAAGCTTTATTCACACTGTAGATTTATAGTCATACATGAATTTGTTACGAGAGATGTGCCACAAAGAACCAGTTTTAACTTGTAATATTGCAAATGTTAATACCATATTTTAAGACTTGAGTTATAGTGTACATCTGATCATGTTTTTTTTTCCTTTCTGTTTTATTTCTACTACTAGTTGTATGTGTGCTATGGAGCAGTGAAGCCCTGGTGTTTACAGACCAACCAGTGAGCTTGACTGTAACAGAAGGAACCAGTATCATCTTATCCTGTGCTGTGGACCAGACTGAGAATGTGGCCTACTCCTGGACTCTCAACAAAGTCCCTGTCGAAGGCTCATCAAGAATCTTCATGGATACCAGCAACAATCTTAAGATTGGGGACGTTTCTAGGGAAGATGCGGGTGAATACCGGTGTGTGGTGGTTGCTAGCTCCCCTCCAGCAACCATCACTAGTGATCCCGCTCGTATCAATGTAACATGTAAGTTTGCATCTATTTTTGACCATGTATTCATTCAAAATCCCATACTTCTTTTCTTTTACCTCAATGTTTTTTAATGTGATGTCTTTTAACCCAAATCTATGCGCTGAAATTTCAACCTGAACCAGAAATCATCATGTTACTGGATACTTAAGACATATGTGTCCTGGAAATTACTAAAAGGCTAATTATTGCTAAGTTGTTTTAATCGGCTGTTCCTGTCAGGGAAAATCAGCTCTGACAGATTTGGTTAGGTTACCCCACTCTTTAGTTACATGGCATGCCAGTTTTCTGATTGGTATTCTTGTTTCCATATTGTAGCAAAAAGCTACCGCAAAGAAAGGTTTATTGCTAATGGCTTTAAAAGCTTATTTTGAAATGTCAATATAATTAAGTAAAATTTGTAAGAATAAAACAAGAAAGAAAACCTGGAAGAATGCGACAATTCATGTCTAACATTGTGAAATGGTAAAATAAATAAAGGATGAGTTACATCCCACTTACCTCAACCGTGGTAGTTTTCAAGCAATACAGTCTGTGTCAAATAAAATGGTACAAGTGGAAAACATTTTTTTATAGCATGAAGATAAATCACAACCTGGTATTGTTTAGTACTTTCATAAAGCAGTGTAATCAGTCTTTTATCTGCAATTTTTTTCATCACATTTGGTGCAGCATTTTTTGAGATATGACTAATTTTCTACAATCAAGAAAAATCCATTTTTCGCACGCCGTCCCATGCCTTTGTGTATGATTTCGCATAATGACTGTAAATTCAGCGCTACAGAACAATAGAAGTGCGTAATTTCGATTTGTTCCTTGTGGCACATAACTTTTGTTCTACAAAAGCAAATTATACAGGACAAAGCACATCAGCAAGAAAAATCTTTTGGCTTTAATTTGGTACCACAAACACACATAATATGAAAAGATTTCACACCTAATTTTTTTTCCCCCGACTGTACCATTTTTTTTTACACAGACTGTATACATGTAGGCTATTTGTCTGTACCATAAATCTTGCATTAGTGACTTTTTGTCACTTCTGAATTTTAACTTAAAGAGTTCAATTGATAATCATTCTGTAATAACCAATTCATGTTTATCTCATTCTCTCCACACAAACTTTGTTAATAAGGAAAAAAGTTTCAGACTTAATGTTTGTTACAATTTCTTTGTTTAGTATTCTGACCTTTACTCTGAACTTGATTGAAGTTCTTATCTGACTTTAGGAGAGTAACAAGGTTGTGTATTCCAGGGAGTAACCACTGTTTATTTATCCAGTACTCCTCAAAGAAGTCAAGTCAGGCAGTGGGATACATGTGACGATGACCAGTTCTGTGTAGTAGGTCACGTTTAGCAATGTTAGAATGCCATGTATCTTGATGAAGAGAGAGAGAGAGAAAAAGAAAGAGAGGGGGATTGAGACGGAGAGAGATTAATTTACAGCAGAACATGTATTTCCGTGGGGAATATTCATTTGTGGAATGCTGTTATTTGAAGAAATACATGTACTTCATATCATCTGTTGAGAGCCAGAAGGGCGTTATTGCATCTTAAAGATGTTCCGTTGAGAACCAGAAGGGCGCTATTGCTGTACAAAGTCAATGGTAATAGCGCCCTTCTGGTTCTCAGCTGACGATATCACCCTTTGTTTCCTTGAGCTTTTGTAGATTGAGTCAAGAGTTGGTTTTAACTGGTTTGAACACCACATAGCAAGTGCACTCAGACAGGCTGAGCATTGCTTTTCATCATGCATTGAGAGCAAAAACTAATTCAAAATAGTTTTAACAAGTCGATCGTATACAAAAGGATTATGATTAATCTAAAAGAGGTGTGTACATTGTTTTGTGTGTTAGCTGAGAAAGGCCTTGCTTTGCAATATGCTTACTCTAATTCATTACATGAATACTAAATGCGAGTTTGCAGCTGCAACAATGTTGCGATTTTTGTACTGGATCTGTCTAAGAAATGACACTTTTCGGCTAGAAGAAAGAGTACACAATCAGATGTTGCGATGTGTTTGTATCCATTCTGTTGTTACTGAGTGTTGTGAAGGAAGTCAACAGTGAAAATGAAATAAGATTGTGACAAGGAATCTTAGAATAGCTCCTCCAGGTATTCGTCTTCCTTCCTTCATCTTGAAAGAAACTTTGTACAATATCAAGTTGGTAACTCTTCCCCAGGGACTGCCTCAAGTTCACAAACATCCATATATTGCAGAGGATGAAACACCAAGATCCCTCTAATTAAAATCAATACGAGCGGACTTCTCTGAATTATTCAGTGTTACTTGAATCCACTGCCTCTCCCTGTAGCGCTTACAGATTAATTTCGAAACTCTACGTAAGATGTCCCGAGAAACGAGATAAGAGAATGATGTTCTTCTTTCCATAGGAATGACGTTCAAAAAGGCTTATTTTACTGCTCAAAATACATTTCATTGCCTCTAGATTGAGAAAATAGCTTGCGGGTATAATACAGGGCTATTCTTTCTTTCGTTATTGACTAGTTTATTGGGTGTGGGGATGGTGAGGGTGGGGTGAGATTACATTCCTGAGCTGGGAATGGACATCCAATCTTTTCAGGTGTGCTGAAATTGAATTCATATCTTGTCTGTAATTGACAGTGACTGTCCTCCAGCATGTGTTTACTCAGTGACTGCAGACTTCTTTATTAATGTTTCCCTCCTTCCCCGCTTCTTTGTGGTTCAAAACACAAGTTTGCAAACGTAGGACATAAAACAGTACAGGGAAGACTGTACATGTACTTTAAACCTACATGTACATGAATGTATGAGAAAAACATATTATGTACATGTTGGACAATCTGAAACCTAAATCTAGCCATGACTTAAAAGGGATGTCATGTTAAATTATTGAAAGCAAAGTTCAATGATAATAATTATGTATTATCTCAAAGGCTATAGGCCTATAACGAAAAGCCCTTTGCATACATTCTCACTTTAGTCATTGAATTCATCACCTCACACAAATTTTATGTGCATCATCTCCACTTCTTGGGGAGTAGTCCTAATATGTGTATTATGAGGTCATTAAGAGTACGATTATAAAAAAGAATAAATTGTGCTCCCTTTAGCGATGATGACATGTGGGGCATGTATAATGACAGTTGGAGCAAGGAAATCTCCTTGGTTGGAGAGAGTAGAAATTAGGGCTTCAAGGAATCGAGCGGAGTGAATGAGACGTGAAACATTAAACTGTGCTAAGCAGGTGAACTTCTCACTAAATTTCATTCCAGGCATTTGAATCTCAGCAAGAGAGAATGTATACACAGAATATGATTGTAGTATGATGGAAAAAAATACACTGCAGATTTTGAACTTTCACTGTAGACTGATTACTGCCTAGGGTTATTTGAATGGGATGGATTATATTAATCCTTGAAATAAGTTTTTCATTGAATTTATATTGGATGTTACGGTACATTATTTAATTTACATGTACTTCTTTATGTTGAAATGGACACAGTCCAGCATCTGTAGGGCTGTATGAATGTTGAAATCATGTTCAGTTTGCTGCACTTTTGGAAAAACATGCCACTGTAGTGTATGCCTGAAATCTGTCAGTAAACCATTTGTTAGAATGTTTGTCCTCAGGTATGTACATTTGCGGTAGATTGAATCTTTCCAATCTGATTTCCCTTTCTTACCTGTGTGTTTGGAGTAGAATGTAACATCTGCACAACATTACATCTCCCCTTAACCTATCATTCAGATGTACCAAGATTTACTTCTCGATCTCACGAAACTGGATAAATCTTATTTTGAGGTTATATCTAATCATAGCTCTATCACTGGTCGAATTCAGGTATTACTCACATCTTTGGTATGAAAAGACTTCTTGTTTAGATGTGGACATTGTGATTTTGCCTCTGCAGAAGGACGTTTTTATGAGCAGTTTCGAGGCCCACTCTGGAGGGAGTTATTGAAGCTTGAGCTTGAGATAAGACTAATCTCTTCTATCCCATCCTTAAACCCATCTTCTTTGAGAACCGAATCTTGTTTGTCCCTTCCATCACAGCTGTCTGAGCTCACAAATCAAGGAGCAGTCACAACGGCAAACCAAATCCTAATACAAGGAGTAATAAACCAAATGTTGGCCATTTGGGTTAATATGATTAGGTGGATTCACACCTGCCCGATCTAGAAAAGTTCTCGTAATCTCTGATCGGGTATTCTTACCCCGATCACAAACTACGCGTAATTTTGCAAGTGTGAAACCAAACTACGCGTAATATTCCCGAAGATAAATTCCCGTAAATTAGTAGGTACTTCGTTGAAACTACGCGTAGTTTCGCCAAGGTCGTAGGAACTTTTGTAGTGTGAACATAAATTACGGGAACTTTCTATTCCCCCGTTCTTTTTTCTTATGTATTTCTTTGTTTTTCCTTTTTTTCCTCGCTTTTCTTATGTATTTCTTTGTTTTTCCTTCCCTTTTCTTTCCTTATGTATTTCTTTGTTTTTCCTTCTTTCCCTGCTTTTCTTATGTATTTCTTTGTTTTTCCTTCCCTTTTCTCTTTCCTTATGTATTTCTTTGTTTTTCCTTCTTTCTTCTCTTTCCTTAGGTATTTCTTTGTTTTTCCTTCTGTCCCCGCTTTTCTTATGCATTTCTTTGTTTTCCCTTCTTTCTTCTCTTTCCTTATGTATTTCTTTGTTTTTCCTTCTGTCCCCGCTTTTCTTATGCATTTCTTTGTTTTTCCTTCTTTCTTCTCTTTCCTTATGTATTTCTTTGTTTTTCCTTCTTTCCCCGATTTTCTTATGTATTTCTTTGTTTAACCTTCCTTTTTTCTCTTTCTTTATGTATTTCTTTGTATTTCCTTCTTTCCCCGATTTTCTTATGTATTTCTTTGTTTTTCCTTTCCTTTTCTCTTTCCTTACGGTATTTCTTTGTTTTTCCTTCTTTCTTCTCGTTCCTTATGTATTTCTATGTTTTCCTTCTTTCCCCGCTTTTCTTATGTATTTCTTTGTTTTTCCTTCTTTCCCTGCTTTTCTTATGTATTTCTTTGTTTTTCCTTCCCTTTTCTCTTTTCTTATGTATTTCTTTGTTTAATTTCTTTCTTCTCTTTTCTTATGTATTTCTTTGTTTTTCCTATTTCTTCCCTTGTTTATAACTTCGGGTATTTTCCCTGGAAGAAGACGGTTCGGGCAGGTGTGAACACAAAACACATTTTACGGGTATTTTGGTGATTGAAACAGTTCTCGTAAATTACGAGAAATTTTCCTGATCGGGTAGGTGTGAATCCACCTATTGTGTGTAAACTCTCTTTTTGGTCTGGCATCATTCACATTGGTGGGGATGGGATATTACAAACCCCCGGAAGCAAAGCACACATGGAATGTCAAGTTTCTCTCTATGCTCTTTAGATTGTTATCATGTGAATTCAGTGTGATAATGATGATTATCTGTTTGGGTGAAGAGAGGAGTTGAAATCAAAGAGAGAAATTAAGTGAAGCAGAATGATGCAAGATCTTGATATTGTGTCATTGGACAAATTGTTGAGTTCATGTTTCTTCTAGGAGTAGGCCTATGATGTTGATGTTGATGTTGATGTTGTTCAACTTTAAAGATGCTTTAAAAATAAAAACACAATATCTAAACATACATTTGAAGGTAAAGAAGTCAAAGGAAAAAGAAGGATGTTTTAGCTGGCATGCACTATTAAACTTATAAGCAAATAAGGCGTCTATTTTTATTTCTTTATCAAATAGCTAGAAATAATATAAAAGACTGAATAAAGACTAAGTATGAAAAAGGATGCTGATTATAAAGGAAGACTTCAGAGGAGAGAAAAAGCGATAAACTGAGATGTAATAAATAATGAGAACTGGCCAAACAATATGTCAGACCTTTTTCCTGAATGATAGATGACCTATTGACATGGTTGTTTATAATTCCAAGGTCTAAGATATTCCTTGTATCTGTCTCTAAGGGTGGATCCTCTCCACAAGGAATTCCGTACTGCTCATCTACGTGAGGCAGTTGATAAACCAGTCCCCAAGTTTCCAAATGGCGAAATTTGTTGAAGTTACTTCTATATAATTTTGTTTTGAAACGTTATTGACACATTATCAAGAGGCATTTGAGCAATTGACAATAAGCCTTCAATAAACAAAACAAGTTTGTGAATGTGTACTGTCTCTGAGGAAGAGCGCTTTAAAGGTAAATTCATCCCACCGATCAGGAGAGATAAAAGCTTTGACAAGCAAACATTAGATGAGCTGCCATGCATACCTTTCTTACACCAATTGGGCAGGCAGCTTTTCATTTCAATTATCATTCCAGTCTGTTAAATCCTGTTCAAAGGAACCATTGCATTATATAGGATAGGTGGCTACCTTGGCAGAATCCGGGCAGTGAATCCCTCTAGTCGTTACCTTTTCAGACCGACCTATTGCAATTTGTGTCTGCCAAAAGTACATTATATGTAAATGAAATGTTAGTATTACTTTGAGGGGCAAGCAAAGGAATTAGAGACACAGGTAATAACGTGAATATGTAAAAAATAATTCCCAAAAAATGTATTTGAGATTTATAGAAGATGAACACATCTAATTTCAAAGTGTCTTTTAAAACCAGATAGGGAGATGAAAGAGATCATTGCACACGTACAAAAAAAAAAAAATCACGCCAAATTGAACCAAACTTTTTACCCAAACCCTAATTCTTGGAATAATAGGCCTCATTGAAATTTGAAATTAACAAAATCTATTAGACTTGCACACAGTCTATTCATAGTACTGTATTCGCTGTTATTTTCGCGCGATTAATTTTTCGCGCTTAGAGGCCGCAAAACATATTTGCGGGTTCTTAAATTCGCCCTGAATTTATGTACGAACGCAGTTAACCCCATTCAAAGCATGCATAAGAAATCATGCTCATATATTCGCGTGTTTTTAAATTCGCGCCGTACAATCTTTGCGCGAAATCCGCGAAAATAAATGTACCGCAAATATTTCCACGTTTACAGTAATTACTTGACCATACTCGATGCCTCCAGGTATTGAAATTATTGCCTGGTACTTGGTAGAAAATATCAGGAAAGTGTTTGCGATTGCGTTCATCAAGGGAAAGTTTTACATCTCGTTATGATGGCCTATGCAGCTGTAAGGTTGGGTCATCAGTCAAAGCTTGTTGCCTAGCTATCCATCATCATGTCCAGTCAATTGCAAGAATCATTTACACTAATTACTGTCAAGTGGACGTATAGAGGTCATATTGCAAGTGTGAATGAATGCTGAAGGATAGAAACTCCATCAGAACGGAAGCCTTTCAACCAATCGTGTGATTGATGATTGAAACATACAGTCTGACATTCATGTTCTCATACAAAGACACCTCAAAGCACACCTTTCTTTCTCCTCAAAGCTGCAACTTTTAACCAGTCTTCAAATGATTAATCCTTTGAGTAAATACTTCATATCTATTGTGTAAGAGACCAAATAGTAATTTATCAAAATAGGAGAGTCTGCTTAAAATTTCAGTGTAGCAAAAGGGAGCTTAAAATTGCTAACAGACCTGTACATTTTTTTCAATCAACAATATCATTATTGTAAAGTGGTCTCTTCATTAATTTCAATAACATGGAAAGCAAAGATTGCTTTTTAGAGTGGCATCATTTGATTTCACCTATCAATCAATTTTCTGATTTGTTATGAGAATATGAATCGACCAACCCCATTTCTGGTGTGAAATTGAGCTGACATAATAGATGGTAAAGCCCTCTATATCCATGTGATTGCCCAATCTTTCATGCTTCACCTCCATGATGGGATGAATATCAGTGATCTATTTCCTAATCATCGACTAGTCTCATTATTATAGGGTCTAGATACTTGCAAATCTTTATCAAATATTGATGGAATAGGTTATTGTTTGGTAGAATAGATAGTAATGAAGATGGACATTGCATTATGATCAGGGCTCACGGAGGGAGCATGAAGCAAACAGATTGATTGTAGGAAGAAAAAGTCAGTAAGAAAAAAAAAACCAAACAAACAAACAAACAAAAAAAACCTTGATACTTGTCCTTAGGTTTCCCTAATACAGTTCTTATGAAATAGGGAAGTTCTGAGGTAATTCTATAGAATATTTTCTGAATGATGGATATTTAAGAAGATTTGTATAATTTTCTTCACATTAGTTCAGAAACAATATTGTCCAGATAAGTTCAAGTACATGATTAGAGTAAAAAGAAGCCTAACTAATGAAAAGGGCTTGTAGTGGCAATGGACATCACGTCAAGTAACGATGATGAAAAAATGTGGGTCTCTCCATCTCTCTGAGCTTCCTCCCAGATGCTATTCCCATCTCCGCATTCAGGGAGCACAAACATGAGGTTACGAGTCAGCCTCTAACACATCTCCTCCAGCCCATACAGACAGATTTGATTAGAGCTTGAGAAGTTGTTCCTTTGTCCGAGTAGACTCGCTCACCAGTCCTTTCCATCCACTCCCTAATTCCTGACCCTCCTTCCCACTTATTAGTTTATTTCTATCTTGTTATGTTGCAAGGACCAATGTCATTTGCAGATGGAGATCAAATCCGTTAAAAAAGTCCTGCAATAACAATGAATGTCAAAACCATGTCGCTTTTTTTAGTACCGGTAGTTGAAACATGAAGTACATTGTATAAAAATTAATGATTGGAAGGAACAACTTTCATCTGTTCTAAATCTTAAACTATGAAATAAATATTTTGTTTGCTTGGTTGACTTAGATATTTTCATTGATAGAGATATGAGTTATGATTGGGAGTGAAGCAGGGAATTATTCTGAAGCTTTGGAAAATGTACAAAATGACAACCCATATTTCTTAGCATGGTTATAGCCCTTATTTGAATGATTTTCAGTTTTTAGAAATTAAGCTCTAGATAGATGGATGGATGCACAGACATTGAAACGTATTTTCAAGTACATGTAAATTATACATGGTCTTCATACTGTGGTTCTTCGATGGTCAATTACCCTTTTCAGACTGCAGTTAAAATCCTTAACCCCAGGAAATAGGTGGTGCTAAGGGGGGGGGGGGCCTTAGTACCACCTATTTCCTGGGGTTAAGCTTAGCACGCTTCGGTTTCAGACCGCGTTTTACCAAAGTAGGCTAGCACGGTAAATAGTACGGTACTATCTGGCCCTGCTAAAAAGCAGGGTTAGCCGGGTAATTGGGGAGTTAGCCAGGCAATTGCGGTGCTAAGAGTTGCAGTCTGAAACCAAACCGTGCTAAGGAAAAGCGGGGCTAAGTATTAGCCAATCAATGAAAATGTGGTCATGAATATGCATAATTATTCGTAAACTTGATAACACAAATATAGAGAAAAACAATGGATAACATAAGGAAAAAGAGAAAAACAATGAATAACATAAGGGAAAATGGAAAAACAATGAATAACATAAGGAAAAAGAGAAAAAACAATGAATAACATAAAGAAAAAAAACAAAACAAAACAATGAATAACTTAATAAGGAAAAAGAGAAAAACAATGAATAACATAAGGAAAAAGAGAAAAAACAATGAATAACATAAAATTAAAGAGAAAAACAATGAATAACATAAAAAAAGCTAAAAGCAATGAATAACATAAAGAAAGAAAGAAAAACAAAGAATAACATAAGGGAAAAGAGGAATGCAATGAATTAAAACAATGAATAGCATAAGGAAAAGAGAAAAACAATGTAAAACATAAGGAAAGAGAGAAAAACAATGAATAACATAAGGAAAAAGAGAAAATAATGAATAACATAATGAAAGAGAGATCAAATAATGAATTACATAAGGAATGATAGAAAAACAATGAATAACATAAGGAAATAGAGATAAAATAATGAATAACATAAGGAAAAAGAGAGAAAAAAAGGGAATAAGATAAGGAAAAAGAGAAAAAACAAGGAATAACATAAGGAAAAAACAAACAAACAAGGAATAACATAAGGAAAAAGAGAAAAACAATGAATAACAAAAGGAAAGATAGAAAACATAGAATAACATAAGGAAAGAGATAAAAACAATGAAGAACATAAAGAAAGAGAGTGAAATCATTGATATTCATGATCCAGCAAATAGTATGGGGTTAAGGAATACCCAGTGTGAAAAGCATTTAATTTCTTAACCCCGGCTAAGCAAATAGTATGGGGTTAAGAAACACAGTCTGAAAGCAAAAAAAGATAGTACGGGGTTAAGGATAGTATGGGGTTAAGGATAGTACGGGGTTAAGAAATAGCAGTCTGAAAAGGGTAATAGAGAAGCGAGAACATTCCAGGGGATTTGCCATATGTTGATGCATGTATCATCATGTCTATCATATTACTGATAGTAAGAAGAATCCTTGAGCAACATCACATATCATCTTCAGCTCCAGGCTTCAGATGAATGATACATTGGTCTGAGTATTCTCAAATAATTCTTCAAGAAATACATTTAGAAGATTTATTTCTCTTTCTTTAATATAAATGTAAGGGAGATTCGATGAAGGCCATTTGTTTTGTTAGTTTAGCGCTTTCAGAAGTGAATAGTTGAAAAGAAAGTTTGATTTCTTTTATGTTAAGTGCAGACGAGGATGTCTGTTTTTTTGTTGTAATTTCAATTGGTTTTGGACACATGGTTATTTAAAGTCAAAAGCTTTTCACCTTACTTGTGATTACTTATGGGAATTAATAGATTGCAGTCAACCATCGCTTATAATGTGATCATAAATAAACAACATTTCAATTGATCAATGCTTAGAACGAAATGACTGGAGGCAATAATAGAATTGTCTAATGCTGAAATGTATGCAAATAGTAGGCTACTCCTAGGAGGAATGATTTTCACTGATGTATGTGCAAGATGATTAATTGCATTCACTTTTCTTGATTTAAAAAAAAAAAAAAGTGAAGCAGTATTTTGTGAATTATTCTTTGTTCTCTAGCCAAAGCTTCTGAAAATATTTCTACCAATATTGTCTGCAAGAGGTTGATTCATTGTGGTTTTATGACTTTCTTGGTGTTTTTATGGCCGATGGCCTCATGACCCCATGGCTCAAAATAGGTCTCCAGAGCCTGTACACAATGAATAGTTTGTACAATTTGCTTCTAGTTTCTTTAGGATGTTATGTCTGCTACAATTCAAGTTCATCCAGAGGTAACCAGAATTATTCTATTACACTTCAAAGTTTAAAGTGTTTTAATTTTTAGTATTGGTAAATGTCAAACACATTGTTTACCAGCTTAACTTGAGATTGATTTAATTGTTTAAGTGGTCATATAATTTCATATTTTAATATTAGTGCTGGATACTTTGCTGCAGTCTATAGGTCGAAAATGTGTATCCTCATTTTTTTTTTGTTTTGTTAAAAGCTAGGTTATAGTTATGGTAACAAAAAAGGAATCGGCATAAAATCGATCAAATAAAGTCTCATGTTGTCCACTTTGCACTAAAAGATATGTGTGAGCGATCTTGTGATATTGCTTTCATGATTTCTGGTGAATTTCAGTGAAAATGTTTGAAAGAAACATAATGTAACGGTTGTTTTAGTCCTTTGCTCCGATTCCCGCCCGCCAAAGCTTACCATGATGCGTAACATTCTGTGTGTATCACCCACACAAAAGAATCCCCATCAGTTTTCCACGTGAACGCTGAGTTGACTCTCGCAAAAGCGAAAAAAGGTGTCGGGTCCCACGACTCTCCATGTTTTATACTTAGGCCTACATTGTGAAATAAAGGCACTAAAATGAGGTTTCAAGTAATAATTCTAATATACCGGTAATTTTCTTTATTATAGTTATAGGATTCAATCTTTCATATTATCTACATGTATGTATGTAACTGTGAATCCAAATTAAATTTTCTTTCTCCCAAAACTATACACTAGCTTTAATGATCATCCATCTTTTCATAGAGCTAAAAAGTAGGTCGTGAAAACAAAATCATTCATTTTAACTTACTGGAAAAAATAAAATGCCATCAAAGTTAAAAAAACAAAAACAAAACAAACAAAACAAAACAATGTAAGAACAAACAAAACAAAACAAAAACAAACTAATCACTAGCAAGTTTGTGGCAAAGTTCATACTATGTGTAAGTCAATGTTATGAGGATGCTTGCCATTCTGATGTCTGGAAGATTTGGTCACAGTATTTTTATGACCAGCATCCCTGTGATAAATGGGTAGTGTGTAGGTAAAGGATTGAGCCTGGGGGTTTGTTTGCACCCATTAATCAATTATGAGGTCAAGTAAGAAAAACCTGGCCAGGGTGCATGTGAGGTCACTTCAAAAAGGCTAATGTTACACCAAAGTGACCATGATTGCTGGTTTATAATTACATGCATCATTCACCTCTTATCAAGCCCTTGTTGCAAGGATATTGCCAAGCTTTGTGCCAGACACACAAAGAAAATATCCATAACAGTACCTGAATATAATCAAAATTGACTTTATTCTCATATAGAAGAGTTGCAATTGTGAATTGGATTTATAACCATGTTAAACCTGTTTGTAATATGCTATTTGTGAAAAATAGGCCTTGAGGATGGAAAATGTAATCTACATTGTACACTCAAAATTGAATTTTATAAGTAATCATCAGTACGGGGCTACAAAATTTAGGCTTTTTTTCTGGTGTTCTGCTCAAGAGTTTCAATAGGAGAGAAAAATTACATGTAAATAGAAGCTTCATTGCCAAGCTTCCACATGTATTTAATGAATGCTGCTTTTTACAAATAAATTGCATACCTTTCCTTTCCAGTGAGCCAGCTTTTGTTTCACCTAATTGCAAACATGAATATATCAAAAACCCAACAACAGAAGTATGAGTAATGTGGCACATGTATTGATTATCAGAACCTAGTATTTGGCATGACTCAACCGATGCATGGACATCAATACATTCTTCCTCTTTATGTTCATGTTGGCAATACGATTGCAACAATTATTAATAATGAATGATTCATCCGCTCATGTATCGCAGTATTCTAATAATCAGACATCAATATCTAAATTCTAATGAGTATCACATCTTTACCGCAGCTAATTCACTCTGTCTGTGGTTGATGTGTAGTAAACAGAGCTTTCCAAAGATCAGATAGATAGATACAAATTGGTTTAATTGATATCCTATCGAATTGCAATTGTTTTGATTATTTAATTAATTTTCTTGGTGTAAACATATCGTCTGTTGGAAGCCATAAGGGCGTTATTGCATCTTATAGATGTTCCGTTGAGAGCCATAAGGGCGCTATTACTGTACAAAGTCAATGGTAATAGCGCCCTTCTGGCTCCAAACTGAACATGATCTGCAATAGCGCCCTTCTGGCTCCAAGCCGACGATATACTTGTACATATGGGACTACATTTGTATATTGATATTATTTAGGGCTTACAAAGTAACATGTAGGCCTACATTGTAGAAATTTGTCTATGAAGTGCACTAAATGTTTTCACATGTATAAAATTCTGAAAATTTACCAATTTTACACTTTATTGAAGGGCTGCAAATGTTATTTAAGCAGGTGTAAAAACCACACATCTTGGTGCAGAGTGATTTTGTTTTTGCACCGAGAAAAGGCTCAGCACAAATGGAAGCAATCACCAATGAGGGGTATGCGGCATCATGTAAATATGATAAGATATGCTACATGTTCAACAATCTCAGCATAACAGCAGTGATGAATCTTACTTTACCCAGGTCAAAGGTCATCCATAAGATATGTTTATAATTTTATTTTTGTTCTACAAAACATAGGCCTATATCTTTAGGCTCTATATTTTATTTTTGTTCTACAAAACATAGGCCTATATCTTTAGGCTCTATATTTGATTTTTGTTCTTATATGATGGGCAAGGGAGCTCCTTTTCTGTTTGCAATACCCTCCCTCCTCACAACTTTGTGTATCAAGTCTAGTTGCATTGTCCTATGTTATAATGTAAAACAATATTTTCTCAAATGACACTAGCCATGCCTACTACTATCCTTTGATTGGTTTAAGGCTTGTATTTCATGGAAGTGATTCATGTACATGGGCCTGGTGTTTGTATATTTACAGTGATAACAATAGCATACAGACCTATCAAGTATGCACATGGTCCTGCCTAGCTGCATGTGATGTATTAAATCTACAAACAATACAGACTTATCTGCATGACTACAGTAAGATGAACAAAGCTGTATAAAAGCTGGTATCATGCTTGTATGACTTGTATTGCCCCCTTCTTTGCACATACAGAAAAAAAGATAGCTTTCGATGTAAATTGTAAACCTAATACAAAAACTAATACAAAAACTAATGCCTGAGCTTGGTCTGAAAGCATAGTGTGTCTGTGTACAGGCGCGGATCCAGGGGGGGGGGGCTGAAGGTGCTAGAGCACCCCGTAAGATTGGGAAATCAGCATACCTTTTGTACATAGTCATTTTTAGGGCACCCCCTAAAAATGTTAATAACCTTTTTTGTTTTTTTGTTTTTTTTGTTTTTGTTTTTGTTTTTTGCTTGTCAGTTGTTCGGGACGGGAACGATGACGTCACCCTACCCCTATATGTAGTATGCTTGGAATTTTTCACACGGCCGAAAGGTCAAAAATTTTTTCAACAACCATACCCCCCCCCCCCCCCCCCCCCCCCCCCCCCCCCCCCCCCCCCCCCCCCCCGCTTATCAGCCTTCCAAACCATCATGTAGACAATTTTTTGCTACCTTTTTGCACCCCGTTAAAAACCGTCTCTGGATCCGCGCCTGGTGTATAGTCTCTCTTTTAAATTTTGTGTAAAAATGTGCCGTGAAACGCAAGTTAAGCCTACGCAACATTCACTTAATCATAAAAAGCATGCAGCATCAAAGAAAAAAACATGTATTAGAAACAGTACCAATCAGTATATAGTCGTTTCATATTATGGAAAAGTTATCCTAAGGTGAGAAGATTGAATAGCTTTTGAGAAAAGAGTAAAATGCAGAAAGACATGAAGTTTGTCTGCTGAGGTACAGAAAGGCATTAACTAGTGTTTCTGTAACAAAGAGACAAAGAGAGTCAACATCTTTATGGTTCTCATCAGACTATATCTAGGGAACTGCCATAAAGCGTGTGTGATAGAGCACAGAAAGCTTTAGAATGGTTAACAAGAATCTTAGCTGCCTGGATGAGAAAGAATTGGATTATCTTTGTAGCTATTCGCACCAAACTACTTATTGGATTTATATGAAGTATGAGTGAAGATTTGTATCCATTCTAAATTGGCTTAGAACCTCAATCTCAACTCAAACGAAATTGAGAGTGTAACTACATACATGAGTTGGTCTGAGTTGGCCCCTGAAAAAGGCTATACAGAGAGGCTATAGTACTTATTCTTTTAGTTATAAAATGTATGTACATGTAGTACACAGTCCCAGTTCAGATTTGGAAATGAAATGTCCTTATATTCTAGTATAAATTCAGCTTCTTTCAGAACATAAGTTACTCATATTTAAAAAAAGAAATCATAAATATACTTATACATGTATAATTATACTCATGATTCAGAATTAAACCAAATATGATTTTTAGTATAAGCCTAGAGCTGAAACTATTGTATTTGTTCTCTTCAAATAAATGAATTGCTAAATAAATCTTCAAAATGATACAGTACAATAGCTGAAGGACTTGGAATTGGGGGCAAACCAAATAAACTCAGCAGGGAGCATTTTGGAGAAAAAGGTTTGTGGACATAACAATTATTGGAGTTTATCTTGCATGCAGAAAATAACAAGTCTCCGAATATTGTTTTATAAAAATGTATGTGTAGCTGTATCATAAAGTGTGCTATTATACACAGGGCCTTGTCTATAACAATATAGGCCCTAAGTTCTTTTTTTCTCTTTTCTTGATAAGAATTTTTCAAATAAGAATATTCAATTTTAATAGTGAAGGGGAAAATCTTTATATTAAGATTTAAAAATAAAAAAAAATACTGCCTTGTAGATATAAATGCAAAACCCCCAACAAAACATTTGAGTTTAAACATGAACATAATGTTGGAGGAAAAAAAAGCATCAAATTTTCCTCCTTATATATACTTTCATTCATAAACTGATTTTGTTTGAAAGTGTCCAAATAATGTATAGGGTGCTTAATGATAATTATTTCTCTCTACACATATAATTCCTTTTTATTTGTCTGTAGCAGTGTAGGCCACCTCTTTCCTTGATTTACCTGTAGTTCCCTATCAAAGCTATGCAGGTGTGTCCCTACATCATGATATGATAATGAGTCCAAACTATGCTACTAGAATCTATACTCTTTTCACTTGACCTCTTGCGTTTCTCACTGTCCATATTGATGAGGCTCATGTATGGTTCATGCAGCCAGCTCCCTGGCCTGGTTCAGTGTATGATTGCAGGAAGAGCTGAACCTCCGTGCTTACATAGTGGGTGTGGAGGGGAATACTGTTTCTAACTGATTCAAGAAAAGACAGGAGTGTGTCCAATGAGGAAAACACAGATACTGGAATATGGGGAGTAAATTAAACACACAACAATGCTACATTTTGTGGATTTATTGCAATTGCATTTTAAAAGAATTTTAAATAAATTGGGGAGATTTTTGATTAAAAACATAGACATGCAAATTGAGATAAGGGGAATCTGCAGATACATTTTTTGTATAGAAATGGAATTAAGTTCTAAGGAAAAGTGATGGAGAGATGCAGTCAATAAGTGGTGCTGCACAAGCTTGAGCTAGTCAATTAGCGTGCTGTTTGTGATCTGATGGATTGGCAGGATCAGAGAATAGCAGGCCTTACCTTTCGAAAAGCATGCAAAGAAGCCCGAATCATCTTAGAATTATTTACAAACTCAAGCTAGTTTTGTAGATTATGGCTTGAAATATTGCACTAAATTGGACCCTAAAAGTCAAGCTCAAGTTAAATGAAGCACTGCCTCATGTCTTTGAAATGCAGAGGAGAGGAGATGAGATGATACTCCTTAGAACCTTGCTACCCTTACACACACCTTTCTATCTCTGTCTGCTTCTGGTGCTAGCAATGTCCATATCAATAAAGCACTATAGTGAGATGATATACACACCAGCAAGGATAGCTGATGAATCATCCTCCCCTCTTGCTCCCTCCATCTCCCTCCATCTCTCTTCCTTCATCTCTATCTCTCCATCTCATTTACTCATCCATTTTACATTGCATTGATCCAACTCATACATAAAATACAAATGGTGCGATTGAGTGTGTGCTCGATGTACATTCGATAGAAAAGATACAAGAGAACATGCTGTTTGAAAGGCTTACTCATGGTTATTGGAAAAGTGGTAAATGGGAGTTTGGATCCATATGATACATACAACATAGCATATCTGTCATGACCCTATATTTGGATTCACTAAAGCAGCTACAATATATAATCCTAAGATTAGAAGATTGTTTATGGACTAAGGTTTTAAATATTCTTCTTGTTAAAAACTATATAAACATGATCTAAATTGTTATCATCAGTTGTTGAAATCTATTAATGCTAGAATAAGGGGAAGGAGGAGGGGAGTGGCATCACAGAGAGTGATGGAGAGATGAATTTGAGATGATAAAAGAGGAATACTCCTTTCTATTTGTCAGTGTCACTCACGCTTCAATTTCATTCAAATTTGTTGGAAATTTTCTAATGCACACATTTTGAAGTGTCTGGTTGATGATTGTTCAAATCGCATTCACCAATGCCTCTCGGATGGATAGATGGGAAGCGTGACACTTCTTTCTCCAACGGAATTAGATTCCAAACTAAATCATGATTTGTAAAAGAGGAAATGCGGGATGTAAATTGTCTTGGGCATGATTCACTACTGATATATTCAAGTCGCATTCTACATTCCGACAGAACACTCTGTAAATCACAGAGACATTGTGAATTGAATACAGATCTGATTCATGAAGACATCCAAAGAGCTTTTTCATGAAAAGTTGAATTCAAAATCTATTTCAAGTAAGATATCTTGATATCTAGAACCTATGTTACGTGTATATACCCAATCGTATACAGTGTCATTAGATATTTTCAATATTATTTTAAAGCAAGAAGTAATAAACATCCATACCTTTTCATTAAAATATGTGTTATTTTAAAGATATTGTAATTCTCCTCAAATTTGTTTCAGAATTTTCTTTCCAACAAATTGAGATGATTCAAATAATGACATGAATATGTAATATATCTAGAATAGCCCAAAATATAAATCAGTATCAATATGACAGACTCAGGACTGATTTTACACTCATTAACAAATGCCCCAAAAAATATTATATGGTCAAAATTGTATATTGGTTTGGTTGGGCACAACTTTGTGTCGCATGGCAATATGGCCAAAGTGTATTTCTTGAGATATGAAAATGTTTCTATTGAATGAGAAAATAAAAGCTGTAGGATGAATAGGTATCATGAACAATACAGTGGTGTAAAAATAATATTATCAGAAATGCCAGCAAGAATTTGAAAAGAAATTTGAACTTCTTTTGACCGATGAGGTGTGATGAATCAATTTCACAGCTAATTTGGCAATACAAATATCTTTCCTTAGCTTTTGGATGCTTGTATTTCTTTTGTAACTTGTAAAGTAGTTTGAATAGATTTAGGATTACCATGGGTTCAGAGTGTGTCTACAGGATTAACAAGGGTTTGTATTATGGGAAGTACAATAAAGTAGATTTGTATATGCAAAGCACTATACATATCGAGGGAAGTTTGTGCAAGAATACTTTATACACTGTACATGCCAAATCATCATATAATAGGCCCTAAAGGCAAAAATTATATCCAAATACATAGTCCATACATTAGTATATTTACATTTATCATCCAATTTTCATTACAGAACACAAAGAAATACATGCAAATTTGACGATATTGAATATTGTGATGTATGGTAATACTGATTATCTGAATGTAACTCTTTATTTCAACATAATTCCAGCTTGAGGAAAACAATACAATGTCCAGGAAATCTTTTTAAATCTTCATGAATGTCAATTTTTAATCCCAACTGTGATATTCGCTTTTAGTTCAGGAAAGACGATAGAAGGCGGTTGAATGTCTTTGAAGGATGATACTCAGACAAGGTATTACACGTCTTCAAATCTTTATTTGTGTTTGGAGATGACTGGTAGCTGTTTTATCTTCAGGGCTTTTACTGCATTATCATATAGAAAGGGATGATTCACCATGCTGGGATCAAATTCTTTCCAAGATATCCTCTCCTCCCGCCCGTCTGCTGCACCCTATCTCTCCTCCTCAAGACATCCTCTTCTTCCATCCTACTCCTCTCTCTCTCTCACCATCCCTCAGCATCCCTGACCCAGTGAGACCTTTAGATGTACTTTCCCCTAAAGCTCCCTACATCTTCATCACATGCTGTTGAGATGCAATCCCTTTATAGATATGAATATCAATCAATACAAAAACTCATTTGATAAGGTTGCTTATGAAGGGTGTATTGTCAAAAGATTGCCAAATCCACAATGTTTACATAAATTGAATTGCCCTTTTTTCCTCTAAACTGATTTTAGGGAGGGAACGTTCTCAAAACTACATGATGGTTTAGATGTTTTGAGTAAAAAAAACACATCTTATATCATTTTGTGATCATCGGTGTTTTTGTTGTAAGCATACAGTCTATTTTAGTTAGGAGACCAGATTGAACTTTTTTCTACTGTATTCTAATTTGCAAACTTATAAATCTTGGGGGTCCATTATTTACCTATAGGGGCTCTTGTCTATAAAGCGCCTGTTAGTTTTTAGCCCTGCTTTGGGAATTAACTGTTCCATGATATCCAAGTTTCTTCAACAAATTTAAATTTAATAGAAATGAACAGAAGTCAACAAGTTATAGTTCATGAAGATTCCTCACATGGGTGTTAACAATAAGCGATCCATAAACATGAGAGTGTGAATCAATACATTTACAGTACTATTACCCAATTTAGATATCGGAAGAAAAGACAGGATATCAACACAACAGAGGCTTCGTGGGATGGTAAAATAAAGTTGTTTTGCATGAATGGATGAGTGAGAGAGGAAGGAGACTGTATTCTTACTTTAGATTGTCTTTCTTTGTGATGTTTAGTATCGTTCTGACAAGATTACTGTACTAGGCTCATTTATAGGGTTTGGGGATTACTTTAAGAACAAGTTGGTGGTTTAACCCATGAAGGGTTATTGCTCTTTCATTGTCTAGACCTCTGTAGTCCGTCAACTTAAAACTCTGGACCACCAAAATATCCAAATTTAAACATAGGCACACTTATAAGCCTACAACCTGCAAAAATTCAACGTGGTCTTTCAGTTCATAAATTTAAAGGCAATATGGACCCCTGTGTACTAGTTAAATAATACACATTTGACTTTGTCCCTCTCCTCCCCCTCTTCCCCCCGTTTTGAATGACACCATCTTTAATCTTAGGGTGTGTTCAATGTTCATTTTCAAATTTTAAACGCCAACATGAATCATGATACAAAACGTAATCACAACACGCTGATATAAAGAAAAACAAAGTTGGTGTTCATTGTCCCCATTCCCGGTCGTAAAAGTAAATGTCTTTTAGATCTCCATTTGGAGACAAATTTAAACGCCGAAAAAGATGCGTTTTGAATCACGATCAGCTTCAATTTTACAACCTTGAGCATTGCAATGCAACGAAATGCGACATTGAACACAATTGAGTTTTCAAACGTCTTTAAATGTGCTCTCACAATGGAAGCTTCCGGTGCAAGTGAAAAAAGCGCAGATGTTTGTTTTTGAGAGCGGGGAATTTAAAGAAGATGGACGTATAATCAGCTTTAAATTTTCGACACTGAACGGTGTACCTCTGATCGCGTTTCTGTTCTGTGTTTTGTAATTGCATTTTGTATTATGATTCATGTTGGCGTTTAAATTTGAAAATGGACATTGAACACACCCGAAAAGTATCAATTTCAAAGTCTTGATTGTCTTTTTAGATTGAAGCTTGATGTAGATACATGCCACTATCTGTTGAGAGCCAGGAGGGTGTTATCTTGGTATGGAAAGTTTAAATGTCCTTCTGGCTCTCAGCAGACAAAGTATGCATGTATCATATTTTCAATTGAAAGAAATAAATGTACATGTGGTTATATTCAATTTCTGTGTCAGGAGGAGGGTGAGATAGAAGTATTTTTGTCCAATTGCTGTCGATATATGAGCTACTGTTTTAAAATGTTTGAGTATGAGTCATAGCTTGTATCTTAAGTGCAGTAGAAGCTTGAGATGCTTTCATGTCATTTGATGGAAATACACGACATTTACAAGAGGAAACCACTTGGATATATTTATAGCAAAATGTGGAATGCTTCGCATGACTGTTGAATTATTCTGTACATTATCTGCAAAGTTTTTTTTTTTTTTTTTTAAAGATTGACTGTTGGATCCCTTTCTTCTATTTCTTATAAAGAATAAAATTATCAGATGTCTTGTAATTTTTTCACCCCACAGTTTTGTAGACTATGTTTGAGCAAAACCTATTACACCTCCATGTACATTGTATGTGGATCGTGAGGTTAATCTCTAACAAATTCATGCAATCAATGAAAATAATGGGAATATGTTTTGAAAATTCCACATTTGAAGGCCGTGTCCCAAATAAAACAATTTCACATTTCTTTCAGTTACAGATTGAAGTATAAAAGCTACTGAGCTCCTTTATGTGGCTCATAAACTACAGATTTTGGTGAGGTTTCTTTTCTATTATTGTAGAAAGTCCCTCTTTTATTTTTGCTGCTTTTGCCGTCAGGCATTGTTATGCTCCATTGAGCAAGAGCAGAAGTCAAAGACAGAACACAATTCAATAGAGGAGACTGAAATCGTCATCAAACACTTCATCCCTACCGCCAATAAGTCTTTGTGGGGGCAAGCAAATTTGAAAACATGTCGAACACAATGAATCTATTTTATTGAAGCTTGTTACTGTATAAAAAGATCATTTACAACAGATAATTGTGGTGGGAGTCTGCAAGTAAGTACTAGTGATAAAATGTAGATATATTTGCCAGAAACTTTTATTGGCGTGCTGTATTTGAACTCTGCTGATACATTATAGACAACAGATTTTTGTATACATGCCCAAGTATAATATAGGCCGATATATTTTATGGTGTAGAAAATCTGGGTATAATTGAAGCTACAAAAATGTATACATACTCACATATAACAGAACAAGGTTATTAAAAAAAATGCATGAGTAAAGCAAGATATTGCTCTAAAACTTTATCCTGCAACTAGAGTTTCATGAAGAAATGTCAAAATTTTACAAAACGTACTAATCTGCAAAGAGGCTACAATTGAAATATTCGAGAAATGAATGCTACATGAATTTTATGAGCCTGGAAATATGAGGATAGTGGTCTCTATGGTAAAACCACCTTTCTATGCATATATCACTCAACGATCAATATGTTGAAACATTTTTAGTTTAAAAAGTAAAATGCTGGAGAAATCCATACAATCACCCAGTGCATGTGCTGGGGAAATGATCTTTTGAAATGACTTGGGAATAGGATCATGTAACTGTCATTGGTACTTCCACTGATAGAGTAAGAGTGGATTTAGAAGAGAATTTCAGTCACATCAGGAAACATCAGGAAACATATTTATAATTTAAAAAAAAAGCTCTTTTAAAATATGGTCTGCATAGACCATACCAATTTTGCAAAGGCTGATAGTCACAAGATCCTGTCTTACCATCTTTCAGAAAGAACATATTTCTGCGTTTGAGGTTGGAGATCTGAAAGACGTTAAGATTAATGACAGGGAAAGTTTCCATACCCCCCCCCCCAAAAAAAAAAAAAAAAAAAAAAAAAGAAAGAAAGAAAGAATAAAAAACAAACAAACAATAAAATAAATGAAATTACAATGGTTTTGTAAATGAAGAGCTTGGTTGCAAAAATCAGATTTGATGAAAAATGGATCTAACCCCTTATGCAAATGAACTCTTCAAATGCACTCTAAAGA
This sequence comes from Paracentrotus lividus, assembly GCA_940671915.1. Taxonomy (NCBI): domain Eukaryota; kingdom Metazoa; phylum Echinodermata; class Echinoidea; order Camarodonta; family Echinidae; genus Paracentrotus; species Paracentrotus lividus. The sequence goes on from CALNVZ010000174.1 coordinate 17,870,039, forward strand.
ATATGATGATCTGTTGATCTTGAGCAAGAATGGAATTAACTCAATGTAAAATGATAATAGTTATGCCCTTCTGATTCTCACCTGAAGATATATTACTAGTGAAAGCTACTACTTTAGATAGATATGAGTCATATGAGATGTATAGGTGTAGGATGAGATGAATGGGTGTGAAAGTAGGAGGGGCATAATCACACCAAGAACTATCTCTTTGATCACACGAAGTATATAAAGACACTATCATAATTCATAGATCTTCTATCTCAATCATGGATAGTCTCAGATTTCATATTGTTTGTTGACAGCTAGAAGGGCATTAACAAAATGTGTTGAACGAGAACTAACGCCATTTTTGCTATCAAGTCTCAACAAATGATGTATGTAGTAAATTTCATGAAAGAAACGTGCTCTGAGTGATATACCCCCCTTCTACTGAGGCAGTCAACATTACACGTTTGCTCACTCCCGATTTCTCAGGAAAAGGGGTATACATGTATCTTAGGGGCTCAGATGGGGAAAAAATCCTGAAAAATCAATGGAATAGGGGTCTGGTCTTTTAGCATTTTTCCTCCTGAACTATATTTTTAATTAGGAGGTAGTCTTCAGGTCTTTCAGGAAAATCCTGAAATAGCATCCCGAATATGGTAAAAAACAAAAAAACTTGTGATAGAGGGGTTAATATTGCGCTGGCTTCCCCACCTGAAGCCTGCTACAATAGGGGTAATTTTTGATGCGCAACTTTCCCTTCCAAAAGCCTGTAAATAGAGGGGGGGTAATTTTGATATAGCTTTCTTTCGAAAGAGCCCTTTAGGGCCGGTATCTAAAAGAATCTGGAAGGAGCATATGTGTATGGTTGACCGCGCTGAGTGAGGGGGGGGGGCATGATAGGACTGACCAGATCATTTCATTCCGCCATCCGCACTCATATTTCACTCTATTCCAAGATTAGGGAACTTATTCTGGATGGTGAATATAGATAAAAATAGAGTGGGACATTCTAGAACTTCACTAATGTATCAGGTGATACTATTGTTAGCATTTGATGGACGATTTCTGAAAGCATGCCTGACATATGTATATTAAATGACATACGATCCAGTTTTATTGAATTTATATATAGATAGTTTCACTTGATTTTTTTTTCACACTGGATTGTAGAAAACCTCCTAATATCTGTTTGATCAGTGGTAATTACTTGGTGTGATAAAATTAATTTAATTTCTAACCAAGACTAAATTGAACCATTACCAATATTTTTTAAAGATAAGGTGAGATGACTGAGAGTGAATTGGCTCTGGAGGTGTTGGTATTGATGTATAAAAATTGGTGAGGGAAATTTTAAAGAAATTTCCTTGAGACAAAGTCACTTTTATATTATAAAAACCAGAAAAGCCCATATTTATTTGCTTTGAAGAAATATCATTAAAAAATCTTCATTACTTGATTCAAGTTTTCAAGACATCCATATACAACCATTTCAAAGGTATTTCAACTACCACGACTGTAGGGCTAGCTTTTTAGATTTTTGCATGTTTAAATATGAATGAGTAAATTTGAAGCTTTGCATACTAAAGCAATAATAGTCGCTCTTGTTCAATGTCCCTTATCTAAGGTGACACCGTCATATCCCGGCAGAGACACGCTTCTACCCTAATTGAGTTGTGAAGCAATTTCCATTAGAGTAGTAATGACACTCATAAGATACTCGTTCCTATCTCCCCCTCGCCGCCTTGGTCGATCGGGACTGCAAAGCTCGTTGAGCGTCCCTGTTTCTATGAGATAATCTTAGAACATCCTTTCTTTGCCTTAACCATGTGCAAGGTGTCCCATCAGTCTGCTGTTTGCATCATTTCTGATTGCTTTTGCTCGTTGCTTTCCGTCTAAAAGCATCTGTTTTTTTTAGCCTGTCTGCTCTATCTGTACATTCAGGTGTTTAAATACTGTGTAGCATTCTGTGTTTATGTAAGGAGATACAGGATGTGTGTGTCATTTAATTGGAAGTCTCAAG
>CALNVZ010000174.1:17874908-17931286 GCA_940671915.1 Paracentrotus lividus
CTAGATCTATAATTAGATCCAGTTAGATCTCACCTACTGGACTAGATTGTAGACCTAACGTCTGAACCGAAGTAATGATACTGTACTGGACCAATACTTAGGCAACTGTAGGCCTACTCTATTTTAGGCCAAAAATAATGCATGTAGTCTAATAATACAGGCATAAACTCTTCATGTTATTTGTACCAATACTTTGATCAATTGTCAAAAGGCCGGTCCAGTCCGGTCTATCGCTTGATTTTTTTTAACCAACCATGATGTATTAAAAAAGAAAATTAACCAATTAAGTATTAAAAATTTACCAACTAAGGTTGGTTAAATATTTAACCAACTTTTTATTAAAGTTTTAATACATAATTGGTTAAATTTTAACCAACTGGGTTGGTTAACGGCACGCGTTTAACCAACAGTTGGTAAGTTCATATTTGAACCAACGGTTGGTTAAAATTTTGCCCGGTTGGTTAAAAATTTTCTGAGAGTGTAATGGATATAGGCAATTTCACATTTCTACTCATAAGTGCTTCAAGGACCCTATGGCCCGAATTCACAAAGGTGGATTCTGCAAAATCCATGGTTTCAACCCTGGGTTTAACCTAGGGTTGGACTTAGGATTTTCAATTTGGTATTCACAAAGGTGGACTTGACTGAATCCACAGATCCACAGCGTCATAATACGTCATAATTTGGGTCAACTGTTGGTGAATCATAAACTAGTGGATCCGTGGAGCCGTCGATTAAAAAACCCACGGATCCACGGATCCGTGGGTTTTGCAGAATCCTCCTTTGTGAATTCGGGCCAATGTGTTTTGATGTAGTGTAGATAGTGGTTGCTGAATTATTAGATGACTTTATTGATAAGAGTAGGCCTGTAAATATTTGAAATTTAATGAGAATTTAAAAGAGCATGTTTTAGGCCTACCTGTATCAAACTTGAGTGGCCTTACGGTACTTTATGATAAATTACATGTTTATTTGTTGAAGAGTTGATTTAAAGGGAAATTGCACAATCTAATTTCTTCTTATTTGCAAATTGTAAAGGCTTTAACAAATTCAAGTGTGTTTAAACATTAAAAAAAAAATTAATTTCAAGCTTAATCCTTTAAACTTGAAACATCTTCAAACCAAATAAAAATTTATGATAATTTACCCCCTCTCCCCCATTAAAAAGAAAAGTAATAATCAAAATAATCTTTCAAATAGAGGCCAAATCCATCTTTTTGCTACATTTTATGTAGACAGCATGTACATTTATTATGTATGAGATCAAGTTTCAATTCTAATCAACATGCACAGTTTGCATCGTCATTTTGACCTGTGATCCTTGTAAATTAATTCCTTAATATTATGTTCTTTTAATGACAATAAGAGGTTTAACAATCAATCATTGTGTTCTTATAAGAACTATTCAAGATTATAATGCCATTTAGGTATTTATACAAGTTATTCAATATCAGTGATCATCTGTAAATATTTGGATATGACACCTCTTCATAGTTTAAAGTGTAAAAAATGATTAAGTATAAGAAACAGGTTTTCCAAGTATTTATTCAGGGCATTAAGACATGATAATCTTATCATTATTTATATATCTTATGGTTAAAGGGCTTGATGTTACAATCCAAAATCATCCTTATATGTAACAATGTATATTTTTTCCTGAAAAATTGTGAATTGACTTGTAGATACATGTACTTACCATAGGGATAATGATACCATCTAGCTTTGAATTAAAGGGGGGGGGGGGTATACAAAAAAGGGGTTTTGCTTAAACTTGATAGACATTTCATTTTTTAATCTCTGATTGTAATAAAAATGCAAATATATATATATATTTTTACAGTAAAGCTTAAATGTGATCAATTTCCAAATACACTTGTAATATTCTGTAAAAACATGAACCTTTATCACTTTTCTCTTGTATTGATGTATATTGTTTTGGCTGTAGAACAAAGTAAAAAGGGATGTACATGTAAATAGGGCAGCTCAAACAAAGAGAACAAGCATGTGTCATTGTGTCTTTACATTAGACCTTTTTCAAAAAACTTTTTCGGCATTAATGTCGATTTATCCAATAATGAGGTTTTAGCAAATAGAAATCTCCATAATGAGGTCATTCCCAAATTGTAATTTGTTGTCAGGAAGTCCCCCTTTAGTCAGCTTTTTGCCCCAATTTGTGTCAAAACATTTGCATTTGTTAGCTTTTGGTAGACTAGACAATTTCACACGCTTTGCCTGATGATACAGATGGCGGAGGATGGAAGTAATGATTCAAAGCTTGCCGCCATGCTTGCATTAGCCACACCAACCGGCCGGTCCTCGTTGCCCGCCTTGTGTTGGCCTACTGAACTTGAAACCAGAACAATGGAGGCTTAAAGGGAAACGTCGAGCGACATTGAATTGAACTGCAACTGTGCATGAACTTGTGTCATTGTACCATGAAATGAGAGGAGAATTCACATTAGTATAAGGTTTCAAGATGAATGGAGTGAAATTGGTAGGCATCATTGCATAGGCAATGACCAGAATTTAAGCTTCTGTTCATGATTTGTCTTATACTTCACAAATAAAAATGATATCATTGAAATTTACTGCATGAAATGAACAAAATAACTGGAGATTCAATTGGTCTTCAGAAGTGAGAGATATACAGTCTGTGTCAAATAAAATGGTACAAGTGAAACCATTTTTTATAGTATGAAGATTGATCACAACCTAGTATTGTTTGGTATTTTCATAAAGCAGGAAAATCAGACTTTCTTCTGCAATTTTTTCATCACATTTGTTACTGTACTTTTTGAGATATGACTAGTTTTTCTACAATCAAGAAAAATCAATTTTTTGCACGCCGTCCCATGCCTTTGTGTAGGTTTCGCATAAAGGCCATAATTTAGCGCTCCAGAACAATAGAAGTGTGTGATTTGGATTTGTTCCTTGTCGCACAAACTTTAGCATAACTTTCATTTAAAAAAAGCTAATTATACACAACAAAGCGCATCAGCAAGGAAAATCTTTTGGCTTTTCTCTGGTACCACATACACACATCATTTAAAAAGATTTCACACTTTAATTATTTTTTCCCGACTGTACCATTTTTTTTTTGCACAGACTGTATAGGCCATAGCTCATTTCTTCATAAAACAAATTTTGAAATATTTGTAGGTAAATACAGTCCACTCCTGTTTTAGCAAGGAGCTTGGGACTAATCCACTTAATACCTCATCACATCAAAAATGCTTACTGAACACATACAAGTAGACACACATGCCCATGTTTGAAATTAGAACTCCAAGAATTGTGTCACGACAAAATCTCAGTCTAACTGGAGTAAACTGTACATAATCAACATAATCCTACATATTAAGAAGTCCATCAGCTATTCTGTTTAACATTGTCTTTAAAGGAGAATGAAACCCTAGGATTCAGTTGAATTGTATGAAACAAAACGAAAAATCAAAGAAACAGATTAAAGATGGTTTGAGAACAATTGAATAAATAATAAGAAAGTTATGTCCATTTGAATGTTGTGATCACTAATGCTATGGAGATCCTCACACTGGCAACAGGCCCAAGATGTGTGATGTCACACATGAACTACTCTCCCATATGACATATAAAAAAATTCAAAAACTTCTTCTTTTTCCCCATTCTAATGATAGTACAGACTCTTCACACATGATTATATTTTGTGAACTTGTATTACATGTCCTCCCATGAAAAGAATCTCAGATCTTTTAACGGAATTAATAAAAAAAAGACAATTTGAGTGCAATATGTACAAAAGTAATGGGGAAGTTGTTCATGTATGACATCACACATCTTGGGCCCGTTGCCCATGTGAGGATCCCCATAGCAGTAGTGATCACAACATTCAAATGCTCATAACTTTCTTATTATTCATTCATTTTTTCTCAAATTTTCATTGATCAGCTTCTTTGATTTTCCTGTTTTTGTACTATTTAATGAATTCCTAGGGTTTCCTTCCCCTTTAAAAAATTGTTTTGGGGATCAAACTGTATGGACATGTAGGCCAGTTGTGCAAGTTTTTGTAGCCTTTGAGTTGACTGGTTGATGAGCGGTGATCATGAGTGATGATACGGAAATGATCTGAAAGCCTTAGCTAGATTGAAGAGTCATTTAGGCTCTCTAGACATTGAATTAGTCCATTGTATTTAAATCAACTGCCCATTATACACTCCAAATCAGGAACTCTGCACTCTAAGAAGAGCTCAAGAGCACTTCTTCTTTTTTTTTCTCTCTCAAAGATTTATGATAATGTACATGTAGACAGTGTTGCATGTGGTATTAACCTCCATTTAAGATGTATTTCTAAAATTCATTAGTGAAGTCTTACAATCGCGTTTACATGAAAACAAAAAGGATGTTCAGTCAGTTATAAAAACACATTATTATTAATTTTTGGTCACTTCAAATTCTTAGAGTACAAAACCTTGAGAGATAACAGTATTGGGGTCATATGCAATTTGTGATATGAATTCATTTCACTGTACATTGGAAATGAAACAAATTGGTTTCGTTTTTGATGGAGAAATAGTATAGATATAGTGAATGCCATGAGGGGCAATAGTTGTTTCTAAAGCTCGAGGGGACCTTCCATCCAGCTATGACCCCGAGGCTTGCCGAGGGGTCATAGCTGGATGGAAGGCCCCGAGAGCCTTTAGAAACAACTATGCCCCGAATATTAAGGCAGTCACTATATATTTTATATAACGAAGAAAAACTCTGACATGTTTTGTTTTTCTCCGGTCATACGTCCATTTAGCTGAGGGGTCATAGTAGGATGGAAGGCCCCCAGTCGAGGCTTTAAAAACAACTACAGTTTATGCCTAGCATACTGAACAAAACAAAAACATGAATAAAACACGGTGTCTGCGCACGCACAAAACACGGATTGACTGCCGTTGAAAAAATGACTATTGAAAACGAAAAACAAAAATAAAACAAAAACATGAATAAAACACGGTGTCTGCGCTCGCACAAAACACGGATTGACTGCCGTTGAAAAAAATGACTATTGAAAACGACTATTGAACGATGACTATTAAACGCTCAGCCTCCCTGGCCAGGCCTGGCTAAAACTATGACCAGACTTTTGACCAATCAGAGGACAGGATTATTCAGCATTCTTAGCATGAGTTATATAACTTGTTATATTAAAACTCTTTCTAATTTTCACTTGTAAAAATTATGAGGGTGAAACTTATCTTTAAAGTATACTAAAATCGTTGATTGGTCCCACAAAGGAACAGGGCCAGGAGGAAGAAACATGCCAGAATGCAATGAACCCTCAAGAATATGTTTGCAATTTCTCATCCTCTTTTCTCCATGGTTTTATGGAGATTGCCCAGCTGCTGTTGGACTCAATATAAGTCATACTAGGGCTTATGATTTACGAGATGGGCAAAGATATGTGATGGTCTGCTGTGCTTTTAAGGTACCGCTTACAACCCAGCCAATCCAACCCTCTCATTCTGACAAGAAATATGATAAAAACTTAAATATCACTTTGACATGAATCGCACAACTATATAAATGCGTTAATAATGTACATCAGATGCATTTTGGGATCTATACAACATTATTTGCTAGTTATATATATTCAATGGTAAGACTTTGTACATGCAAGAGACACATTGATATCTGAAGGTTCTTGGTTCTGATGAGTAAATGGCTTGATAGTGAAAGGCTATAAAGTTTCCTACTGAATATAAAGACAAGTATGGGTCAACTGATCTTTCTGAAATGCAGGTTTTCTTGAGGTGATGAGTTCTAAGGGATTAACTGCCTTGAATTGTGGGTTGATTTATCATAGAGCCAAGATGATTTGACATGGCATGCTGCCTCCCTTCCCTTAGTAATGGAAATACGGTACACATCAAACATAATGGTATTTAGATGTAGTCTCTTGAAGGCTGCAGACAATTAAAAAAAGAAAATTTATTTTATTTATTATTTATTTTGTTTTATTTACCCAGGGTAACCCCTTCAGTAAGTTAAATACTGTTATACTTGGGGGCCCTGCAAAAGAAGAAAATTATTTGTTATTAAGGAACCAGTAGGGCATTAGCTCTGTAAAATTTAAGGAGTTAGTGCCTTTATTGCTCTCAGTGGACAAAATATTACTTGCTGAGCCTGATTGGTTATTAAGAGACAAAAATGAATTAAATTGAATGTCCTGTCGTGACCTCGTTTAGCAGACGGTTAGCAGACGGATTGAGGTAGGCCTACAGGTTTGTCTGTGCATGGGTCTATTGGAGAGGGAGGTGAGATGCTTTGTCTATCAGCTGATCCATGCCCTAATATGGTAATGAGTAAACTAACACAGGTCAATGTAACAGGGGTTAATCTTTGTCCCCTGGGAAATATATTCCAGTTGAATATATGTATCATACATTCTCTGTTCAAGCAAGATTATATTTAATTTTCATTTCTTTTTCTAGATGTCAGAACCCCCATTTCCATTATTGTACTCTAATTCTTTCAGTAAGAACCTCATTTTCAGCAAAAAATCTTTTCAATCAGTGATTACCTTTTTTTTCTGAATAGGTTTTCTCCCTAGTCCTCATGTCGTTCTAATGTAGTCTACTTTTTATTTGGGGGTGGGGGGGGGGGGGTAAAGTAATTGAATCATTGATTCTAGATGTTTAATTTTTGTTGAATTAGTTGTAGTAGTGTTGTTCTAATTGGTTGTGGAATGTTGAATGTTTTTAAGTAGCATATTTATTAACCAATGAAATGCATCGTCAGAACTCTATATTCTCATGATCATTGGTACCAGAATATTCAACGCACTCTTTGATTTCTTGATTTTAAATCTTCATGTTCACTTGTATTTCCCAATAAAGTCTGTTGAGAGAGTCTAGTAGTCATGTAACGCTCCATTAGGATTCAGTGTGCATCATCTGTCCTATGTGCATATCTGTCTCTTTCGTCAAGGGCAACTATTATTTTCCTGACGAAACATTTCAATAACATATAGCCTACAATCTTTGTATTTGAGCAGGCTAATAATCACATTGTATAACCACATTGGCACTGGGACCTCCACAGATTTCACAATTATACTCAGAAAAGGAGAAATAAATTTAATGGTTTGGAAATCAATTTGTTATTAACTTTTGAACCCTCCCGTCTATTCAACATTTTCTTTTTGCGTGATAGCAAATATCATTAAAGAAGGATTAATTTCATTCTCTGAGATCCAGAGGGTCTCATAATAATCTGTAACAAACAAATCTCTAACAAATGATTATGGCACACATTATTCACCCGTTGGTTTTCGAAGTGATATCTTGAAATTCTGATTGTGGTTTATGGTTGCGCTTGTGGTGGTTAGATTATATATCTGATATAATATGTCCTCCATTGGGCATAAGAAGACAGCTGGTTGAATTGCTTTCATTTTGTAAGGAAGTGTAATGATTTATAATGTAACATACTGTGGTATACGTAACTATTCAGGATATGTTTTCATGTAAGTACATGTATGTCTCATGTCTGTAGTTAGACACTTTGTACCAGCATTTATTTTCCATTAACTTAACTTTGCTAGAAAATCATAAGTGCTTTAAAAAAAATATTTCAAAGAAAAGAAAATCAACTTTACAATAGACAACATCTTCTAGAAAACCATCTTTGCCACATTTTGTCTGTGCAAATCATCTGCTATACAAAAGCTCTGCTCTTTGTGAGGTGACGTTTCATGGCACTTTGCAAATGTGGCAAAATTAGGCATGGTTGAATAGTTAGAAAATGATAAAAATGTTGTTTGTTGATATTAATTTGTATTTGATATAAAGCGAGGCAATATGACACAAGTTTGAATAGATGAGCAGAAGCCAGGTCCTGATGAGAACTTCTCTCTTTTGAGTGATAACTGAATGTGTGTGATGATAGTGATTGAATATAGGAAGCAGACTGGAACTATTCCTCGCTCCATTACCTTGATGAGTTGGATGGAGTCTTGGCTCTTACTTCATCATATCATGCTTCATATAGCATCATTAACCTATCTCCTCATCATATCTTATTCTCAGAGCCAGAAGGATGTTACTTAGCTCAGTGTTATGCACAGTGTCTCTCTGGCTCTCGTCACACGATATAATCATTCACTGGTTCTTTGCAATAACTTTTCATTATCTTTTAAAAATTTTTCTGAAATTAATTGTTTGTTCACATGCATTAAGCTGATTGTCCTTTGAAATTCCTTTTGTCCTTTGAAATTTGCTTTTGGGAGAGTATTTTTTTCCTTGTGATATTTGTCTCAACTGCATGTTTTTGAGCAGATTACAGATAACACAAGGATTTAAACAGTTTTCTTGGGCTTATTCTCCCTTGGTTTCTATGAATGGCAGTTCAATTTTAAAGGAAATAAACTTAATACAAAAATGTTATCATAATTTCATCTATATTATAGATATTATGTTGAGATTTGACAATTTATGGAAGGTCATGAGCTGTGAGATAAAACCATGCAAATGTCTGTTTCAAAATTTGATATCACTTTTAATTTTAATTTTTTAATGTTTCACATCAAGAAACTAGGCTTGTTGTTGATTAATACTAAAAAATGCAGTAAGTTCAATTTTTTTTCATTTGTCTAAAAATTCAGTTATCTTCAGACACCCAGCATTTCAAATTCTCACTGCATTTCTTTATCATCAAGTGCAACCAACATATTGTCTGTTATTTCAGTTCAATCATTACATTTCCATTGCCAATACTTTTTTCCTCTGCCCCTTTGTAGATAAGCTTGTGTTGATTCAAAGGCTATATTCTCAAATAAGTACTAGTATTTCACGTTTCTACAAAATTCTCAAGTTCTTCCCCCTTATGAAGTAATATGATATTTTCAATTGAGAGAGTATTTGAGGGGTGAATTTGGTGATTGCATGTGTAATTCAATCGGAATGATATTTCTCTGCAAGGGGCTTCTTGTTGTCTGCTGTTACTGTAGGGTTATATTGGTATCTCACTTGCCATGAGAATGATTTGAAACTAGTTTGAGACGGTTTTGAGACTAGTCACAGAGACCTCTCAATGAAGTCTTGTGAGTCTCTGCAACAGAATTTTTTTTTTGGAGACGTATGTGATTGTCAGAGTCGCAGAGATGTGTCTGCGAAGTATAGCCCCTTTTAGATTGTCATACACGGAACGTCCTCCGGAGGACCTCCGGAGGACTTCCCAGGACGAACACGGAGCGTGATCCTTGTCAAAACACGAGGTAACATCGAGCCACCCTTTCAGATCAAAACTCAAACGAAGGTGCGCTCGGTGTGTGTTTCGTCTCGCGGTACGAGTTCGAGGTACGTTTCCTTGACAACACCGCAAATCGGGCCTGTCTGTCTGTCTGTCTTTTCTTTACTATGTTATTCCTCTGTCTATCTTAAATATGTAAACATAAAAATAAATCTGACTAAAATAATTGTAACTGTCTAGTCAGTGTCTCTTTCTTTAACTACTTTCTCTAATCCGCATGCGGCATTATCGTGCATTAAAAGTGCATCGCATAATTTCTAAGCATGGACCTCTATAGCGCGCGCAAATTACACAAACCCGTACTTCCGGTTCCGGAATTCACTCCGTGTACGTGCCGAGGCAATTCAGATCGCCGATAAACGAGGGTAGACACAGGATGAACACAGGATGACGCTCCAGGACGTGCTAGACCTTCTAGCGTGAATCTTACCTCGTGTTCGCGCTGTGTTCGTGCCGAGTGCACCCGGGTGTCTTTTTCTGGTTACTTTCAGATTAGAGGCAACAAGGGGTGAACAAAGGGTAACCTCCGGAGGTCATCCCTTGTTTGAGTGCCAATCTAAAAGGGGCTTAAGATACCACCTTTACTACTCTCTGATACTGCTTTTGAGTTGGACTTCATTAATTGGACTTCATCAATTGGGTTGAACTCATTCGCAGCGGGCTTAACTGTACTCTTTATATTTCAAATAAATTCTATTTCTGTGATTTTCGTTGTTTTTTCTTTGATTCATTCTATTCTTACAGTATCGTTGTCTTAGTCAGTTTCAATAGAATACTCAGGCCTAGTACTGCATCTTGGTAGACAGACAGAGGAAGAGAGATAGAGAGATGGGGAGAGAGAAAGAGATGGAGAGAGACAGAGAGAAAGAGAGAAAGAAAGAGATAGAGAGAAAGAGAGAGAGAGAGAGAGAGAGAGAGAGAGAGAGAGAGAGAGAGAAAGAGAGAGGGTGAGAGATGGAGAGATGGAAAGGTCAATACAAGGGGTCATTACCATACCAAAGCCATGAATATGTCATCCTTCATTTACTCCAAACTGAGGACTTTGATCAGTTTTTATTATATCTCAATCAAAGACAAAATGTCATCAAATATCTTTAAAAGTACATGTTTGTTTGCCTGAAGAATGTAATTATTTCCAATTCATCATGCAAACACCAAGGCCTTTCATAATTGGAGGATCTATTCAGTATCTTTTCCCAATGGTATCCTTTATTATCCATTTCTACTAATTTGCTCATTACATGGCAATGAATACTCCTAATATGTGCACACATGGGACATCATGCTAATTACATTGTCCTTCATAATAATCCGATGTGCTTCAAATCTAAATGGCAAAAATCAAGGAAGTGATGTAGGCATGTTTTTAATATCATGGAAGCTAATTCTTTCCATGGTAAGATCATTCAAATTGCAATCATGAGAGTTGATTAGTTTTCTTTCAAATTGCAGTAGACCTTGGTAAATATATCCCAAGTATTTGATGTCGGCAAAAAAACAAAACAAAACATGAGGTCAACGACCAAATGACGGTGAAGACCCTTTGTATATGCAATAATATTATTGCATAATTTAGGAATAAGGTTGAAAATATAAGACCAGTACCCTGGAACATAAACATTTGTAACAAGTGTTCTGATTGGTTCAGTGAGACTTTTAGGTAAAAAGTTCATGCAACAAGATTCCTGATTGGCTACTAAAGTACTATCGATGTGCAATTGATTTTAATTGATAGCCTGTTGTACAACTTAGAAGTTGGCAGATGTGTTGTGGATATAATAGATGAATAGTCTGTTTCCCAGACTCATCTCAAGATGAATGAGTGAGGACTGAGTACCTAGACTAGTCTAATCTCAAGGAGAATAAGTTTTCACATACCAGTCTAATCCTAAGCAGTTCTCTTTGGTCTCAAGTTCTACCTTGGTCAGGTGCAGAAATGTACATCTGGTAGCTTTTAACTTACCCATGTAATGTCTGTTGTGAGAGCAGAAGATGGAAACTTTATGTAGGGGCCATCGAGTGTCTTTGAAATGAAGGGGCTGACCTGAAATGGCACGGGGGGGGGGCTAAAATCACAAGAAGATCACAATTTTCATGTTTTGTACTTGTTTACTGAAAAAAAAAAAAAAAAAAAAAAAAGGGGGGGGGACATCTTATTACATGTATTTTTCTGTTCCAAATTTTTATGCAAATGCTTCAGCAGTTTTAGGTACATATTGTATGATGATGGAAACAGAGTATGTGTAATTCTTTTTAAAGACTGCGTTTTGGTCAAAACAAAATGCACCATAAGGCATGGATGTCATGAGTTAATAGAGCAGACCAGGGAATAAACCAGATATATTGTGTATTTGACTAAGAATTTAGGCAATTTAACTAATATCTTCATAGGATTTCCTTTCGATTTGGTGTTAAGATACTGTAATTTTTATCAATGCCCTCCAAATTGATCTAATAATTCAAAAGGTTTCATCAGGTATTGTTTCATTTATTGATGAAACCATTTTCACTGTATGAAATCTGAAATGTTCACTCTTTTATTCCATTATGTAAGCCGCTGTCATGTTGCATTATAAGCAATCAAGATCTTCATGAGGGCAATGAGTTTGTAACATTTAGGGATTGGTCAATGAAGTGAAAGTGACTGTAACCAGCATGGTGCCGTGACTCACTTACACAGAAACACAACCTACAAATTATCCTCTCTACGTTTGTCGGCTTGTTTGACACATGAGGGGCAGGTTACGCTGCGTTCAAATCACAATTGGTATCCAGTCAAGCTCGCCTTTCAAATTAGATTAATTTCATCATAAGATTCTGCTGTAATTCTCATTGGCAGCTCTAGTCTCTGTCACCCAACTCTGAATAAAAATGTTACAAATTGTGATTTTTTTTAAAGATTCTGAACGCTGTGGTGATAGTCCAATAGCATTGAATATGTTATCAAATCGTAATTTAAATGCGAATGACTGTCTGATTGTTTTTCATTACATCATCAAATGTGGAATGCCCAAAATCTCTGCTTCATGACTGTCAGAAATGATACTAATCTGTGCACATCATTCCATATTTCATGTAAATGTCTCTCAATATAGTATTCAACGCATGATAGGTTTACTATATTTGAAAGCATGAAAGTATTATAATAGCATGCCTATCGTTCTATTGCAGGGATCGGTGAAGAGGTGCGGGTGCAGTTGAAATCCCCCAGTCTACCGGAGGAGGTAGAAGAAGGAGTACGGGTTACCCTCATCTGCAGGGCTACCGGTTACCCTGCACCAGATATCACTTGGTACCATGATCAGACACCGGTCAACGCAGGTTCTAACATTGATTTCACCGGTAGCAAGATGAAGATCAAGAGCGCCACCGCCCTCGATAGCGGTACCTATTCCTGCGCAGCATCTAATGTAGCAGGCTCACAACCAAGTACAGAAAACATCCAGTTTAACATTGTCGGTGAGTGAAGTACACTTTATGGTTTATAAGCACCATAGCTTCTTCATCCCAATAAATTTCTTCTCATATTGGCTGATAATGATTGGACTTTATATTGGACATTCTGAAATATCAAAAGTTTAATTTGAGAGATCCTTATCTTAACATACCAAACACAATTTCTTTGGTAAAATTCAAATGGGATATAGTATGCCTGACAAAGAAATCTTTAAGAATATATTAAAAGAGAATTTTATTTTTGGTAAAATATAATATGAAGGGTTAAAGAAAATTTGAACACACCAATTGTCCATGTACATGTACTTTGGACAAATAAATGAAATGTCATGAAATATAAACCAATAAATGTGGGGGATGTAGAAGAGACATGATATTGAAAATGATTTAAAATAAATTTATGATTGATCATCTAGTGTGCTGTAAATCGTTTATGGTCACAAATGAATGAATGAACTGTAGCATGGCTTGTACATTCTTCATCTGTTCTGAATGGTGTATATATATGATCTATGTATGAATCATCTCATCCTTGCCTGAAGTTATCAGTCTGTGATACAGCCTTTAGCTACCTATCTATAACTTGATTAGAACTAGAATGAAGTATTCTCAGAAGGTCATGTGCAGATGTTATTATTAGATATGTCTTTGGCTGCGGGTTCGGCTAGATGCTTTGAAGTTTGTTATTTGTTGTCTTAGGTAGATCTTGGTTGGATGTGATTTGGCAAGGCGCTTGTGAATCTCTAATCTTACTGCAGAATCTTGGTTCATGTTATATTATTAAACCATAAGGCAACATGAATGCCGTAGATTTGTTATTGGATAATTTTCATGTTGAGCTTGTTCAGGTACTGTTATGTAGGCCTACGTGTAACTCATAGAAAGGAAACAATAATAATCAAACATTTTTTACAAGTGCATAAATCATAGGTATTATTGCATCTCTGCACAGTATGTAGGCTACAGATGTGAGATTTTATTCAACAAGCCTCTATCATATTCAGAAGAAGAAAAAAAATCCCTATGAGTTTAGTACAGATGTAATAAAAAGACTATTTCAGTTGTTCATTTTGAGTAGACAATTATTTTGGGGCTTATTTTATTTTGCAACATGAATTCTATTCTTAAAAGTGCAAAGAAATCAATGATGCTTGCAGCTGTCATAACTGGTATTGCCAGCTTATTAGGTCAGAATGATCAGTAAGTTTAATATCTGGGAACGAGTATAACCCAAAGGAGCATGTCTATCCAATGACCACCTCTATCCCAGTGGTGTATTGATCATTATTCAACCAATCAATACAAAGCATTAGTTCCCCTCTACGAGCTACAAGACAACTCACTCCGTCATCGCATGCTAGACTAGAGACTGCTTGCGTAAATATCTACTGAATGAAGGTGTCAAATCATATTGAATCTACTGAAACGTTTGTTCGGGTATATGAATCATACATCTTTATGATGTTTATTCTCAGTCGCTATCTGTGTTTACTCACATGAATTATATCTTCATTATCATATATGCAGGCCTCGTTTCTTTCATTGCCTGCCTCCTGTTGGTATGTTATATTGATCAATCATAAAGATATCTTTAAGATAAGATTGGAAGTATTCCAACAAAAGAAATTATACACAATGTTATTGTAATTATACATACCTTTGAGAAATGAGAAGACACAATTTTTTTTACAGAGAAGAAATTGAAACAAAATTTAAACTATAAAGCGTCATATACATGTATGATGTCTGCTTTTCCATATAAGATACTTATTGATGAATTAAACAAATTATTTAATCTATGACTACAATGTACATATAGCAATTAAAATGATTTTAATTCCAGTAGTTGTATCCTCATCATCAATATGCTAGCCAGAATCTAAAAAGAATTGAAGTTTTCTTTTCATTTTCATTTTAAATAAAGATTTTAAATGCAATAAGACACATGTGAGGTGTATGTACACCTGTAATGACGCGTGAGTGTAGCAGTTTATTGCATTGATGATGTGACAAGAAGCTGAATAATAATAAGTAGCGATTGCATGTGTTTGGATGTGAATGACCTGCCTGCTTACTACCTTCAGGCTATTCTTCAAGTTCTTTATCTCATACAACCTGCGTTCACACACAAAAAAAATGCTCGTACTGGTATATCTATATTGAAGTGGTGTACATGTACATTTTATACCTATACCCATATTTGGCGTATACAATTACTTTTTGTGTGTAGAATATAGCCACTTGCTAACAATTTAACTAAACAGATTTTGAACAGGTTTTGCCATCAATACAAATTAGTACTCAGCAGAGAATCAAGCAATGTTCGCAATATTTGATTCTATTTACAATTTTTTTAAATTAAGTTCCAAGATGAAAGTTTTTGTGTGTAGACAGGCTGATATTGCTTCCTTCTGAACCAAACACCCAGCCAGTCAATGTCTAAGTAGGCAGGTCCCTGGGTGATAAAATGGCCATTAAAAGGGGGCAATTTGCATTGAAATGACCTGTATGCGAGCTATTTTCCTGGGATATTAAGTGTCATATCACAGTCACACTGCCAAACCAGATCACTAACCTGCAATTCACTGTAATGCAATATTTCATTCGGTTTGGTGTCGATTTGATGATTTGAAATCAGCCTCGCCCAATGTGGCTGTGGTATAGGAGATGAAACCCTTTGTGTAGGAGCTCAGGCCAGAGTTGATAACAAAGTAATATTTCATTTCTCGCTATATACCTCATCATATATTCACATTTATTATTTGATATGTTGCCTTGTCCAATCCATCATTCAAATACTATTCTCTAATCTAGTATAAATCCTTAATACTTTCATATATTATTCACTGCTCTAAGTAAATCGTAAACCATACGGTCTACATGTATGGCACATTGGAGAATATAAGAAAACAAATTACCACAATTTCAATTTCTATTGCTCTCTATGTTTTAAGGTACTATTGATCTTCATATCAGCTCAAGATATATAATGCAAGTTAGAACAGAAGTATTTAAATAGGCATAGATTTGGCACTTACAAGATTTCATTCCAAATCTGATACTTCTGCATAGGATCAATTTATTTTCTGTGACAAACTTTTTTTAGTATTTTGAGGGAATTAATTTCCATTATTATTTATATATTTTATATGGTACAATTATTTGTGTGGGTCAGGTAAAAAAGAATCAGTATTACAGTCATTGGTAAGACTTGTTTTTCATGGGATTTAAATGTAGACTCTGTGTCTTGACCATGTGTACATTTGCGCCTCCAAATCTTGAGAATATGTTTATGAATAGTTCACCTCATATTAGAGGAATGGTTAGATTGAGATGATTGATGTTATTTGAGACATTTTGACTCTGTGCTTGTAGACATACAATCAGCATGAGCTGTGTTTGGTGATATAATATCCACTATGAGATGCGTGTCTCTGCATAATGAAATAGACCAACAAATGAACCCTTTCATTGGAAGAGAACTGAAGTAATTACATAGTCACAATACATGTTGTTTAATATTTTTTTTTTTCATTAACCATAAGTCTTATAAAAGCTCTAACAAGCTCTATTAATTTATTATATTCTTTGAGTGTCTGCGGAATAGAGTTTAACAAAGAAAAAAATATTTGATAAATGTGCAAAACAGCTAAAACATGTATGACATTTTGTCCTGAATATACGAATTTGATCTCTTTATAAATTCAGATTTACAAGTTTACATGGTCAAAAGATTTTTAGCTAAATTAACCCATGATGTAGAGGTGAGCACTGTAACTAATAGGAATTGAAATTTTTTTTTTATTGATTCTGCAGAGTTTTACAATTAGGGAAGATGAATAAATGAGAATAATTCTATATGGTACATGTATGTAATATTTAATGCAGTTCATAGAGAGAGAAAGAGAGAATAAGATTGGAAAATGGGAAAGAGAAAGAGAGAGAGTGGTGTGAGTCAGATGTCATCTCAATATACAACGCTCAACACTAACATTTTTTTTTGGTTGCCCTGCCGGGCAACCAAATATCCATATTTTCAAAATTTGGGAGCCCGAATCAATAATCTGGTTGCCCGAAAAAAAAAGAAGATAATAAAACAAAAGAACAATGTTTCCCCTTTTTTTGTAGAGCATGCAGGAGGCAGTTGAGTTGGTGTGTGAGAGAGAGGGAAAAAAAATGTGTTCAGGACTGGGAGTTACTGATGAGCACTTTTCTTTATTTCATTTTTTTCCTATTCATAATTCATACACCAATTATCATCAAATGTATGCTGTCAGTTAATTATGCTGCAATCAAAAGCATGAACATATTTTTCGAAATGAAAAATTGACATCCAAAAAAGATGTGTAAAAAAAAAATGAGAAAAATTTGGTAACTACTGAACTTTTTCTGTGGTCTAGTTTAATAAAAACAAAAAATAAAAAAATCATCCACCATTTCACCCAAAGTATGCAAAGATAATTGATTTCATCAGACAATCACTGCATCACTTTTAAAGAGGATAAAAGTAAGCCCCTTCCAAGTTTAGAACTTCCGAAATGCACCTGCTGCCCGAGGCTCTCTCTGCCAGATTATGCCCCAAGACTTCTGGGAGGCATGCAACACAGTTCATGCTACAAACACTGCAGGAAAAACTTTCAAAAAATCGATCTTTTTTTACCTTTTTTGAAAACTAAATTTCAGATGTTACTGGGGTAATAGGTTTCAAGATCATATTTTCTAATGCTCATTCTTTGAAAACTAGACACCCAAGACCAAATTTTAACCTTAAAAACCATGAGCAAAAACTTCAAAAAGTGTCACTCTACACCCACTCAACACCAATTAGCACACATGGGACTGGACACAGTCAATCGGCGGTTAAAAAATATCAGGATCATTTCTGCTCTGATATTTTACTTGAAATTAGTTTTAATATCACATTTTGGTTTTTGAAATAGTCATCAAATATTTTAATACCTACATACCTAGTGTTACATTCCAAATTTTACTATGCCTGCAAAAAATTCTGAGGGTCAATTCGGGCAACTACTTTTTGATAATTCCTCTGATTTGAGGGTCCTGGTAGGTGAAATAGGCGCCCCGGGCGCCCGGGCGCCCCTTAATGTTGAGCCCTGCAATATATGTTTGCGGTATGGAGCAGCCATATAAGGAACTCATAGCTGGGTCTTTAATCTACCTAGCATCAAAAGAAACCTGAGTCTCTCTCATCAATCCAAATTTAAAGCTTATTACAGTTTCCTCCATGTTCCTTGGTCTAGTCTGGTCCTGGTGAATGTTTAACAACCATGTTTAATCCCATTCCTCATCAATTTGCATTTACCTAGGGAATGGAAATTGGAGTCGTTAGGATTTAGAACTTGTTAGGGTCTCATGCCGGTTCCTCTCACGGAGGAGCGGACAGCGAGGCGGCAAACCGTACCAATGTTTGTCAGGCTACACTTTCCCTCATTGATGGGAGAAAGATGCCCTCAGGGTAGGCTCACGCTTGGGGTAAGATGCGTTTTCAGCCCAGGTTGCCCAACCGGCTTGCAAACATTTAATGTATGCCTCGCTTGATAAGTCATGCTCAGCCAAGTATGTACATAGATGTGTGCCATGTTATACTTTGGAAGGCAATTGTAACGGTAATGGGCGGAAGTACACCTTATACCGTACTGAATCGCTGACATGTTGTGCTGACTGCTTTGCTTGTTAAGCAAGTCTATCCATTTCACTTGATTAAACCAGACAACACAGTCCCTCTATTGAATGTGACAACCTATCATCGGTCTATGGACATGCTGAGGAGGTGGACAGTTTTCAGTCACATTTGTCAGCTGATTTTATTGCTGAATAGGTTTACATACATGTGCCATACTGTTGTCTGTGATTTAATATAATTTCTAATTGCTAATTTCTTCCTACAATTACAATTCTTGTAAAGACTTTTATTCCAAATGAACATTCCAAGAAAAACTTATGATACAGCCTCTTTCAATGATTTGGTTTAATGGTACATTAATATATTGGGTGACGTACTGAAGTCAATTACAAACAATATTAATGTGTAATGTGTGTTAACATTATTTGAATCTGAAAAAAAAAAAAATCCAGCTTTCCATTAAGCCTATAGGCCTATCCGTATATTATGATTATTCATAATTTTTTCTCTATCATATCATGCCCTTAACAGTTTGTATTTTTAGATATAAAATGGCGTAAATATTCATATTATGAATGATAGCGCCGTAAAATCTAAAAACAAAAATAACAACAAAATTTTGTGACTCAGGGATGTGAGTGTACACACTACCCCTTACCTTTCATTTTGTATCAACTTGAGTAAGATTGGAGTGGAATAGTACATGCTTGTCTTACACCATCTGACGTTAACATGAATCTTTCATGGTACCATGTACTTCTCCTCATCACTCTCGTTTCCAAGATGCATTTTACACACCTCGTTCATAAGAGTATGTTAACCCAACCGCTATGAGTCATGGCCCTGTAAGGCCTACTTCAGGTTTCTTACTAGCTACCAATAAGGGTAGAATCAGTATGCAATTCATTCTGAAAGTAACTCACACCCTATCGTCTGTTAAGAGCGAAAAGGGTGTTACCCCCATGCTATGTTACGCAGAAGCAACGCCTTTTTGGCTGTCACGCTTGCCCTTTCATGTTTCAGCTCATTTGCTCAATTTCTCCATAATGGATTTTTATTGAGGGAAGGATCTCATTCTATTGAATTAGTTTGATTGAGCAAGGAGACCTTGAACTATTGGACTTTTGTAGTCAGAGATTGAAACCAGCTTGATTTCTAATTCAATTATAAACTCCCTCACATGGATAAAATGTGTTTCTAACATTGTCATTATGAAATGCAAACAACAGATAATTGCCAATTCAGTCTGTGGATAATTTCATTGTCCGTGAACTAGCCAGAGATGTTGGGGAATGATTTCAGTGAGTCTATGTGGATATTGCATGTGTGTGTATAGTTTGGTGGGGAACGGGAGTCAAAGGGGGGGGGGGTCACATTTATAGTATATTGTTTCTCTGTCTGTTAACCTGTTGGAGACGAGCTGATTTGGATATAACACACATTTCCCATAGACCTCAGCCCAAATATATTCAGGCTCAGTCCCCAACAGGTTAATAACATGCTATTTTGATTTTTTTTCTCAAAATATAGACCTTACTGTAATTTACCAGCCCTTTTTATTTATTAAAAATCATTGTGCTTAATACATTTTGTTCTTTATGTCTCGATACAGATTCCAACACTCCAATTGTTGAGGTAGCCCCGAGTGATGCCTTGCGTGTTTTAGGAGACTCAATCCTGTTCCATTGTCAGTTCAGTGGAGACCCAACCCCTCCTGTAGAATGGTATATTATCAAGGATGGAGAGAGTCCTATAGCTCTTATGAATGACACAGAGACCGGGTGAGTATCTGCGACCCCTATCAAGTTGAGCAGACTGTCTTGAACACAACTAATATATTTTTTATATTTTGGGATGTATTATTATTATTATTATGGGATATATTAATATTTTTATTCTCAAAGGGTATTTTCCATTGGATACAAGGCACTAGTGTGAAAGAATTATTTTCAGAAATTAACTGAAGTGTTTTTGTGATTACAAACATTGATATTATCACATCCCACCGCTGCCACCATTTAATGAAATAGAAAAACTTCAAAGTATGAATATTAGACAATTCATAATGATCAGCTCTTTAGTAATATTAGTTGAAATATTGGGAAGTGGAACAAGCAAACTATTACATTCTGACGGTGTAATTCTTGTAAAAATACATTTGGATGGTTTGAGTACTCTGAGACAATGACAGGACAATCTTCATTTGCTCATCAATTCATATCTTGGATAACATGCTTTCACTGGTTTCATTTCCTTTAATAAAAGCCATTGATCCCAATGTATATCATGAAATTACATTATTCACTGACATGAAAACCTCCTGACATGAAATATGTGTTCTAATTTAACTCCACATCCCCCCCCCCCAAAAAAAAAACAACAAAAAAACAACAAAATCTTGCTCTTTTAAAATTGTTGATAAACAATTTAAAAAGTTCCTAAACAAGTAATTAAAACATGTAGTCTTGAAGAAATTATACATCAATCAATCAATAGGCTATTCTAGTAACTCAATGACTGTGATAGTCCCCTTAAATCAAGATGGAAGAGATACATTGATTTGCTCTAAGATGTCTATATACATATTATTATTTCTCTGTGCTTTTTTGTCTTTCAGGACATATATCCTGGGTAATGGAAGTTTGAGTCTTGATAATCTGTTAGCCAGTGATGAAGGTGTCTTCCAATGTGTGTGTAACAGCCCCCATGGACGTCCTTATACCAGTGCTAGACTTACATTAGCAAGTGAGTATTGAAAACTAATTAACTAACAAAACAAAGGAAAAAGCACCCTTTCATCGTAAAATGTTTAGGCTTTAATATTTTGTGAAACCAGCCTTTTATATTATTACTCATCTTGTCATTCTAGTTTCCTATTCGGTTTTTCTATTCAAGCATTGAAAACTAGTATCTTTCCTGTGGTAGGTTCTGAGGTAGGTATCTAATTCTGAACATTGAAGGCTGTATATTTGCATGGATGCTTTTCAAATAGAATTTGCACTTTGGATCTAACCCTAGGTGTGTTCTGGGTTTTGCTTGGAAAAAAAAAAATGTAAGGGAAATGTTTGTCTAGTGTCTCTTCGGGTATGATAAACAGATGTCTGATGGAATGCAAACTCCTCTTTCTTTTGTGGTTAATTTTTATTTTCACATAATCAGACAAAACAAGTTGTAGTTTTCCATAAACACAGTAAAATTAGTAACAATAATATTGTTTTGTTTACCCAGGGTAGTCACTTAAGTTCTCATAAGTGCTCTACCAGTGAGCAGCTATAGTCACCATTTTTGTAAATGTTTGGTATGACTCGGCCGGGTATCAAAACCTGGACCTCCCTTCCATGAGGCAAGGTGAGCTACCTAACGATGCTCTAACCAATCAAGCCAACGTGACTTCCAGCTAGCATTTCCCTGCTTGTTTTTATTTTCCTGCTTCTTTCCACTGAACTACTACGTGATAAACATTTCACAATCAATTGTAGCCATTTTCTTTTGATGTGAAATTCCAATACCAGAACCAAAGTCAAATCTAGGGAAAACCTGTAGAGATGTAAAACTCAGATATGAAGGTGATTTAGTGAGGTTTAGAGGTGAAGGTGAAGCAATTATATATGTAGGATAAAGGTCGCAGGTCAGTTCTATAGGATGAAAGGACTAGCCCAAATGGGAGGGGTGAGATACGTAGCTTTAGAATGAGGGGGCATCTGATGTTAAGTGAACACCAAGAATTGAAGGATAGATATCAGAGGTACACCCACTAAATTTGAAATAATATCACTTTAATCTGTAAATGAACTTGAGGTCCCAAATTGTAGCTAAATAAAGCCAGTTTATCTTCAGTTCTAATACAATATCCAAATCACACAAACATGATATACATATATGGAGAAATTGTATAGAGGAGAGCACCTAGTTCTTGAACTTGATGGGGGATTTTATTTTGAAGTAGGGGACCTACTACATTGCTTGATAAATTTATATTTATTTGTAAATTTAGGTTGTAAGTGAAGAAGATTTTGATAATAATTCAGTCACTATTTTGCAAATAATGATAAAGATAGGATGTTGCACAGTTCTTTATTTTTTTCCCTGTTCTTTCTCTCTATCTCCCTCTCACCCCTCAATATATTGATTAGTTATTTAAACTCAGTTTAATGAACATGGGGAATTGAAATAAATAGTACTAGTATATAATTTCTTCAGTCAATACTTTTTGGGCCCAGAATTTCAAAGATATCTGACATGATTAATTCCATGTCTAGTTCTGTTCTCCTCTCATTGTTTGTACAACCAACATGAGACAAGCATCCCTCCATCTGCTTTCTAAAGCTCCACATTGAATGTATAGAAACAGTGTTCCTTTCTTGGATATTCAAGCCACAACTATGTATGTTCCACCCCTGGAGGACTTCATGCTCAAAGTAGTCTATCATCAGCAAGGTCAATAACTTGACCTACCCCTGCAAGGCATCTTGGGATACCTAAACTCCGAGCAGCTGTCCGCTAGTGACAACATTCATGGCATCCCTCTAATGTTGTCCCTGGCTTCTTATCATTAGAAATGGACATTCCTCATCTTAGGTTACACTCAGAGGGTTCCCTCCCCACTTTAAAGAGCTAACACAAAAAAACATACATTTTTTTTGCACAAAGATATTTTGGCAACTTTGGACTTTGTAGGGGAAATTTGCAAGGGCATTATTTAGCAACATTTGTAATATTTTCATTACTTATATTAAAATGTAAATTTTGCAAGAACTGACTCAAAATTAAAACCACCCCAAAGTATCAAGTCGCTTAATCCTAATGTATTTGAAAGCATTACATATCTGTTTTCCTAAACAAGATGTTATTTTCTCTAAACCAAAAGAGATTAGTTTGCCTAATGGTAATGAAACAATCGTCACATTTGAGTAGACAAGTGGGGAACATTGATTGGATAAGGATTGAAGAGATGAGAAGACTGCTAATGATCAGTCAATATATCAGGTTTACCCCAGGAAGATTCGCCAGAAAGGTACTGTATAAGTGGTTATTTTCGCGGTGACTTTATTTTCGCAAATTTCGCGAGTTGATCTTCGCGAAAATTTCCACTACAATACAAGGCTATTTATAGTAATGAAATCATCACCAAAATTGCGAAATTTTGCTCTCGCGAATTTCCCCAACTAGTCCAAAATCGCGAAAATATCTGGACGCGAAAATATTGGCTTATACAGTATATGCCACAAAAGAGTTTGGGTTTGCTTTACATAAGGAAGGACATACAACTAGATTTGAAATGTGGAACATTACAATGGTTGAAAATGTAGAATCAGTGAAAAGAGGGAACAAAAACATACCCATTTCTCCTCTCATTATTTTCTTTAACTATGCCATGAATAGATTTGAAATAATCAGTATTGTAGATGATTTCTGAAGTCTTGTATAAAATGACAATGATTCTGTTAATAAAAATATGGAGAACAAGTTTGAATGTTCAGGGAAGGCAATACTTGTGATGAAGATAATAAGATGTATATAGGCTCCAAGGAGATTAAGGTGCAGCAAGGAAATTATTTACGGATGCAGGAATACAACCAGGCAGGTTATTCATGAAGAAACCCTTCGGAGGGCCTCCAAGCCTTCTCTAGAATACAGAGCAAGCCTGATACAGAGCATGAAAATTGAAATATTCAGGCCAGATATTGAGCTGAGATGGTTTTACTGATATGATTCTTGATTTCCATTGAGGTTATTCCTTTTTATCAAGATGTTGTGCAGTTGGATTGCTAATGCTCTTTGGGTTTTATGTTCTTTTTCAGTTTTATTGTTGAAAATTCAAGATGTTGATACAGGCTTGAACTGGATCATCTGTAACATACTTTCTTGAATTAAAAATTTGTTTATTTATCCAAACAAACTGGATCATTTGTGTGTTTAGTATGCTTTATGCATTTTACATTTTTGTGTGGTGATGGGGGAGGGTTGGAGGATGTGGATAATCATTTATCTGATCCATAAAGCTTTAAAAAGACAAATTGCCTGTAAATGCTTTGTTTGATTCAGTAAACTCATATTCTTCTAGCATTTACACTTTTAAAGTGATGTCAAACAAATATATTGGGTGAAGATTGTTCCCTCAATCCCACTTCATTTGCCTAAGTCCTAATTATGTATTATGTCTACTTTCAGCTGTGAACCCTCTACCAGAGTTTGAGACTCAGCTGATACCTGAAGGCAACACAAAGGCAATCAATTGTTCCTATCTATCAGGGGACCAGGGAGGCATTCCTGCACCTACCTTACACTGGCTTAAACCAAGCCTACGGGAAGTACCTATGGATGGGACTAAGCGCATTTATGCGGAGGGAGAAGAGCAAAGCAAATCCCTCGTCTTTAATCCCATCAAGAAATCAGATGAGGGCAACTATACATGTGTGTCCAGTAACATGGCTGGTGAACAAACCCAGATACTCAAAGTTGTGGTAGCTAGTAAGTATTAAATTTATTTATTTCATTTTATTCATTTGTATTTATCTGAATCACTGTGTTCAATCAGTCTTGTTATTTTTGTTTGTCTATATTTTCTGTATAAAATGCACATGAAATTAAAATTAAAAAAAAAAAATTATTAAAAAAAAATTATGCAGTGAAATAATCAATACAGATGCATTGATCTAAACCCCTCACAAAAAGTTTCGCAAGTCGACTTTGGGTCATGATAACTTTCCAGGTACGCTTTAGTTATTCCTGATTTTCATACCACTGGAAAAATAATTTATTCCCCTTTTGATTGATATCATATTTGTAATGATTGTATCACGCTTCAATGCACAGAATATCAGAATATGGAGAAAAGTAAAAAGTCAAATGTTGTAAAATGCATTTTTATTGATCACATTGAAATTCTGCAACTTCACTTTAGGTCCTGATAACTTTGGGGATATTTTCTAATTTGTATTGAATTTTATACCATTGTCAGTTAATTTATTCCTCTCTTGATTGATACCTTATTTGTCAGGGTGATATCATGCCTGTGTCCACAGAACCCCTCAATACCACTTGAATACATGACAAAGCGAAAGATAATTTTCAGTTTAAATTTCTGTAACACAACACTGAACCTTGATACATTTTAATGTGGGGATTAAATCGTTGTCAATTTTTATAGCATTAAAAAGTTCATTTATTCTTCTTTTTATTGATACCCTATTTGCAATAGTAACATCATATTTGAATGCACATAACTGACGAATATAATGCAAAGTAAAAAGTGAAAAGTTGCGAAATGCATTGTTATTGCTCGCAACAGACAATAATACTCACAATAGGCATTCAATTTGCAACATTAAACTTCTGACTTGTCCTAACATTCAGGTGTTCTGTCCATGCAGGAACAACACTATCGTTACAATTAGGGTGTCATTGAAAAGAGGAATAAATTATCTTGACAATGGTCTAAAATTCAATAAAACTTAGAAAACACCTCGAAAGTTATCAGAGCCTAAAGTCGAGTTGCGGAACTTCGCTTTGATAAATGCATTTTGCAACATTTGACTTTTTACTTTTCTCCATATTCTGATATTCTGTGCATTGAAGCATGACATAATCATTACAAGTAGGATATTAATAAAAAGGGGAATGAATTATCTTTCCAATGGTATGAATATCAGGAATAACTAAAGCGTACCTAAAAAGTTATCATGGCCCAAAGTCTATTTGCGAAACTTTTTGTGAGGGGTTTATTTCATTTATGCATTGGCTCTCTTCTTCTTTGGGGTTCATATAAACGGGAATATTATTTTATACCAACTATATACTTTGCAAAAAATACAAAAGATACCCTCCCCAATTTACAGTCTAATGTAATACAGATCTTATCTAACATAAATCAAAGCCTTGTGGCATGAATCTTGGGTCATGCTTACTTTACCTAACAAAGTTACGAAGATTGTCATCATTGAGCGTGGGAACACAGATTCAAGCAAATTATATTATTTTTGCCTGCAGTAATCTGAAATTGTGTATTTCCCTTTTTTTTCTTCACTTTACAATTCCATTTCCGTGTATACTTAGCTCTCTACATTTAAGATGGATTATTATATTTATGGTTTGTTATTAAGAAATTAATTTGAGTGTTTCAGGTCTTGTTTGAGTTGCTCCATTTATGTGTTTTAATTCAATTTTTTTCCCCCCGTGGCATATTAAATCAAATTTAGTTCGGGGGGTGAGGGGACATTATCATTAAAGAGGCATCAGTTATTTTGTAAACTCAACATATTAATTTTGTTTGATTACAGCTGCACCCAAGATCACCATCAAACCTGTAAATGTTCACATTAAAGAGGGAGAAGAAGCCATACTTCGATGCAATGCTACTGGCACTCCTACACCAACTATTACTTGGACCGTTGGTAACATGGATGTTACTAATGTAAGAAATCCTCTCTTTTCACCAAATATACAACATTTATATAGTATAGAAACAAGTTCCAGCTTTGTATAATCATATTGGGTAAAGGCAAAAGTCACACATAACATATCAAATAATTTATTCTGATTTTGTAATTCCAATTATTCCTAACAAAGGCTACAACAAACCTTCATAGATCATCCAGTTGCTGAAAAACAAGCATAGAGGAAAATGTAGAACCATGTCAACACTATTTTTTAAAAATGAATCCAAGTTAGATAATTTATATGCTACACTGGTATCTTAGCTGAAACATACTTTTCAGTCATTGTCTAAATCTGGTGATTCCATTTGAATTCTTTATTAAAGTAAGACTATGTTAGTTATGCAACTACTAATGTGTCAGTGTTATCAGAAGTAGAAATAAGGATATACTAGTATATGAATGATATCCACACATGACATGTCTTGAAACATTATTCATTAATTCAAGAATGTACTCCAGCATTAGGAGCAACTAAACATACGATTGGTTCATTTCTTCAAATCTTTTTAAAGCATGAATTCATATATTTTGCATCATTGGCATGCCTCATCATTTGGTATTTATTGTTTGTGTTTTTCTCCAATGGCATACAGAAACGTGGAATAGAAATTATGGCTGATGGATCACTTTTCATTGGGAGTGCAATTCCACGGAACAATGGAACCTATACATGTAGAGCTACAACCATAGCAGGCATCAAGACTGCCTCAGCTACCATCTTTGTTAAAGGTATTATTAATGTTATATAAGAACAATCCATATAATCTTTGCTATGTCCTCTATGACAGATTTCATCACTGAGATCGTGGCTAAGGTTTGAAACTGTGGTTATAAGTCTTGATCCAGTTGCATCAATCTCCTTCATTAGGGAATGAGACTAAACGGTCCACTCCCTGCAATATCCACTGAAAAGTATTAACCACTTAACCAACTGAAGACCGAGCCTGAATATATTCAGGCTGAGGGTAATGGGAAATGTGTGTTGAATAGCTAAATCAGCCCGTCTCCAACAGGTTAAAATGATATGGACCATAGGGTCACATGTGTAGTCATCTGTCTGATATACAACTAACATCTTATAATTGACATTCCTACACTTTCTTCATTACAGCTATTTTGAAGTTCAATCCGCGTCCTATCGCAGTGACATCATTAAACCGTGGAGAGATGAACCGTCTTGTCTGCCATGCTACAGCCGCCATTCAACCTGATATTAGATGGTACAAACAGGGCAGTATTGGAAGATGGCCAGATCACATCACAGAACCTAATCTAGGAGTCTTGGAGTTTGACCCTGCTCAAGAAAGTGATAAAGGAACGTACATCTGTATTGCATCAACTGGTTTGGAAAGGATTAATACCACCGTCAGGATTGATGTAGTTGGTACGTCTGAATGCGACACTACACCGTAGGAATTTTGATCGCACATCTGACTGACTTTGGATCCAAAATAAAACAGCGAGTGCAAAATATATGAGCTTTGTTATTTCAGATCCAAAGTCGGCCAGTCATGCGACCGAAAATCGTACGGTTTGTGATGGCTTTAAGCTTTCTTACTCACTGCCTGTTTATACATCTGTTGTCATGAAGGTTAATAATAAACATTCTTTATGTTTGTTGGTCCTGGGCTAATTTCTGAATAGTCCCCTTGTGTACCTTAATTCCTGCAATTCTCACTATAGTGTTTTACACCTGTGTCATCCTTTCTCCTCCTTTCCAATGTCCAGTAAAGTTCTGACCTTGTTTGGCATTGATACTGTTGCAATCCAGATATCCAATACAATATGGTAATGAATCCTGCAGTGATAAGGATAGATTTTGTGCAGGAAGATCAAATGATATGTTTAAACTCAAGAGTAAATATATGTCATGTTTAAATGACTTTTTGTAGTGATTATGGATAAGCAGTTCAAACTTTAACCCTGTCAACTAATGTATCAAAGACCTAGATAGGGATGCTGTTGTTGGAAAACCATGATGAATTCAATGTGTTTAGCCTAATCTTAATATTAGCATGCATAGTCATCTACTGTACCCTCACATCATGGGAACTAGCAGTATTATATTTAATTTAATGTCAATCCTCTTCACAGTGAAACCCAAGTTTCAGATCATACCCAACAACACGTTGGGCTTTGAAGGATACTCTCTACAAATCGACTGCACAGCATATGGTGAACCTGAACCAACCATTACTTGGATTAGTAAACAGATCAGTAACAACCCTGATCATTTCACTCATCTACCCAACGGTACACTACTCATACAAGAAGTACATGCTAATGATGCAGGCAAATATCAGTGTATAGCTGGTAGTGATGCAGGACTCAATACCACAGAGATAACTCTTAATGTACAGAGTAAGTAAGACGACTCAAATCAATTTCAAGTTTTGGTCACATCAAGCATAATGGACATGACTCTCAATGTTCAGAGAGATTTTGGTTGTTCAGAACATCTTGGGGAAAAAAATATTTGGACCAAAACATTTTATTGTTACAATTTGACTATGTTTGTAAAATATTTCACAGTGTTACATGTCTGCTACAGTCCATTTTCTCTACATTACACCTGGAAAGTAAAACACCTTGAAATTTTCTTTAGGTTCCACCAATTGTCAAATTTGCCTGACATACTAAGCAAGATATGTTGTGCCATTGTTACTTTTGTTATTTATGGTATGTATTATGATTATTTGCAGAGGGCACTCCTCCAGATCAGCAGCCCGTACCAGCTCAGGTCATGACCAGAACAATTGCCATTGCCGTCGGATGTGCTGCAGCCTATATCTTCCTTGTAGTAGGCCTCATGCTATGGTGTCGTCAGAGACGTCGACGGTACAGACGTAAGATGAAGAACATGGAGAAACCGAATGGTATGGTGGCAGCAGGGGCGAACAACCGCATGTTGAATGATTATCATGACGGGGAGAACGGGAAGGTCGTTGATGGAGAGATAGCGTTGAGTCCAACACCGAATAAGAACCATCAAAGAGGGAGCTATGACAAGCTTCAATTCCCAAGACACGATATGCAGACCATCACCACGATAGGTAATCATATTTGCTTTTATATTTTGAAGTAGTTTTCTGTATGGTACAGGAAGCTCAGAGTGATTATAGCTCGAATAGTCTCAGAAAGATGTCTGGTAAAAAAGACCAATAAGACACAAAATAATGGATCATTGAGCTAAAATGGATGTTTGCTTTTAAAGTGACAAATACTAAAAGAGTTCTTGTGAACAGAACGTAATTTTACAATTACATTAGTGTCTTGTGAAGGCTCTCAGTGGCGGATCCAGGATTTCATGAGAGGGGGGGGGGGGGCAAAATTGGAATTTCAGAATTTGGTACACCCAAACTTTTTTCCCTTCACATCCAGCGAGGGGGGGGGGGTTAGGTGTTTTGGCCTTCCGCCCATCATGAAGGTTATCAAGTAATCGATGATAGGGTTAAGGTTCAGTTGGTAAATACATGTGGGCCGGTCGTCCATTTTTCCTCCTTCTTTTTTTTTCTTCCCTTTTTTTTTCTTTTCCCTATTTTTTATTTATTTAATTTTTTTTTTAGGGGGGGGGGGCGCGGGCCCGCTGGGGCTCCCCCTGGATCCACACCTGTCTTATCGTGCACTTCATATCCTCTACAAAGAACAATTAGCAAAAAAATATTTAAAAAATAGGGAATGAACCTTAGTAGCAAAGAGAGTTTAAATGAATAATTGATTATTTGATTATTTAGTTTTGATGCAATGAAATGGAGTGATACTTGAAGGTGAGATTATAATTTTGTACACATAATAGTTGATACTCAAAGGGTTTGCCTCAAATTGAATAATATGTTCACTTTGGAACATGGATTGATGAAAATTCTTTCCTTTGGGTGAACAATATGACAAACTGTGAAAAGAATCTGAGAAGCTCAAAAAATCATAATTACTATGAACATCCAAGTGAGACAAGTGAAACATGTCAAGTCTTAGCGAGGATCTCCTAAATAAAAAGATGTTCAGAAAAGATTTTTTCAGGTGTGCAGAGGTTATTGATGCGATCATATTTTTTATTTACAGGTCATGGTGCGTATGGAGAGGTGACGCTAGCAAGGGCTGCAGGCATTAAAGATGGTGAGGAGGCTACAACGGTCATGGTCAAAGCTCTTCAGACCAAGGAAGAATCGTTACAGCTGGATTTCAGACGTGAGATAGAGATGTTAGGCAAGCTCAATCATGAGAACATTGTTAAGCTGCTGGGTGTGTGTAGAGATACTGAACCACAACTCATGATCACAGAGTATTTAGACTGGGTAAGTTCACCAAAGTAAAAGCTAGGCTATCTTATCTGACAACAAGGAAGAAGCAACTGCTTTTTGTAATTTGTAAAAAAAAAAAATCTCTAATGGAAAAAGGTATAGCAAAGAAATTTAGATATGAATGTGCTGAATATAAGTTCCTCTATCCTTGTTATACAAACCCAAATGCACAAATTTTTGTGTATTTTATGAAGAGAATTTAAGAAATACGTATGTGAAATTTGACATTTGCTTTATTTGTATCAAAGTATTGACCCCAAAATAAGTCTTTTGATCTCTCACATCTTTAGAACTTAAACCCTAAAAAAATCTTCTTTTTTTTTTGGTCTTGTGATCACTCGGTCAAAGGGTCAGACGTGGGGGAGGGTGATATACATCCAATGTAATGCTATTGGGAGCAGACAATTATTTAACCAACATTTTGTCACTTCTGTCAACTTCAGTTATCCTGAACTCTTAGGCACAGAGACACATTTTTTAAATTGGATTTTGGGGAAATCACCATATTCTAACAAAATATATTTGGTTCCATGCATGTTACTACGGGAGTTAACTTCATATTGTTAAGGAGCAGTAATTAAAAACTAATTCTACTATGAATTGCTTTGTTTGATGACAGGGTGATCTGAAGCAGTTCCTGCAGGCAACGCGTGGTGAGAATGGCACCAAGAATGTCCCTCCACCCCTCACCCTAAGCCAGAAGATAGACATAGTCAACCAAGTAGCTCTAGGAATGGAGACCCTGTCAGCCAATCGATTCATCCACGGTGATCTGGCCGCTCGTAACTGTCTCCTTTCACCTTCCATGGAGGTCAAGATCTGTACCATGTCTGTAAGTCAAGATCTCTACCGCCCCGAGTACCATGAGTACCACCAGAAGCTTATACCGGTCCGCTGGATGCCAGCCGAAGCTATCTTTGAGGATGAGCTGTCTGCTAAGAGTGATATCTGGGCATATGGTATCTTTGTTTGGGAGGTGTTCAGTCAGGGTATGTTGCCCTACTCTCAGCTGGATAATGATGCGGTGATGCGAGCCATGATTGATGGAGAGCTGATGCTGGAGACACCGGCTGATACCCCGGAAGAGGTGGAGCTGATGATGCATCGATGCTGGGCTGATAGCCCTAAGGATCGACATAGTTTCTCTGAGATCACTCATCATCTTGCTGGTATCTCAACCGATAGCCGTGTCTAGGTCCATGCTTCCTATCCAAGTCAGATTGGTCATAGTCATGCAATATCTCTGTCATATCAAGGCTCTTTGAAGGAAAGAATAGGTCTCTGCATGCTCATCCTCTGTGTTAGTCTGAGAATGTTCAATGTGCTGACATCTCAACGGTCAGGCAGATCTAGTGCTTGGTAGCAAGAAACCAAGTCTGTAGACTTCATCAAAAACTTTCTTTGTTGGAAAGAGATTGGAAGGAGAAATGTTTTTTTGAGAGGACTGCGAATCAGCTTATTGGACTAGTAAGAATCATGTATGCAAAAATGAATTGTCTATGTTTGCAATCCATCCCTAACTTGCATTGTATGATAATATGAGAAATTAATGAATGATAATGAATTTAAAATTATGTGGTGTTTTAACTTGTATTTATTGTGTTTCAGTATCGTCAAATTTGTCCAGTATATTGTAACATTTTTGGGAAACAAGAGCAACTCAAGTTTTTGTGATTTTATCCACTTTGATTCTTAATTCTGTTCAGGTATGCATATGTGGCTCCTGTATTCGATTTCTTTGTTTGTCAAAAGTGAGGCAGCAAAAGTTGAATTTTAACATGTACAAGATAATGATGCAGTAAGATTTATAAAAACAACAACAACAACAACAAAAAGGAAAGATATTTGTAATATAATCATGGGCTGTTATTTGAACATTATACCTTCTTGGACTGGGTGCATGTATAGTATGCACTTACTGAAAGCATTTATTGCTGTGTTGACTTTTCTTGTTTTATTGAATGAGAAGCAACATAAAATATTTACAAACGATGAAGAGGAAGACTAGATAATTCAGTAAAATCTGCAAAGATCAGATCAGATAGAAAGATACTGTAATTCATGAATTTTCTAAAGTGTGTATAACGCAATCTAGAGTAAAAAGAAAAATTAATAAAAAAAAAAAAAATTAATAAGAGCACAAATAGACTGCTGCCTCATTTAGTACTTCAGTATTTGATATACCTGTTCATGTGTAGATGTGTGAATTATATCAAAATGAATATGCAAAACAGCTCATTTGCACTGCGGAGTACAAGCTAATAAACAGTCATAGCACAAAATAGGACAGAGTATATTTGTAAATAGTTGCACTTGTTTGCCATTAGGGTGGACTAAAGTAGGAATATACATAGCTTTTCATCATCTGATATTTCATGATATATTCATTGTTTTTAAATTAATAAGCTACTGGTAGTGCAATTAGTGAAATGATATTAATAAGTGAAATTCCTTGCTTCACGTTGGACGATGTTCACTTCAATAAAATTCTCCAAGGTGTTTTAAAAAGTCATATAAGTTCATTAAAAATAAGTGCAGGATATAGATATCAAGTTGTATTTTCTATTGTGACTGCATTGAAACAAGGCCAAATATGTTGGGGCCATACCTTTTTATTCTTCCTAATGTTCTATTTGGTAGGTGCATTAGAATCCTAAACAGGTACACTGACAGATATCTTTCTCTTGTAAACATATGTCACCAATTTTTCTCAGAGCAGTTTAAATATCAACTCTGATTAAATCAAATCGTACACTCAGGCTCTTCACAGAGAAGAATTGAAGTGAAAATACTATTCCTGCTATGCTGCAATACAAGGGCCAAATATGGTGTTAATTTTGTGGAAATCTGTTGCAAGGTGCTAGTGGAATAAATAAAGAATAGACCATTGATGATTTTTAAACTCTTTTTGAACCTACATGTAATTATATGAAATGTTTGTACTCTTCCTTTGTGGTTGATATAAATTTTTATACTTTTTTTTTTTTTTTTCCATTGCAATTTGCACTTATATTTCATGATTATTATTGCTATTTATAACATTTCCCACCTCTTTTCAATTGAAACGCTAGTGATGAGATTTGTATACCAAATAAAGTAACATAACAGTACTGAAATTTCCCTGATATTATTAATTGTAATACCATTTTTGACTGAATGATAATTGTAACCCAGTACTTTTCAAAAATGTTACAAATGTATTTTTAATTTCATTAAAATTGGAATTGAGCAGTTTTCCCCATGTGACCCATTTATGTAGTAATATAAACCAGTTGATCATATGGAGTAAAAATCAACAGTGCTTCTGTAATTCATTAAAAAAACAGTCAGAACTAAAATATCCGACTCCATACTGAATAGGCAGGAATAATATCTTTTTATTGCAAGTAATTTTCAGGACCAAAAAAAAATGATATGTACTTACCTTGAAAATAAAGTTCCGCAGATCCTGTCATTAGCATCAAGACACTTGAATTTGAAATAGGATTCACAAGTATTCGTCTAAACATCTTCATATTTTTCTTTTCTGTTTTTTTTTTTTCTTCTGTGCATCTTTGTACACTGTATGTATAAATCTTGCCACTTTACACTGTCATTATATTGGAAGATTTTATCAATTCAGATAGTTTTTAGATATTCCCAGAGCTTTATTTGAAAATCAAAGAAAGGGGAGAGAAAGATCACGTCCCAATTGTTACCTTTATTTTGAAGGAATAGAATTAACAGATGATTTGATTTACTTGTTATTAACTTACTTGTTATTAACTTAACCCTTTGAAC
This sequence comes from Paracentrotus lividus, assembly GCA_940671915.1. Classification (NCBI taxonomy): domain Eukaryota; kingdom Metazoa; phylum Echinodermata; class Echinoidea; order Camarodonta; family Echinidae; genus Paracentrotus; species Paracentrotus lividus. The sequence continues at coordinate 17,909,804 of CALNVZ010000174.1, forward strand.
CCTGAATTATTTACACATTTTGTGAAATCCACAATGTACAAGTTTTATTCACTAGGTTGAAACAGGTATGTGTTATTAAAATGCGTACTTAAGGTACTCTAATACGTGATTTGCAATAGCGCCATCTTTCGTTGGAAGAAAATTTTAGACCGTGAATCCTAATAAAAAAAAATTCTCAAGGGAAAATGGAAAGGGATGGAAAGTGGCCCTTTGGGATAATTTACAAATCGGGTTCAAAGGGTTAAAAGTCGGTACCCAAATTTGTCTGGAGGTGTTTACATTAAGGTTTCTTGCTCTTTATTGCTCGTTATTATCTTTAAAGTATGTGTCCTTTTAATACTTGCGGTTTTCATTTTTTTAATTGTACTTTTTATTGATAGATGATTTTAATTACCCTCTGGAATTTTAATGAAATAAGGATGATGATGTTGTCTTTCTATTGACTTTTTAATTTATTATCTTTTATGATAAAAACAAATGTGCATTGTGATAATGAGAGGATACCGGTGGGTGATATTAATCTTGCTGCTTCTCGTGAATTTTATCATGCTTTCTTATCTTTGTAATAATGTATTCTTATTTATGCTTGCAAAGCCTAAATTGTATATATGTGTAAATTTGTCTTTTATAAAGAGCACCTACTGTGTAATACATTGTTTTTTTTGGGACAGTCAACGTCAGCTAAGTATTTGTGGCAAAATTGCAATCTGCAAATTTGCTACCAAGAGAGATCTTTATGATTTAGTCCGATGTTTGAAGATCCTCTTTTGTCCTCTCATGCATCATCACTCTTTTCTAAAGGAGCACCTACTGTGTAATACATTGTTTTTTTTGGGACAGTCAACGTCAGCTAAGTATTTGTGGCAAAATTGCAATCTGCAAATTTGCTACCAAGAAGAGAGATCTTTATGATTTAGTCCGATGTTTGAAGATCCTCTTTTGTCCTCTTTACCATTTTCCAAATTGATGTACTCAATTTTTTTAAAATAATGTATTCAAATTGATGGGTATCAATTTTACAGCCTGCTGGAATATGTCACATATTTGGGTTTTTATCTTTGCTATTTATTCATTGAAAAGGTTTGTGATGTACATAAAATCTGAAGAAGATCAAAATCAGAAACTACTTAAAAAAAAAAAAAAAAAAGGGGGGGGTATGTAAGGTCACAAAAACATGTATTTTATTCATAGTTGATTATAACTGATTGAAAGTAATGAATGTATTCCACTATACACCTATTACGTTCAAGGATATGGATCCACATTGAATTTTTTCATGGTATCTGTATCACAAATTTGAGGGTTTGTGAGCATAGTGCCCTTGATTAGATTCGAAAACTTATGGGTCCAGGGGTCAACTTTTTCAAGCCCTGTTATATTTATTACTGTAGGTCACAAAACATTGAAATGAATAAAGGTTGAATGAAAGAGGATGGTATTAAGAACCAAAGATGACATTTATTGGTACTTATTTTGGGATAATTTTTAGTACTGTATTCATTTCTTCTGACACATCTTCTCTGTAATATTTATTTGTATAAGAAAAGAAACTCATCTTGGTGATGAGCCAAGATGTCAACTATTCTGTACATGCTGTAGTTATAACTTTGCTTTTTACTGTGTCAAGTCTGTGAAACTTCTTGGAACAAATGAACAATTCTTGTTTTCTTTTGAGATGGGGTAGATATCTTTAGAACCTAGTGGACCACCTTGTTTGACTGATAATATTCAAGTTATGTGCATGCAAAAATTGATAGTAGAACTGTGTAACCCCCATTTCAATGTGTCCATGTTTTCATTTGTACAATGCATACAAACAAGAATAAAAGTCATGTTCTTAAGAAAAATATTGAATTCAGCTTTGCTTGTTTATGTTACTAACTACTGGTTTTTTTTTTAACCCTTTAGCACCTAAAATGCCCGAGACCACCCCTCAGCTTACTCACTAAACCGCCCGTCTTAAGCTTTAGTCAAGGTTGTATCAAAAATATGTGATGAAACATGCCCATACTTCTTGTGGATTACCCATTGGATGTGTGCTGTCCGATTCTGCACAAGAAAATATGTTTTAAGAGCTATTCTTATTGGAAAAACGTGATTGAAACACAGCATAACCCTTTCCGCTAGTGGGGAAACTTACACTTTTCACGCAGTCTCTAAGTGCTAAAGGGTTAATGCAAGTATAGATCTACTATTTTTTCCAACCATACAAAGTACTGAAGTGTGATGTTGTGAAGGTTGATGGTTCTACAAACTCTAAGGCCCATATTATGAACCGCTTTTTAGAATAAAATTTAATTCTAAGACATGGTTCAGAAAATGGCCGAAGTGGTGAACGATCGACTGTGAATATGACCTAAGATGTGCACAAGTCCAACCCATTGGTGTACTGTAGTCAAATGAGATCATTTCCATTCAAATAATATGTGGTGTATAACCGAGCTCAATCGACTGCAGTCAATTGTGTGGTTGACCTGAACTTGGGGCACTTCTAATGAGTTTTTAATCTGCTTTGGTGGCAAAACAAAAAGATCTGGCTCTGTCCTTATCCTGTCATCTCTCTCTACATCTTATCTGTTACACTGATCATTCCCTCCATCTCTCTCTACATCTTATCTGTTACACTGATCATTCTCCCCATCTCTCTCTACATCTTATCTGTTACACTGATCATTCTCCCCATCTCTCTCTACATCTTATCTGTTACACTGATCATTCTCCCCATCTCTTTCTACATCTTATCTGTTACACTGATCATTCTCTCCATCTTTCTCTACATCTTATCTGTTACACTGATCATTCTCCCCATCTCTCTCTGTACCTCTCCTGTTATACAAATGTTTCTCTACATTTCTCTCTGAGCTCCTCCTATCCTTTTTTCTCACTTCCTGTAAAACCAGAAATTTTCGCAAACACTTCATTTTCGTGCAAAACAAAAAAGTAGATTCATAAATACAGTAACTTATGCTTTTCGTAAAATTGTGATGCCACAAAAATGGTCATTATTAAATATTTGGAAAGGTTTAATTTCATGTAAGTTTCTGGTTTGACAGTACAGTCTACTCTTGTTATAATGAGCCCAGATATGAGACCTCGCTATAACGAGGTAATATCCTTAATTTCAGGCATATGTACATGTGTCTATGGGCCCATATGGTTAATATAAACAGATCTCCCTATGAAGTATTTGGCTTGGTCCAGAACACCTCATTATAATGGGAGTGGACTGTATGTACAGTCTGTGTTAAATTAAATGCTACAAGTGGAAAACATTTTTTTTATATATACACAACAAAAAAAGTAAGTCCCCCCCTAATCAACATGGTGTAACGTTTGAACGAGTATGTTTTGAGTACAATAATTTGGAGGGAAGTTTTAACCACTTATTAAGTACCTTCTGTGAAAAAATGACATCGATCGCTTGAGACATGCTTGAGTGATCAACGTTTAAAGCAAAAATGGACATTTTCAAAAGTCACAAGGGTCATTTTGGAGGCTGTAAAAATAACAATTTTGTAAAATTTTCTTTTTACTTTGCTTTTAATTGTTTTGGTGGATTTATCATCCAAAATTTGATCATCCAACACCAATCCCGATACATTCTAATATTTTTCATGGATGAGTGAGCACAATTTTAAGAATTATGTTCAGGCCTCCAAAAATTGTAAAAAGTAACAATTTTATTAAAAAAATTGACATCAGATATTATCATTAACATTATCGACACATTTTGTGAGAAAATGAGCACTATTCGTCGTGTCATGGACGAGTGAGCACACTTTAAAGGTGAATTTTGTGACATTTGTAATGACAATTTTGCCTTTAACATGTGTTTATTCATGCATGACGCAAAGCTTTTATCTTATTTTCGCACATAAGTTAGTCGATGAGTGTATAAACATAACCGCCAAACCATATTACTCAACATCTTTTTGTTAAAAAGTTCCAGCATGTTGATTTGGGACTTGTTTTTGCTTCGAGATTGTACACAATGTCAATGGAGACGAAATCAAAATTGTAACAAAATTGAACTTCGGCTTAATTTCATTGATGATTTTTGTTAATTCTACTAGGAGTTTTTTCACGAAACTTGGCACACAACTTCAGTGTGGTGCTAACTAACAGTAACAAACCCTAAATTGAGAATCTGATAAGGCATGAGGTGGGGCCAAAGCTCTGAAATTCCTTCTTATTTACATATTTTTCTAATAACTTCTGCTCACTGAAGCATAAAATACTGGAATTTTCGTGAAACTCGAATCAAATGAACTATCCAAGAAGGTCTGTGACAATTATCGAAAGTAAGCGATTGAATTTTAGTCCACAAACGAAAAAAATGGCTTTTCTCGAATCACGTGTTCATTGAAGCGTGAATTTTTAATAAAATGCCATAGCATCATTTGAAAAAAAATTATTTGACATACATATGACAAAAAAATGTTGATAAAACGATTTTTATTACACAAAATGGAGCAATACTTACATAAGGAATTTGAAAATATCCCTTCTTGCTTTTATTAAGTGTTCATTCAACCGTGAATTGATGAATATTGTTTAAAAAACTCTTCCTGATTGCATATTCCGTCATAATCAATCACTTTTAAAAGTAAAAATGTGTGAAAAATGCAGTTTTTGCAAATTTTACCTAATGTTCATCCAACTGTGAAATTTAATGCAAAAGACGTTTGACGTGTTAGAATATAAGTGCAACAACCCTTCTGAACATATCTTTTGTTAAAAAGTTTGAATTTGTTCCAATATTATTGATTTAAAGTTATGAAACTGACCTTGTGACTTTCGAAAAGTGACATTTTCGTCTTTTGACTGTGCTCGTTGAAGCATGACATAACGAATTTCAGTAAATTTCACCAAAATGGAAGCTGATAAAATTACCTACAATCACATGTAATAACATTCGTGAAACTCCTCTTGGTTCAAAAGTTACATCATTTTCATTAGGGGGGACTTACTTTTTTTGTTGTGTATAGTATGAAGATCAATCACAACCTGGCATTGTTTGATATTTTCATAAAGCATAAATCAGACTTTCTTCTGCATTTTTTTTCATGACATTTGGTTCTGTAATTTTTGAGATATGACCAGTTTTTTACAATCAAGAAAAATCCATTTTTCGCACGATGTCCCATGCTTTTGTGTAGGTTTTGCAAAATGGCCATGAATGCTCCAGAACAATAGAAGTGCGTAATTTCGATTTGTTCCTCGTCGCACAAAATTTAGCATATCTTTTGTTTTACGAAAGCAAGCTATACAGAACAAAGTACATCAGCAAGGAAAATCTTTAGGCTTTAATTTGGTACCACATACACACATAATTTGAAAAGATTTCATACCTAAATTATTTTTTCCCCTACTGTACCATTTTTTTTTTTACACAGACTGTAATGTGCATCTTCATTTCTCCTTTGCTGTCATACCCAAAGCACCTCTCTTTATACCAACTGTTTTCTCTATTCTTACGTTAATAAGTCATCAAAATTTTGATTAACTAATAACTATTGAAAGCAATTAATGTTTTATATGAATTATGATTTTAATAATCCGAAAAAGTGAAGAGCAAAAAAAAATACACATGTATATAAAAAATAGATTAAAATCATAATGTAACAGCTCAGGGTGTTCAGTGATGAACCATTCTTTGCTTCAAATAATGAAGGACATCTGACCATTTCTTGAGAATGTTGATTTTCTTTCCATGAAAAGGCAGATTTGATCTTTTCCCCGTCGTTGATTATAATGCTCTTAACTGCATGATTATGTACTCTCAAAATAGATTCAGAACTTCCATTTGCAAAGGCAACATGATTTCTCAATTTTCATGGAAGACTTCTATTTTTTGGCACGTACTCTCACATTTTCCAGCCTTTAACAGTTCAGTTAGCTGCTCCAATTAATTCAACATCCACTTGGCGCACAAGACAATAGCATCGGTTACAGAAAGAAAGAAATTGGTTAGATGTTCACGCTCTCCTAGCTCCTTGTTTTGCTGTTCATCCCTCATTACTTTCTTGTATTACCATCCATAAATAAGACTTTATAAGTTCATGTTCTCATGAATGAGTTCAGTGAGTTCACGTGTCTGTATCTTGGTTACTCAGCATATCAAGGTCTTGTTGGAATGTTCTACATTTAGATTTCAAGATGTTGATAGCCTCAGACACCAGTGCTTCTGGACGAAGTGCTCCAGTTGATTCCACAGAGACTGAAAAAGATAAATGCGTAAGAGCCTGGGTAAGACATCTAGTTCTTTCAACCAATCATTCACACATATACACACACAAACACACACAAATGATAGACTGTGTACAAAAACTAGATAATTTGACAGAAAGCAATACCATTTCTTTGGGAGGTCACTTTGTACATGTAGGTCTTTGTGACCTCTGTTTAGAAATTCTCCATCTACAAATTTTCTTCCTATTCATACATGTATCTAAATAAATTATACAAATATAACATTTGAAATACTTAAGAAAAAATAAATGTTTATGGGGTGAAATTGTGTCACATCATTGAGATAGACATGTCACATTGGATATCCACAGTGAATGGAATACATTCTTAATCTAGCATCCTCTATACGACACAACAGACATAGAGAAGACTGTGTGGGGTTTTCATGGAATGCCAATACATATAACTATTAAGAAAGAAAAGACTTAAAGACTTCTACATTTAATTGACTTGTACATAGATAATTTGCTGTTCTAGATAGTGTAATATTCATTTCTTTTACAAATGGCTACATATTTTAGTGTTGCCTCTTACTACAAGTAGAGACTTTATGGATCAAAGGATTTATGGGTAGTTATACTCACAGATAAAATGATCTCGAATTCTTTTCAACTCCACACAATCTTTGAGATCCTATATTAAGGAGACAAAAGAGATAGTTATGACAGTACAATAAAATAAAATGATCTCATACACCAAGCAGTACCAAAGAAAGTATGTATCGGTAAATGTTAACTGTCCAAACTCTTTATATATACTCTATACAGTTTACTCCCATTATAACAAGCACTCCCTTATTTCAAACAACATGTGGACATGTCTCTCTACATTCAGTAGCAAGAGTATTCAGAGAGTACCTCATTTTAACATGAGTGGATTTCATGACCAGCCAGTAATCCAGTATAATTTCTAAGATTTGCAAAAAGCATGGACACATAAAGTCAGATAGAGGAGCTGTTTTACAACCAGATAATATTAATTTGGAAATTGGGATTTCCGTTTGGCCATTACACAAAAACCAAAGAACAGCACTGTGCTGGCATTATTAAATAGTTGAGTAATCCTCCCACCTTACAAATTTATGAAAATGAACTACCAGGAAAGATGGGCTAAGTCATGTAAATACAGTCAAATCTGCCAAATTCAAATCTGTTAGGGACTGCAAAAAATAGCCTTGACTAAGAAAAAAAAAAAAATATATGAAGGGTTAAATATATTAGAATATAAACAGAAAATGACTTGAAAAAATCTTTGACTTATGTAAGTTTGACTTGGGCAAGGTTGACTGTTGATTACAAATCAGGAGAGGCATTTATATTTTGAAACAGAAAATATTCATGGGGTGAAATTGTGTCACATCAATGAGATAGACATGTCACATTGGATATCCACAGTGAATGGAATACATTCTTAAAGGGATGCAGTAACATTGAACGATATTCAAATCACAATTTCTTGATTTAGCTCATTTTGTCAACATAATTATAAACTTCTAGGTCAGTCTGGTATCTCTTCAAAATTACAAGTTAATTGCTTGCTTTACTTTCGAGATATCAATGATTTCATACTCAAATTTAGTAAACCATCTCGTGGTGGAAAACAAATTGCCATGTGCTTTTCAAGACACCCCACTTCCTGTCGTGTTCCCCCCGACCCTAGCGGGCTGGAGGGTTTGCTGCAAAGGGGTTGAAAATTCACTCGCGTTTGGCTGTTACACTGTTTTGTGGTAGTAAATGACTTCCATTTGATCTGAAATTTTCAGTAGTTTGTTTTTACTATTAGAGCAATATAATTTTATTCATCTTGATCTAATTGCTCTTGTTTTTTAAAGTTACTGTTTCCCTTTAATCTAGCATCCTCTATACGACACAACAGACATAGAAAAGACTGCGTGGGGTTTTCATGGAATGCATAACTTTTTGTTTGTAACCCCTTGCATTACTCTTATTAAATTCTGAATATAATATGTAGTCTAGGAAGTTCTTGATAATTTGTTACATCTTTATCTATGGAAGCACATGTAAATAGAATACATAATTCAGATCAAGAGCATTATATTAAAGACAATTAGACTGGGTGAAAATGGTCAAAAAGCGTCTCAGAATGCTTGTTATTTACATTCATCTCTGCATTTTGCAATGAAGACCATGTATTTTTCTCAAACATTCTCCTCCTGTTATAACAAGCACAAATATAAGATTTCATCTTTAACAAGGTGATTCTCAAAGTCTAAATGTAAATCATAGGTACAAGTATCTCTGTGCTCATGTGTTCAGTATAATAAGATTTTGTAATTACAAAATCAGTATAACGAGATTTTGTTATAACAAAGATATTGGCTTGGTTCCAAGCATTTCGTTATAAGTGGGGTGTAGTACACAGACAATACTAGCTTTACGTGTTTGATACGGGTAAGCTTTCCGTAGTAAAGTATTATTGTAACCACATTTGCATTTGAATGCATTGCAAAGCCTTTACTTACGTCATGTGAGAAGACTTCTCGACTACAAGTATCTCTTCTTGGACAAGCTACCACTGCTACTGGTACACCTAGTGCACAGATAAAGAAGGACAACAAAGTAAATGTATTCACTCACAAAATTTACCCGGTTTCTGAATATCTTTGTAAGGACACGGTCGTTGATAAAGTGCTCAATTCAAACACTTGAAAAAGTTAACAGAGCAGTACCACTCACAATTATCAAATAAATTAATTTTAATGATTGCATTGGATATTTGTATCATATCTGCAAAAAATATCGGGTATACAGAAACTGAATTGGACCATATTAATATCATAACCTGTACAAAACATATCTTACCATTTCTCTTTTCAACTTCTATCACTCCCGGTGAGAAACATTGTTTGAGTTTCTCAGCTCTTTCTCCTATGATATTCTCTCTAAGGATGATCTCTGGCATGAGACGATAAGATGCTGTCGCTACAAAGGACAGGTGAAAAGAGAGAGGAAGACTAGGGTTATTTTCTGTACTTAGGAAGGCCTTACCCAATATGAATCAATGAGCATGACCAAAAAACAAAAAAAAAACAAAGATAAATACAAAAACACATTTTTTATTTCCTGAATGACAATTTGAGAAATGTTCCTCAGGCTCTCCACTATACTCCATTATCAAAATATCCTTGACCTTAGCCAAATAGAAAATGACTAAACTTAACAGAGATATATTTGTCAAAAATAATGTCACTCTCTTTGATTGGAAAGTTAACTAATGATATGATATATTTTTTGAACTTTGATTAAAGAAACAAAAATTAATGGATGCACATTGAATTGCAAATTAAGCATGGTCATTGTTTTTAAGGTACCAACTTATTGGGTTGTTCATACATGATATTAAAAAAAAAAAAAAAAAAAAATTCACCTTGACAAGTATCTTTAACAAATTGAGTTCAAAATAATCTGATAAAGGAAGAAAACAATGAAGTGTACAGTGTATGGGCTGAGAAACTTACCAACTGGAGAGAACTTGGCATGGTCCTTTCCAATGCCTTTGACACAGTGCATCTTGAGGTCTATCTCCTGTCCTGGTCTTAGCTTTGCTATCAGTATGTCCTTGTCTACTGGTGCAAAAGCTTTAGGTCCATACTGAAAAAAAAAAACATTCAAAGGGACAATGTCAGATTTTTAATCACTCTCCTATTCCATTGTCCTCTTAAAAACGTTTTAGACTGTTTATACAATGCCTATTTCTTACGCACTGGTCACCACTGATCACAGGCATATGCCCTTTAGGACAATGTCTATGATTCATATGGTTTTTAAATGGCTGTAGGAAAGGTGTAGCAAAAAACGTTCTCCGTGACTTACTTGCCCCACTCATGTCTGGAAAAAGAGTGCATGTGACAGAGAATGTTACTATGGGATCCGGCACAACTAGTCTTGACCACTGCATAAAACGTAAAAAGTACCATGCCTATTTCTTGAAACAAAATGTTTATGGGGTGAAATTGTGTCACATCACTGAGATAGACATGTCACATTGGATATCCACAGTGAATGGAATACATTCTTAATCTAGCATCCTCTATACGACACAACAGACATAGAGAAGACTGTGTGGGGTTTTCATGGAATGCATCGATTACATTCATGCTACCATAAAATTGAAAATCATGGATTAAAAATGTACGATTATTTTTACCATCTCCTCTTGGTTTCCAACAGGTATCCACTTGAAATGTTCAGTCGTCACTGTAAGATTTTAATAATAAAAAAAAAAAGTATGATAAAATTCCCATCCTGCTCTTGCAAATATTCTCCTCTCTTTCAATTAATTATAATTTGTAACACACTTCTATTGTTTAAATTTGAACAGGTCAATGGCTCTAAAGGTATCAGGGTTATATCAACGCTCAGCTCTAACATTTTTTAGGAGTTGCCCTGTAGGGCAACCAAATATTGAATTTTCCTCCAAAATGGTTGCCCAAATGAAAAATCTGGTTGCCCTGCTGGGAAAAATCAATAACAAATTTGAGGATTTAATTTTTTATCAAAATATTTTGCATGAATTTGATTTACAATGAAAAAGGGACAGAAAATAATAATGGGCCAATGCATGATAAACACTTAATGCCCCCATGAAGACCCGGGCCAAAAAATGTAGTTGCCCAGTTCGGGCAATGGGGCACATGCTAATGTTGAGCATTGGTTATATATCCCACTAATTTAAGCTATGTGATGCCACAGATGGCTGCGCTAAAATATAATAAGACATTAATATTCATGATGTCATAATGTCAGTACTACTGAGATTGTTTATGTTGTCTTAAATGGTGACAATCTAGGGAGTTTTAGAATCAAGTTGACTTGACCATGAACAAGGTTCTAGATTTAAATAATGGAAGCTTTGGTAAATAATTAAGATTATAATGGTGGCTTTTCAGGCATGATGCTCATAGCTCTCCTAGCTTCTGGTTCCAGTTGATCTTCTGAATTGAGAACGCTGAGATGAGGTACTGTACTTGTGGAAATATTAGCAGTACCGGTACATTTATTTTCACAGAATTCGCGCAAAGATCATCAGGCTCGAATTAAAAAACCCGCAAATACAGGAGCATGCTTTTTTATGCATGTATTGGGAGCGTTCAATTGCGTGCTTCAGAACATGCAGCGCGAATTCAAGAACCTGTGAATATGCTTTGAGGCCGCTCAGCGCAAAAAATTAATCGCGCGAAAATAACAGTATTTAAATACAGTATTTAAAGCGCTCTAATCAGCCTGTCAACTGGAACAAGGAGGAGAGCTATAAGAGCATCAAGCGTGAAGCAGTCACCATTATTTTTATAACTTTCATCCAAAGGCTTCCATTCTTTACATCTAGAATCTTGTTCTTGTTCACGTCGACATGATTCTAAAACTCCCTAATCACTGAGTATGGCTCCAAGGAATGACATCATTCACGCTCAGATACTATATCATGATGTTGATATCCTGCCCACTGTGCTAATCTTCCTTTGGCGAGAATCTTGATTAACAACTGTCACACTTTATCCTGGTGAGGTTAATGAGGTATGTTAGGAAAACATTCCTTTTTAGCATGTGACGTCACAGAATCATAACTTTAAATATTTCATAACTTTGCTATTATTTGGTCGATTTTCTTCAAACTTTCACTCATATTTTTCTCTTATTTTTCTGTATTTTTTAAAACCAATAAAATTCCAGGGTGAACTTCCCCTTTAAATATGAAACATTAAAGATCAGCGTCGCGGTATTATAAAGAGAAAATAAGCTCACCCTTGGCATTCTTGTAGAGTTCATCAGGATCTGTAGCATCTTTAGAAGCATTAGGGTTCTTGGTACATTTCACTTTCAGCTGGAATTCAATGGTATCTTCTCCGGTTCCTGTCTCATCACCTGAAAGGAGATTTAAGTAAAGTATTTATAACAGAGATTTTATAAATCTGTTAAATTTGTTCTTGTAAAAATTTAGTTTAATAAAGATGTCCAAATTATTGCCATTTGACAACAAATTTAGAAGTTTTAAAATTTGTTTGCAGTTTCTTTTGGTTTTAACATGGATACATAAAAGTATATCTTTAGATTAAATTTTTAAACATGGTGTCTATTATTTTGTCACTCTCGCTTGACCTGTTGTCTGGTAACTTCAAAATAAATAATTCTTCTGGATAAACTCATGGATTTATTGCAGCTAGATTTTATGTTATCATACTAATCATACAGTAAGTAACTGCATTACTACAAATTAAATCCCCTCTAAATATCAAACTATTTTAATTTCCTTATTTTCGCTTCTAAAAAAAAAACCCTAAAACATTGATGCAAAGAGCGAATGTTTTAATACATTTCTTTGACATAGCTGTATTTGTAAAACTGTATGAACATACAAATAGTTGATTATATTATACACCATAATGGTTAATTCCCGTACTTAACAATATTAAACTTACCATCTTGTCTGTATTCAAACATTCTTGGATCAGCTTTGATAGGAATGAGTCCTAATCTATGTGCTAAGACCTCGTCTTGTATGATAGATGTATTATTGAAGATAAAAACCTTCTCTATTGCCATTGTGGGGACCTGAAACGGAGACAAAGAAAATGCAAAGACCAGGTCAGCAATAAAATATTAAGGTCAGCAATAAAATATCAAAAAAGAAAAGAAACTAGATGAATCTTCGACCGCGCACGGTCGGAAGGCATGCCTCCGTATTGCCACATCGGAAAAAAAAGGCATGCGCATGTTGAGTATTTACATCCATTTATACCATGACATCTTTGAATATTGACCCCAAATCTATTAAGTTGTATCATCAGAATTATTTCCAACTCAGAAAGGATGGCTACTGATGTAATAAAGAGGATAAACATGTTGAAGTTGATCTGTCAAAGGTCCTTCAGAAATTGCACAAACGAGTCATTTACATAAATAACCAGTGACCTTTGATGTCCTGACCTCAAAAATCTAATCAGTTCATCTTTCCTCCCACATGACCCAAGTTTGAAGTTGATCCATAAAACGGTTCAGAAGTTACAGCAAGAACGTGCCATTTTCATGTATACAATGACGTCTGTGACCCTTGACCTTTGACTTCATGACCTCAAAATATAATAAATTCATTGTCCCTACCATATGCACACATGACCCAAGTTTGATTCATCCATCAAACTGTTCTTAAGTATCGCAAGAACAAGCCATTTTCACGTACACAATGTCCTCGTGGCCTTTAAACTTTGACCTCATGACTCTAAATTCTAATCAGTTTATTGTCCGTCCCATATGCACATATGACCCAAGTGTTATGAAATTGATCCGTCAAACGGTTTTTAAGTTTATTGCGAGAACAAGCCATTTTCATGTCACCAATGACCTCTGTGACCTTTTGACCTCATGACCCAAAATCTGATAAGTTCATTGTCCCTCCCATATGTAAATATGATCCAAGTTTGAAGTTGATCCCTCAAACGGTTCTTAAGTTATCGCAAGAACGAGAGCCATTTTCACGTACACAAATGACCTGTGACCTTTGACCTCATGACCCCAAAATCTAATAAGTTTATTGACCCTATATATGCACATATGACCCAAGTTTCAAGTTTATCCCTCAAACGGTTCTTAAGTTATCGCGAGCAAAGAACGAAGCCATTTTCATGTACACAATACCTCCTGTGACCTTTGACCTCATGACCCCAAATTCTAATCAGTTCATTGTCCTACCATATGCATACATGATCCAAGTTTTAAGTTGACCGTCAAAACCGTTCTGAAGTTATTTGCGAGAACGAACCATTTTCATGTATACAATGACATCTGTGACCTTTGACCTTTGACCTCATGACCCTAAAATCTAATCAGTTCATTGCCCTCCCATAGGCACACATAACCAAGTTTGAAGTTGACCCGTCAAACGGTTTTTAAGTTATGGCAGAGAACGAGCCATTTTCATGATAACAATGACCATTGTGACCTTTGACCTTTGACCTAATGACCCAAAGTCTACTCAGATCATTGTCCCTACCATATGCATACATGATCCAAGTTTGAAAGTGATCCGTCAAACGGTTCTTTAAGTTATCGCGAGAACGAAAACGGGACGGACGTACGGACGGACAACCGAAAACATAATGGCCCGAATTCACAAAGTGGTTTCTGCCAAACCCACGGATCCGTGGATTATGTAAATTTTGTGTAATAAATACGCTTAATTTTAGCGCGTACTGTGAGAAAGGTCCAATATGAATGCGCGATTTGTCACAGAGCTCTAAATTTACGCTTGTCGCTATGTTTGCTGCTGTTATTCAAATTAATTTTAATAAACCGTTGACTCAACAGTGGACTCATTAATTTAAAACAGTGGGCTCATTATGTCAAAACCATAGCAACTGGCGTATATTCTCGTGCAAAATGACAAAACCGCGCATTCATATTGGACCTTTTTCAATGTACGCGCTAAATTAAGCGTAATTACATGAATATTCACAAATCCGCGGATCCGTGGGTTTGGCAGAAACCACCTTTGTGAATTCGGGCCAATGCCTCCGGCACCACCTTCGGTGGCGGAGACATAATAACAATTACAAGGGCAATTTAATGTTAAGGTCATACAGGACCTACTGTATATTACAGTTCAGATAATATATTTTGAAAAGCTGCATATAATTTACAAAATAGGATTTTTACAATTTTTTTCTCCTAAATCTTTCAGGGGTGATATTCACTCTTGAAAAAAAATAGACATATTCACTCTTGAAAAAAAAATAGACATACTTAAGCGAGGGAGCGAAGCGACCGAGGCGGGAAGGATGTGGGAGGGGGGTGTCTCCGCTCACACGGTAGGGAATTTTTGCATTTTGGGACTTTAAATTGTGCAATTTTGTGCATAACTGGAGGGGGAAAAAAAAAAAAAATCAGAATTCCGATTTAAAGCGGAAGAATATCACCCTGATCTTTAGATAGGTTTTACTACTCTTAAAAATGTAACTTTGTCCATCACAAAATATTCAATCTGTCCTAATCCTGCATCTTTGCTTTACTATTTGAAAAACTTTTTTTTTCATGGCAATTTCACATCTGATCCAAACTAGGAAAATGTGTATTTTTCATTTAAATAAAATTATGTAATTGTATGTTTCAACAGACATTGATAACTTGTTATACCTCAGCAAGTAAAATCCTCCTGAATGCATTGGCTAATGCTGGATCCACTCCAACCATATCAAACTCAAGCTCAGAATCAGTCAGACGAATTACATCAATACGAAAGTCCTGTCATAATACAACAAATCAAAAATAAATGTTGATATCAAATCCATAAAGATTTTAAATACTAATCTAAGAATGAGACAGATATTGATCAATAAATATTAGACACGTGACTAGGAAGCAAATAAGTTGGTTATACATTAAGGCCATCATCAAGGTAAATCAAGAAAAGGGAGGAGAGAGAGAGAGTGAGACAGAAAAGGACTGAAAAGGGATGGAGGTATGGGGGGAGGGGATCATGCATTCACTTGCACTCAAGTGTAGCTCAGTCATGATTTTTTTTTTGTGCACAATGAAGGTAATTAAATGGTCCAAGTTGCATTCCTTTTAATTTCTATCATTAAAACAAGAAGTTCCAAGGACATCAAATTTTTACTACCTTTTTTCAATAGCCCAAGGTTTTACTGCAAGATTGTTACCTTAGCGAACTTCTCCATATTCCATGAATCATCACATCCAACATAGTTACCAGGGAAACTTGAACTGTGAACCTTTGTGTTTGAAAACAAAAAACAATTATTAGATGAATTCATGAAAAATCAAATTAGTAAAACATCAAAGCTAATTTGGGTTTCCTAACATACAGAACCATCTATAATACCAGACTAGGCTATGGCATGCTAAGGATACAATTTCAGTTTGATTTGCCAAGGGTCAAAGTCCGATCCTCCTAAACTGAAGCAAGAAATAAAAATTTTGGCGCATCTATGGTAGGGCCTATCCTTCATTCCCCCCCCCCCAAAAAAAAAAAAAAATTTGAGCATTCAGCAAAAAATTCATTTTTCGCCTCACTGGATGGATTGAATTAGCCTATCCCCGACACTTCTCTCCCCCTCTGCCATGGGATGAAGGATACCATGGCATAGATTTGCCAAAATTTTAATTTCTAACATAAGTTTAACGTTAATAATAGAAGGATCAGACCCTTAGTAATAGTTAGTAGATTTTAATCACATAGGCTAGATCTACTCACGATGGCATCAAATTTGAGGTTGTAAAACGAGGTAAAACAACAGTTCCTGACGAGAGATTAGCTTCATTGTTTTTTTTTTGTTTTGTTATTAAAAAAAAATGCAGAAAAATCTGTTTCAGAAAAAAAAAAAAAATTTGTTGGATACGAAGTGCATTAGACCTTTAGCGCACGTAGAAATTTTACTCCATAATTTAATTAATTTATGCAAGACGCTCGAATGATCATGTTAGCATTGAAAAACAACTAACCATTGTGCCTTTTGAATGAACATAGTCACGATAAAATTTAGATTCGTCATTTTTTTTTGGTAAGTCCTCATTTCTTCATATGTTTTCAACTGTCGAGCGAACGGCGACAGTGGATTCGTTGAAGTTCTTTTTATATTTCTCTTCTTTATTTCAAAAAATATTGAAAGATGGTTATTGCGGAATTGTGAAGTCGAGTCTTGCAGTTCTTTCTGCGAATGGGTCCACTTTGGTTATGATTGACAGCCCGCAAGACAAAAGCGAGTCTTTATCGGAACAGCTGAATCGCGTTGTTTGGCTAGGTTAACGACTTCAGTCATCGCAACCAGGAGGCGGAGCTCCACGCGATGGCTAATCAGAGCGCCCAACAATCATCATGCATTGTTTCTAGCTCTGTAAGAACGAACTTGTAGGTATTTCTAAACTTGTGTAGCGCCAACTGCCTCCTCCAACCACCGCCACCCCCTCCCGATATAAAAAGGCAACATTCCAACAAAACAAAAAAACAAACAACAAGAAGGTCTGACTTAGATGTCTAACTTAGATTATCAGTGATCACTCAATCAGTTTAACTTACTTGACTTTAACTTGAGTTTTAAGTTTAACAAATCACATAGATTAAGTTAGCAGGCTTGCAAACCACACAAGTCAGTACTGGAAAAATGGCTGTCTCGTCCCCTCTTGGTTCTGACGGAAAACTTTCCAAATAATTAGCGAAAACAGCTTTAACGCTACCTCAAAATAAATAGATAATCTTAAGAAGTTTAGTCCATTACAATTAATTCTTCATTAGATATTCACAATTTTTTGTTTAGTAGAATTTTGTAGACCCTTTTTGGGATATGGCACCTTACTGGCTTGAAAGTTGAGGTTGAGCCTTGCAGCTGCGCTCCACCCAATGGTCCACAGACACTTTTCTGCATGATTGACTTTCCATTGGAAAGAAACACTGGCTGCAATAAGGTACTCCAGTTGCAGTCAATTATGAATTGGACCATGCATAAGTTGTAACTTAAAGGTAGAATTAAGAAGACGATCCCCAAATATAGATAATTTACACTAATAGCAATCCTAAGACCCTAACTTAACTCTGAGAAAGTTTCATTTCCCAAGAAATAGTTTAGAATAGTAATTATTAAAATTTTCCCTAACTGGTGTTTCCCTCATACGCTCCGGCGATGCGTACTGAGACTAGTGCTTCTAAGTAGGTGACGTCACGGCCGCGGTATTACGGGTATCAGAAGTAATTAAAGCTGGCAGCGCAGTTGTTGTGTCTGTATACACGACAGATTATGAATAGGATTCTTTTGTGCAGAAACTTTTATTTTCATCGTGTTATTGATATTGTGTGAATGATTTTTTAAAAAGACATGATAATGAAAGAAATGTCATATTAGTCAATGATATGTCTAATGTTAAAATATCTCCATTGTAGGCGGTTTAAGTTCGATTTTCTGCTTGTCTTCGGGGTTTCGTGACACCGCGGAT
Organism: Paracentrotus lividus; assembly: GCA_940671915.1. NCBI lineage: Eukaryota > Metazoa > Echinodermata > Echinoidea > Camarodonta > Echinidae > Paracentrotus > Paracentrotus lividus. The sequence goes on from CALNVZ010000174.1 coordinate 17,928,013, forward strand.
CAACGTCAAAAGTGAATGTGTATCATATCAGTGCATCAGTTGGTGTTCATATGCGGGAAAAACTTGTGAAATCGAAAAGGTTATAGGTAGATATCTGGCCGTACTTATTCTCCATACAGTATAATATTATGTAACTGCCCTCAAAATGATGCATTAGGTTTAAAGATTAATTTCAAGATAAATAATATGACATTTGAGCGAGATACTCTCACCGGTCAAACACGTAGCGGCCGACGCTAATCGTGCTATTCGTCCCGTTGTAAAATATTCATCCGCGTGTGATGTGGCGCTTGAAGAAAAAGAAAGAAAGAAAAAAAGAAAAAAAAAACACGTCGCCAGCGGAATTTGTCTGCGCTGGCCGCCGGCGCGGCTGGCGTAGCTATATCTGGGTAGCCGATCGATCTTTCGCTTCATTTTGCTTACATGAGGTCTGTATATACATGTAGCTTATAAGTTTCAACTAGCCTGAATACAGCAATCACTCGGAAGGCCGAGAAATATATGTGAGTAGATTCTAGATTGTATAGTGTTGTGTATGTGTTTGGCCGGCCGGATCTACTTTACAACAGCAGAGAACTCGATCGTACTCTTGTTGTAGAAAAAAAGAAAAAGAAGTGAAAATATTGATTAATAACCCATTGTTGGCAATCTAATTTCACAATTTAAGACGTGAAAACCTTTATTTATACTTTTTTCTATGTAGGGAAAGTAAAGATTTGTACATATGATTCGAATTTTTTTATATAGCCTCCTTCGAAAAACATAGGTAAAACCATCTCTCTCTATCTGCACATCATTGTATTTACATCCGGGCACTCGAATATACCCAACACCCGGCCGTGACGTCACCCTCAGCGTGTACTTCTGTATACTAGTCTAATCGGGGCCTGGGAGCAGCCTATTTCATAGACTTTCAAACCAGAATATCGAGAAGTCAGGGCAGTTTTATGATATGCTATCTGTTTGAACATCTTATATAAACTATATAATGGGTGTAGAACCCAAATTTATGGAAATTCAAGCCCTTCTTATCTCAACTTTAAGTGTAACACAGTTGGATTTATTTTAGCTGAAAAAAGGAAATGGTCATCATACTGTTTATTTCATTGTAACTTTAAGTCTTAATTTCCATACAGATTACAGTTACATATACCGGTAGATCTAACTGTTAGATCTCTAACGTTAATTATAAGGCCTATCGTTACTGCAACATCTCATTATTTAGCAAATGGGAAATTGTTATACTTACATTGTCAACTCCATGTTCAAGAAGTCGAACACGTGTTTTAATGTCTTCAACATGCGCCGCCATGATCTCCACAGATTTCTAACGGGAAATCGTCGGGCGGCGGTACGTGGATCCAATTTACGATCCGCTATGCGCTGGGCGCTGAATCATGGATGGCAGTCGTACATATTGGAAGAGTCCACTTTGTAATAGAGAGATACGATATCATCTTAAGAACATCTTGTAAAAATATGAGGATTCTATTTTTTAAATAAAAATGAAAATACTAATTCAATCAAAATAAGAAAAGGAATATTGTAATACGAAATACATCAGGCACGTATACAGTAGGCTTACACATCTACATTTTATATTATTAGCCTCACCGTACCATCACCCCTATTAAAATAGTGGTTGTTACTTATTCATTTCCGGACTGAACACTCGAAGACGCCCTCTGATCGGAGATTTAAAAAGATGGTAATTATAATCTTTTTTGACAGGATGAATCTATGAAATACCATTTCTTGATGAATTTGATAAATATGTTGTGATTTTATGAATATTATAGATAAAATTGAAATGCATAACTTAATTAAGAGCAGATTTTGTATTAACTTTTAACAGAATGGTCCCGTACGTTCTCGATTGTGTGTTGTTTCTTTCTCAGATTTATTGATGTTGCCATTACTAATTAACAGTTAGTATTTGTTCTTCTTCTTCTTGATCAGTTCCTCTTCTTCTTCTTGATCAGTTCTTCTTCTTCTTCTTGATCAGTTCTTGTTGGTCGCAGTTTGACTCTTCATTTTCATGGAATCGATATTGATCCTATGTAGAATAGATAGATCTAACTGTTAGTATAGACCCTCTAAAAAAAAACTATACATTTCAAGAAAAATAGCCACTCATTCTGCCTGCCCTTCAAAGTTCAAAGGCTTCATCTTGACTAAATCAGGATTCGAAAAGCCTAACTTGTTGTGGACAATAATTTAGGCCTACATCTAGTTAGGTAGATTTTCTAGACATTCTTTTATTATTAACGTTCTGCACTTTCTGAAACAAACATTGAAACAATGACAAATGTTTGTTATTTTCTGAATTCTGATTGACTTTGGAGTTTGGGTGCTTATAAAATTGTCCATCAGGCACATTATAGGGATCGCAGCCGCTTCGCGTTTATGACATCTTCCTATCTATCGCCGTGTTAAATTCACGGCACTTATTTCCCCTTTTTCTTGGAAGATCAAATCATTTTTAAAATGAAAAATAGGTCTACATGTTCCGAAACTAGTACAAATTGATATATTTTACCATGGAACTTTGATTCACTACTTTTAATCGTATAATCTTACATTTTACGGAGACATTCCCGTCACTCTATACCTGTTGAAACTGCCGCCATCGTAGAAATTATCGTCATGCGCAAGATTTGACTTCCGGGTTTAATTTTCGTCCTCACGCACTTGCAAATGATCGGAAAACATAATTTTTTTCAAGAAATTAATGCTTGCAAACTCAAGATCATGCCATGAGGAAAGTTGACAATCGGTTATTAAATCTTGTCTTTATCACATCATTCTTTGAATCAAATTGATTTTTGTTTAAAATTCTTTCTCGATTTTCTACTGTAAAATATCATCATAATTCACCGGCGCCGTTCCATTCCATGGATAAATGGATTCGCGAAGGTTTTTTTCTTCACGAAATTACTATTCGGGCAAGTTTGCAAATGTGTCTCATTTTACCTCAAAGACCAAAACGCAAAGCAATGTTCCGATATAAAAAGTCATCGATTGACTTTAGTTGCCATTTGGTCTTTGTTAATGTATGTAAAATTAATGCATGATTTTAACAACAATACCTGAGAATAATCCGCATTGACTTCGCAGCTGCGGCCCTCCACTCTCTATCACATCTCGGGCGGTTGCGTGGTCACGAACAAAGCAATTGCTATAATGGCTTTCTTCTTCTCTTTCGTCAGGCACTGGCATATGGTGACTTTTGTAAAAAAATATAGTTTCCCCAATTTTTCCTTAATCTTCCTCT
>CALNVZ010000174.1:17932670-17963671 GCA_940671915.1 Paracentrotus lividus
TTGTTTGTTTTTTCTTGTTTCTTCTCTATTTCTTTTTTTTTTTTTCAATCGAACCCTTCATTTTTAAGTTCCAGAACCTAGATGTAACAACCCCTTATACCATCATTCATTGTTTTATTTTAAATAATTATTAGGACATCAAAATAAATGAAACAAGTACAGATAGTTTAGTCTTACAAAACATTCATCTGTATAATTTACATTTTTTGAAAAGCATAGAAATATTGTGCAAATAATTTGGTTAATTTTCCTTTAACATTTCGATCATAGGTTACAATAAACATTAAAATATCTTCTTGGAAATTAACATAAGAACTCATAAATTCACATATATGTTATAAAATGTATATGCCCTACTTTAGAAAAAGAGATTCAATGAATTTTATTTTCGTATCACTATTCAATTTTCCAATTCAAGTTAAAAAATGGTTCATTCATTTAAAAATAAAAAATAAAAAAAACCCAGAAGCTGAATAAAAAACATGTGTAAAATAAATGTAACACTTAATTTTAACCAATATTTTATATTTAATTCCAAAGAATATCATTATAATGAATGACATAGACAAAATAATTAAGATAAATCAACATTAATAATCACAAGTACATATTTATGGAACAATTATAATTCCCACACAAAAGCAAAGACAAAGGCAAAATAATGTTCTAATGCCAACATAATCTTATACAAAATTCAATATTTCATGAAATTATCACAGCGTAAAACATATATATGCAATACATTTTGCTCTTTATTACCATGGACTTTTGTCACTCACTCATTTTGTCATATTAAGGTTCAGATCAATGCATGCATCTCTTTCGTATAACAAAAAATATTCAATGAAAAAAAAATGGAAAAAAAAAAAAAGAAAAGAAAGAAGAAACATAGTTCTAAATTATTATTTAAAAAAGTGCATATATAGGAAAATAGTATTCCTTTTTTTACCAAGTAAATTGTTTGAGACTATGAGAAGGTATTTATTTACCAAATATAGATTATTGGAGGCCATATAGTTAATTGAATATCTTCTTCCTTGGGTCAAGTAGTTCTTTCTCCATACCTCTTGATTCGATCCTCATGTGGCTTTGGTTAAACAGCTTTCCTTCTTAAAGTAAATAGAATGATAAAAAAGAAAGTATATATTATATAATTGAAGTATATATAGATCTAGCAAAAAGAATATATATTTGTGTTAGAAAACAAATAATAGTAATGATTAGCTGATGGTACATGCAAATTTTCCTGAGATTGGCGAGCCAACATCAACAACCCAGATCTCAAGAATGATTGAGTTGACTGCCATGCTGCAGTCCCCCCCCCCCAGGCCAGACTATAGGGCCCTAAACTAGCTATTATATTCATAATAAATTTACATATTTGCTAATTATCTTTCTTATGTACTCATCTACCCAGAAGTTTAACTTGAATAATAGCTTGCCCCTAATAGGGAGTTCTGCTCACAAATAACGGATCCTCAAAAATATGCGTAGAATGTGTTCATTGCGTTGCATGTTTTGAATCGCCATAACTCCATAACGAATGTCGGATTTCCAAAAAAAATTTTGCTGCTTTGAATTTCTCTTATCAATACCTTTAATTTGAGGTATCATTTGTTTACTATATTTATTTTTTTAATTTTGGGGTAATATAGCTACACATTAACTGTGTAGACTCATTGGCCCCTATTTCTTCTTCCAGTATGGTACTGTCCACCACCGGTGTATTATCGTACCATTTTTTATTCTAAACCGTAGTTTCAGTTTGCGCTCGGGATAAGTTTGCTTGAGAGAGGTCCAAAATCAAATTGTATTTGTCACTGTGTCACGTAGAAATACCTGCAAGTTCGTTCTTACAGAGCTAGAGAACAATGCATTTTGATTGTTGGGTGCTCTGATTAGCTATCGCGTGGAGCTCCGCCTCCTGGTTGCGATGACTGAAGTGCGTAACTGAACAACGCGATTCAGCTGTTACCTATAAAGACCGCTTTTGTCTTGCGCGTTGTCAATCATAACCAAAGTGGACCCATTTCGCAAGAAAAACTGCAAGACTCGACTTCACAAAAGGTTAAGCAGAGACCCACTCTTTCAATACTTTTAAGAATAAAGAAGAGAAATATCTAAATAGGAACTGCAACGAATCCACTGTCGGATTTCGCTCAAAAGTTGAAAACGTATGAAGAAATGGGAACTTACCAAAAAAATAAAAGACGAATCTAAATTTTATCGTGACTATTGTTCATTGGAAGGCACAATGGTAGTGTTTTTCATATGCTAACGTGATCATTCGAGCGTCGTGCATAAATTAATTTAATTATGGAGTAAAAATTTCTATGTGTGTGTGGGGTGATAATATTGTGCGATCCCATTCCTATTATTATCCAATATACATCACTTTCAAACTTAACTTTTACATTTTCTTCATTTCCTATCAAGTCTCATTATAATGGGTTGCCTAAACATTTTTTTTCCCCCTTCAAATTACATATTGCAGATTAGATTTATCCTCATTCAGAACCGTGCTGGCAAGACCAGACTTGCCAAGTGGTACATGGCATTTGATGATGAAGAGAAACAGAAGTTGATCGAGGAAGTTCATGCTTTGGTTACAGTTAGAGATGCTAAACACACAAACTTTGTAGAAGTGAGTCAAGTTTACCTTCAACAATTTTTTCTATTAGATATCTAAAGCAAATTCCAAGTGAATATATTTTGAAAAAGAAAAATCTTTATGATGGATGTACAGATAGAGCTTTTAACTAAGCCTCCCACATGACTATGTTTTTACCTTTTGCAGTGTAGGATACATGTCTGAAAAGTTGTACTGTGAAAGAAAGAAAGAAAAAAAAAAATCTGGTAAATATAAAGACATTATACCATTGCCCTTCAAACATTTTTTCCCCTGTTATTCCTGCTATGTAATGTGTAAATATTGATGTAAACATGTTTTTTTTTCTCATTGTACAAGTAAGTTGTTATTGTACAACATTGAATGAATGAATGAATGAAAGAAATGTTTATTTGAATCCAGAATATGGTCAATCTCTGTTCTCATTTTGCACACCTTAATTTTAATGATTTTCAGATTTATAGGTGGGCAGTTCCAAGCAAAACAGGACATGGAGCTGAAATTTCAATGTGCCGCTGTGCCTTTGGAAATGCAAATTAGGATCTGAAATTACCACAAAGGCTTCTTTACAATACAACCAATCATTTAAGTTTAAAAAATATGCGATTCAGTACTCTTGCGCTGAATAATCGATCAAACCCAAATTTGCACGTATGGGACTATGGGGCTTTAAATGCCTCTAATTCTTATATCTCGTCACTTTTTGCCAATTTTTTTGGCTAAATGTAATTGTCATGGTCTACTCCAACAAACTTTGGTATTAATATTTCTTTATAATGCATTTCTCTTCATGAAAAAGACCGGGAAACCACACGTCACTCCGTAACCGTCACTCCGTAACCGGACAAGGGTTCAAGTTTTAAGCCATAATTAACAAAATATTCAACCAATTTTTTTATGCAAGGTGGCATATTATACCTAGAATAATATAGAATCCAATCAATAACTCAAAATTGTGATAGCCATTTAAATTTCACAGAGTTTAAGCAAAATGTTTTCTGCTCAAATATGCATGTCCATTTTGCGTCACTCCGTAACCATGATTATGAATATTCATATCTCATTAATAAAGAGGATCGCTGTAAAAAAAATTATCATTTTGAAAAGAGGGTACCATCAGCTTTTGTCATGAACCATTTCTTTGTAAATAAAGATTAAAGCTTTGATGATAAACTTGTTTGAATGCTGAAATGTTGCTTCTGAATGTCACTCCGTTACCTTGGAACTGCCCAGGTCCTCATCATCTCACTCTAATGAAATTGTGATAAACAAAAAAATACAATCATTATGCGTACTATAATGACAATTCCCATCTTTTTACATGATACATTCTTCTCGCCCACAGTACCGAAACTTCAAGATTGTATACAGGAGATATGCTGGTCTCTACTTCTGTATCTGTGTGGATGTAGGAGATAACAATTTAGCATACTTAGAAGCAATACACAACTTTGTGGAAGTAAGTATTGTTAATCTTCAATTCCCAATATTTAATGGAGAACTCACAATATTTCAATTAAGTAATCCATATAAATGCCTGATATTTGGTTAGTTGTATGACCAAACAGATTTCACAGTGAATGGTAACTGAAATGTAAAAAAATGAACATGTGATAGATTTTGAATTCCATCATCTTGAAAATTACATATATTAAAGACATGAAATATTTTGTAGGTTTATCTTTCTTTTCATCCTTGTTATAGCAAATATCAATATTTGCTTGTATGGTAAACTAATTTGTTTCTTTATACCTTTTCATTTACAGGTGTTGAATGAGTATTTCCACAATGTTTGTGAGTTGGATTTAGTCTTCAATTTCTACAAGGTGTACTCTGTAGTGGATGAGATGTTCTTAGCCGGTGAGATTAGAGAAACAAGTCAGACCAAGGTTCTTAAACAATTAACGGCACTTGGACAGTTAGAATAAAATCAGTTATTCCAAAAAATTTAGATTAGTTTTTCAATGTGAACTGCTTCAAAATGTCTCCTACGTACATCACAGTAAATGTCAATTTATGGTATTCTTACTTAGCCGTGCAATGCCAGAAAGAATGTAGAAAAAAATACCAGTGATCTCTCGTCGGTATTTTTTTTCATATCATCTCATAGAAGGGCGTTACCTCATAACAGAATATAGAGTTGGGGTTATTCTGGCCTTCGATAGATGACATACAGGTACTAAGAACGACAAACAAAATTACCTTCAGTATCAAGCGTTATTTTCTCCCCTGTAAATTTGTCTAATTGCCATTATTCCAATCCATTTAGTGGCGTATTTATGTAAATGCACTTACATGTTGAAAGTTGTCATTCCTCAGAGCTGAAGGGAAAAAAGAAAAAAACCCTGGAAAATGTTACTTTCAAGTTAGATTGAGCTCATGCCATTGACGATGAATTGTATGGAGACATTTTGAAACACTTATAATGTCTTGTTGCTAGATATATTATCCTTGATATGTATAAATTTATATCTGACATAAAAGTTGTATAGTAAGTATCAAATATAGCTCAAATCTTGTGTAAATATTAAACATTATTGTGTTGTTTTGTGGTTATTCACTGTTGCAAAACTTTATTTAGATGGCAACACATGAATAACCTTTCATATGTTCCATGAGTAACATGGCAAAAATCCCAAAATTGTATTTATGCAATTTCATGAGAACAAAGTCGGGCTGGCATCATTTTACAAACCCCATGGAACCTGCATCGGAATACTTGTAGATATAAGAATAAGGTTGATGAAACATGTTGGAAAACTTATTTGTGTTGTGAAGTCCAATACAAATCAACTCTTCTGTGAGTTTCAAATTGTTTTGTATCAGGAAAACAGATATTGTTAGACCGTAGCAAAATACATATTAATGCATTTGCATTACATTCCTTATAACCCTAGTTAATTGAAATGTATTTATATATGTCAATGACATTCTCAAAGTTTCTAGCACATAGTATTTTTGTCGACTGTAGCTAGAGTTAAATTTCAAAGGAAAGATGAACTCTGTGCATACATTTTGTTGATTATATGACATACATGTATTGTAAGTCATTACTAAGATGTGTTCAAAGTATGCATCTTTATATGAAGTTATAGGGGAGACGGGGGTAATTATGGGCCCTTTGTCTTTGAGAGCTTATAATTCTTTGCTGCATTACACAATGAAACAAAACAAAATTTCACACATGCCTAGCTAAACTCTTCCTACTATCATACATGTATGAGAAAAATCAGCCAATTTGTGCTTAAAGGAGCCTAAAATGTATGGCAATCAAAATTCTGTTCGTTGGAAAGTGGCAAGTCTGCTTTTTTATCTGGGGTGTGATATCATTAATTAAAATCATTTAAGATAGAAATTTTAATTCAAACAGAAACAATAGGAACTAACACACACATCAGAACAACTTCCACCTGAATATCTTCAATAGCAGAGCTGTAAAGAGGGACCAAATTGAAAATGTCACTCGGGGTAATTGTGGCCTCCAATACATAAACAGTGTATAAGCGCAGATGGGGTCATTAACTTATATGATTATGTACATAAATATATGTATTGCTATGATTGCAAAATTTCAACATTTTGGCTGAATCAATTATTGATTAAACCACTGTTGGTGGTTGATAATTGTATTAGGAATACCCAACAACATTTATTATACATTACCATAATTAATTAGCATAATATTTTTTAATTCATACAGTCATGACAATAGGGGACACAAATACCCCAACCCGTGGGGTAATTATGGCCCACAGAGTTGTTAACATAATGGTTATTGATATGCAAATGAGAAGTCACAGGTTTATACTTTCCTTTGTATATTATAGGTATAAAGACTGACTATGTATTTACATAATTAGATTATTATTGGACTTTTTCATCTAATGGTAGTAGGGGGCCCACAATTACCCCAGTCTCCCCTATACTTTAAATGGGTTAAATATAGGACCTAAATATGGTTTTATGGATGAAAACTTATTGGAAAGCATGCAGAACGCCCTTGTAGTTGATTTCTGTGCTATTATTTATCATATTGTTCACTTCCCGTAAAGAAGCTTTGAATGTTGGCCGTACTTGTTGATCCTTTGTTAACATGTAGTATAAATTTGGAAAGTCAAGTTTTACATTTTTACACTAAAAAAAAAAATAAAAATGTGAGAAAATAGATGTACAGTGGTTATGTACTTGATATATTGTGATATTTTTAGCAGTAAGGTTAATGTCATTGTAATTGTTAATGCTTATTGGCTACTCAATAAATTGACATTTGCTATATGCAACAATGTATTTTGGATTGATTAATATTCAATTTTGTCACATTGAGCATGGATATTTAAAATTATTATCCATACAGAGGGTTTTAGAGGCCAAATACAAGTGTTATTTTGTTGATGCACTTCATAAACTTGACCTACTTTACAAAAGTTCGATTGAACATCGCCCAATATTGTGGCCTCGCTGCCCAATATCGAATAATTGGGCAGCAGATGGGGAATCCCCAAAATGCAGCGACACGTTACAATTCATTTATCTTAATTCCTTTGTTACGTCACAATCACTTCAGCCCATTTGAGCTAGGCTACGCGTCAAATGAAATTGCGCGCACTTTATTTGTACGTGTTTGAGCAAATTTTTTTTTTTTTTTTTTTTTTTGGAAGGGGGGTCTTTTGGGCCACTTTTTTTTATGGGGCCCAAGTTTTTCAGAATAAAAATAAATATATAAATTAAAAAATCAAGAATAAAATTTGGGGGCGGATTTTGGGGTGCAATTTTTTTTTTTTTTTTTTTTTTTTTTTTAATTTTCAAATAAGAATTGTATTCCAGAACAAAAATTGTGGGTGCCGTGGGGTTGAGAATCCTAAATGAAAAAAACATTGTTATTAAAAAAAATGTGGGGGCCGTATTTGTAAAATCCTCTGTATAATATTAATAAAATATTAGATGTCCTATTTTCGGTCAATACAAGGATATATTGAACTCGCTTTTCAAAATATTGGAACTCGTTCTTCAGACTCGTCCAATATTTGTGCAAAGCTCGTCCAATATTCCTTGTATCAACCTCAAGGCCCTCCAATATTCTATAAACATGATTTTGTTAATCACAGCCATATTCACATGCAAAGTTTGAAGAAAGTAATTGGCTTGGTTCAGAGTACCTTGTTATGATGAGAGTTGACTGAAGGGTTTGAGCAAGTGGTCATTGGGCCTGGGTGGAAAGATATGCAAGTGTAAAATACATAAGGTATCAGTCTACAGTCCACTCTCATTATAGCAAGTGCGCATCAAGGATTCATTTCAAGGCAAATCTTCAGATCCAAATTTCAAATGTATAATCATATACAGCCCACTCTCAGGTCAAGCCAAATACCTTGTTATAGGGCAATTCCAAGCAAAACAGGACATGGAGCTGAAACTTTAATGTGGTACTGTGCCTTTGAAAATGCAAATTAGGATCTGAAATTACCACAAAGGCTTCTTTACAATACAACCGATCATTTAAGTTAAAAATTCATGCGATTCAGTTTTCCTGTGCTGAATAATTGATCAAACCCAAATTTGCATATATGGGACTCTGGTGCTTTAAAAGCCTCTTATTCTTATATCTAGTCACTTTTTGCCGATTTTTGGGGCTTAAAGTAATTACCATAGACTACTCTAATAAACTTTGGTATTAATATTCTTTATAATGCATTTCTCCTGACGAAAAAGACCGGGGAACCAGATGTCACTACGTAACCGGACATGGGTTCAAGTTTTAAGTCATAATTGACAGCCCTGTATTGCACCAACTCAATTCCTCAACTACTTGATTCTGCCCTGATTCCTAACCAATAATGCAACATCCTGAATAGTGTAGTCTTATCATTCAGGCCCATTTGAATAACAGCACGCTTCACTACTCAATGAATTCTCACCGTGATAATTATGTTGCCAAGTAATAAAACACATACTTTTCCCCACAAAACATTTTATACAAATCAAATTGTAGGTTAATTTACACATCGTTTTGATATTATCTCCAAAGGTATACTTTTAGACTAGCTGTTTATAACACACAGTCAATGAGAGTGTTGCTCAGTTCGGTCTCCCTTTAAATGATATGCATTTCATATTTCACTATTTGCGTGCATTCACATAGAAAAATGTCTAGCAATTTGGGTTCTGCTTTATCTGGGAAACCCTTTATAATAGTAGGGTTGGGCAAATAATGACTTTTTTCTGAAAAGTTATGTCAAACAAGTTATTTCTATAGTCAAATTTGATGTAGAATCCAAAAATGACAATGATTTTTGTGTACGATGAAGTCTGACGTCGCTAAAGTGCACAAAACCAAAATAGTGTATTTTGCCCATTCATCACACACTTTATAGGTATAAACCGGTTTTATTTTGTTTCTTTATGGATTTTGATGGTTTAAAAGCTCAAATCCGACAATTTTATCATGACCAAATGTATCTAGTATGGTTATAGGTGTTAATTAGTGATTTTGATATGAGGTGATTTTTGCTCGATATTGACTGAAACTAACTACCAAACTACACTAATAGTCAACTTAGGTAGGATTAATCATGTTGGATTAATCATGTTGGGTTCCCTGACACCCAAAAGACATGTAAAAACGCAATAAAAGTGGTTTATACGTATAAAAAGTATGATTATTGGGCATAATACGCTATTTTGGCGGCCATTTTGGTTTTTTGCACTTTAGCGACGTAAGACGTCATCGTATGCAAAAATAATTGTCATTTTCAGTTTCTACGTCGAATTTTACTATAGAAACAACTTGTTTGGAAAAAAAAGTTGAGATTCGCCCAACCCTAATAATAGATACATGCATTTGCAATCTGGTGCGTGTATTCAAATGTCATCATCTCCTCATTAAATAAATTTGTTTCCGGTCTCCATTTGAGTGTTTCTATAAATTGTGCATGGATCGCCCATTTTCAGGTGATTTCTCTTTCATAAATATCCAAAATCACTTCTTTCTCATAGTAATGATTTATCATCTCATACCACACACTCTTATCAAATTGATCTTCCTCTCTCTTTTATATATCTTGCTTCCCATCTCAAATAATTTTTTTTTTCTCTCTTTCTTCCTACTTGACATACAGTCTACCCCCATGTCAGGATTTTGTTTGATTTTCACGGTTCAAATTTGAAATATTTGCTCATGTCCGTGTGCCTCAGTATTCAGTATAACAAGTTAGTTAAAATAAAGCATTTGGTGTGATCCCAATCACCTCATTATAATGGGGTGGACTGTATTTGCAATCTACTCCACATTCTAATTATTTTCCCCATTCAGTAAATCTTGTTTTTCTGTCTCCAATTTAATGTCTCTATAATTTCTGCATGTATCACCCATTATCAGGCTTCAAGAAATATCTCAAATCACCTATAATAAATATTAAATCCCATTTATCATCCATGCAGTGTTTTGTCATACCACCCACTCATATTCTCTCATTGCTCTTGACTCTATTGCTTTTTATTTCAAAGGTATAACTACCTGTAGTTTCTTTCTCTATCTTCCTATTCAACATACAGTCTACTCCCTTTATAATGAGAATATATAAGATCTTGTTATAACAAGGTGATGTTGTGATCCCAATTTCAAACATGGCCACATATATGTACCCAATTGTTTACCATAATAAGATTTTATTACAAGGTTTTTGGCTTGATCTCGAGTACCTCTTATTTTGGGTTTGGACTGTATTTCCCTCTTTCTCTAATATCCCATCAAAAAAATCTCATTAGTTTTCCTCTTTTCTAAATATTCAATTCATCTTTCTCTCCTTCTCCATCTCTTTCTCTCTCACTAAATTTCCCATTCACGCATCACATATCAAATCTAATTTCCCTTTTTTTCTTCAAATTGATATCTTTCTTTATTTCCCTCCTATTCATATAAGCCACGCCTAATAATGACCATCACTTAGAGATAAAATGAGTTTTTGTTCAATGAGTCAATTCTCCTGACCAGTCAAAATTTTGGACATGTTTAAACCTGAGTATAAATAGATCTCTTTTTAAACATGGTATTTTGATTGCTCCTGAGCGATTATAACTGCAGTGAAGAGTATAGTTTTTCTCTATCGACTCTAACTAGGTCCTTCAGAAATATTTACTTATTATATCACTATCACGTATCTTGTAATATCAGTTGTCAGTACACAATACAACACATAACAAATTGACTTCAGAAATAGCTTGTTATATCAGGTATTTATATCAGAAGTTTTCATATCGAGTTTCCACGTACTTCTTGAATGAACATAATGCATAACAAAAACAAATTCACAATGATTTAATTTCTCCCACTCTTTGACAACACTCCATTTAGACTATGGGATGGTTCCCGATAATGTCGCTAGTTTTCCATTTCCGCGGGGTTGAAAAATCCACCACGCTCCTGTCATATGAAAATCCGTTTTAAAACATGGCAACATCAATGCGATATGTCGCACATCTTCTAATTTGCAATACAGCTAGAAATTTTTTTTTTAAATATCACCGCTCACTCCAATCTGACTCGGCTGAATCAACTGGAAAAGGCCGGCATTAACTGTGTGTTTACGTATATTAAAAGCAAATGCACGGCATGTATCCGTCATAGATCTACGCGGCCTCGTTCAAAACAATTCACATTTCTTTACCCCCTAGCGATAGTTGCGTATGTAAACAAAAGAGATCAAACCTCGACGTCTTTGATTCCCAGTGAAAAAATGAAAGTGATTGTTGAGACAGGATTATTGGGGCCTCAAATTAGTTTTATACTTCTAGTACTATATAGAAAATAATCACAATCATGGATTCTTGAATACCTAAACTTTTCAAAATATGTCCCAACATCAGGAAATATCCAGTCATAACTAGTAACCAAACATTATCAATGATTTGAGAGAACCACAACCTAAGTTTGAATCACTATTGCTAATGAAAGAGTAATGAATCTGAACACAACTGAATTAATTTTGTTGCAAGAAAACAGGCGCGGGCTTGGGTCTGGCATTTTGCAACGAAATTACTACTCCCTCAATTTATTTTCTCCCTACTATAAAGAAAGAAGAGAAATGTGATCATTGTATTCATTCCAGAACTACAAATGTAAACAAATGGTCTCCTTAATTTCCACTCGTTTGAAACGCAACCACACGCTGCTGTCTTTTAATGGCAACTGGAAACAAGTGGTATAAGTCATTTTTAATTAGTATCTAACTCTATGTGCCCCTCATGTAGGCTAAAATTTAATTTTGCACTCCATTCTTGCTTTATACAGACAGGTTAGGCAGTCGGTATCATGGTTTTGATGAGTAACGTACAAAACTTGATTCCTTTTGCTATTTGATGATTAAGAAAATATTGCAGTTTTCTCCAAAACAATTAACTACAACACAAAACATATTCAAATAAATTTAATTTTCTATTATCTACAAGATATGGAAAACATGCAACTAAATGCTCATTCATGTACCACCTCTTTCCCTTCCAATCCTCCTAGCCATCGTGGGAGAGAGAGAGAGAGAGAGAGAGAGAGAGACATAGGGGGTGGGGAGAGAAATATAAAAGCAGTAATCATTTACACTTGAAGTTAAATTGACAATGACAACAGAGTTATATCAACACATCAGGATCGGACATCGGATGTGTTGATACAGCTCTGCTGTCATTGTCATTTTGACCCTTCATGTGTACATGATTATTGTTTTTATAAGCACATTAACCGGAATCCTGATCAATCGGTGCCTTCGAAATGGAATATTTTCAGACGACTAACGAATAAAACCGAACGAGGCTGAGAATGCCTCGTGGCATTGCACGCACTTATTGATAGGTGGTGAAATGTGTAATACACTCAACAAATGGGGACATTGCCAAGTTGATCGATTTTCGTAATGTTTATTATTTTTAAATTCTATTTTGAATGCTGGTGCAAAATCTAAGATACGCGACATTTAGAATTTGCTTTATTATATTATTTTATATATTATCATATCCCTAAAGTGTAGTGGGATGGCTAACCCTGGGAGAGGTCACAATTTGAGCCACCATCCTATAGTCTAATTGTGAACATCCATACACTGCAAAAAAACAAAAACAAACAAAGCTGATACCTGTTTCAAATTACTCCATCTTGAGTACTTGTACTCTAAAGTCAATGTTCATGTTCCACAAATAGCAAAATATGCAATGGTATCAATTTTGAAGCAAAAACAAAAAAATGATAATAACAATAATTTGATCAGTTAGTAATGTTAGCTACTTGTTATTTCAATTATTATTATTTTTTTTTTACATTCTGGGAGTAGTGTAAATTACATGTCCAAAATTGTACTCAAACATACACATGATCATTATAAACTTCATCAAACCATGGACCATACACACAAACAAAATACATAAATTTAATCATAAAGTGAAATACAGAACAAATTATTGTACTATTCTGTACATGGATAAACACAAATAGTTTTATAAATTTTGTTACAAATTCTTAAACATAAGTTAGAATGGTACATTAAATATGGTCAATACAATACGTATGAATGTTTACATGTTTACACCAGATTATGTAAATATGACAAGCGCATAGACCATTCTCATGAATATAATAGCACATTTTTTTTCATGAGAAGTAGTATAAAACACAGCTCCTTATTTTCCACTTGGCCCATCAATGCCATTGCAAACATCTATTGATTTTGATATTAGAACTCAATAATTAGCATAGATCCAATCTTTTCAGAAGCTAATTCCCTTTCCACAGAACACTCCATGGTTGAAAATGTAAGAATAAAACTAAAATAAAAACCTCATATCAAACTTATAACATCAACACTTCTTCATAATTTCTTGCTTTAACATGTCTTTACAGAATGATGTTACCCAACCCCTCAACAAAAAAACAAAACAAACAAAACAAACTAAACAAGTATCTATTACTGCAGTTTATATTTGTCTTTAAGATGTTTGATGTCATCACAACAGTGCATTAGAATACATGTGTACACAATACATTCCTCTACACAATGAAAAAACCAAACCTTTAATTCTTCGCCATGATTTGTCATGCATTAAATGATAGAGGTTGTTAAGGAATTATTATTACACATTAATGATGACATTGACAAAGACATGTACAAGTGTTTTTATAATGTTTGCATATTTACAAGCCATATTGATACACTACATTTACTAATTGTGAATATATACAACAAATATCTGATATTGCTATGTTGAAATGTTCTTATAAACAAAATGTACAATTTTGGGGCACAATTTAGTACTGTCAATTCATCAAAAGGTGTAAAGGATTAATGACTATTCAATCTTTACATTCTTTATATTCTCTTTCTTCTCACTTCTTATCATTTCATTACAAACTACAATGTACATCGATAAATGACAAAGAAATAGATTCAACTGTCGATGCATTTTGTTTTTAACAAATAACATTCTTGAATGGTCAGAGTTATATTTATCTCATGCATTACCTTCATGAAATATCAAACAATTGAGAATTTGGGAAGTCCATCATTGAAATATATAAATGGCGAAAAGGCATACATTCACACGTGCATGTGAGTTATCAGTTACTAAAAAATATTAAGATCATTACCAGATTACAATTTTAATATTTCCTATTTCATAACTGAGTGAATTGAACAAGGAAAATAGTGGGTCTATAATGAAAAAGATGATGGAGAACTTGGTATATAAGAGTACCGAAATGTGATGTCATACCTCTGATGTTGTCACGGTTGCTGATTCTAAGCAGTCAAGTTTTGAACAATAGCAACATGAAATGTGCCAGAGTCCAGCCCGCAGCTTGACCACATTCAGACTAAATCTCCTGCACAGGTTTTGTTGTTTAGAACCAGTAACCGCCACAATGGATAATGTTATTACTTAGGTACTCTATATCTGCATGGAGGATCAGCTCTGATGGCCTCTTATGACCTAAAGCTCCCACTCATCTTGGACATGTACAGGAACAGCGCTCCTCTGTCTCCTACCTCGAGGTGATGCAGTATCCAGTGGATTCCTTGGAGATCTTGGATACCTCTTAGGAGTTCTGTTCTCCCTCTCTGGTGTCAGTCTACTCCTAGATCGCGCAGGGGAAGGAGACTTGACGAGCCTCTTGACAGGTTTGATGGGTGATCTGTGCTTGATGCTTATTGCTTTCCTACTGCCAGGGGTGCGAAGTTGAGCACGTTGAGCAGGTGTAAGAGGGGTTGCTAGTCTTGGATCTAAGGGGGCTGGTTTCCTGGTCCTTGGCACCTTGGGTGAGTTGTTATCTCTGAGTGGTTTGACCAGAGGCATACTGGGTGCTTCTTCCTCCATCTCAAAAGCCTTCTCTCTCTTGAGTTTAGCAAATGAATCCCTCTCTTGAAAAGCCGTCTTTTGGCCATGTGAGACGGGACGCCTTCGTCTGATGGAAGCTGGTGTTGGGGGGTTCTCTTTGTTGCTAGGTGTGGAAATGTTTTGCATCGATTTGGCATTCCTTGTAGGACGCTTCATGAGTGGCTTGTTGATAGAGGTTGGTGTACTGATGTCAAGCATCGACTGTGAGCTCTGAATAGGGCGGTTTTGATTAAAGGTCGAAGTAGGATTTTCTTGCTTTGGGGTTGAGATGTTCTCCATGGAAGTACTTAGAATCTTCATTGTTGCCCTGTTCCCAACAGCTTTCAAAAAGGAATCATTCATGTCTTGGCTTCTTGTTGACATCGGATGCCTAGAGGCTTGAAGATTGGAGATGCCACTGTCCATACTGGTTGATTTGGTCAATGGTGTTAGAGGTTTTGTTACAGTACTGGTTTCCTTCTGACTCCGGGCTCTTGTTTTTCTCACCGTACCATAAGCACTCAGATTCAAATCTTGGTCACTCTTAGAAAATGAGTTGAAGAGTTGAATATTTGCCTTCACGATGCTGCCGTTCCTCTTGGCCTTCCTCCCTGGAGATTTACTTCCCAAGGACTTCTTCATGTCTGATTTGAGAGCAGCATTTATCAAGTTCTGCACGTCACTATCACTCATAGCTCTATCGACACTGTGTGGCACCTTGAAAGTGTCCTCTTTGCTCACCTTACAAACTGCTGAGCTAATATCCATAGTCTTATCAACTTCATCAGGTTTATCACTACTACTGCACGTTTGCAATTTTTTAACTTCTCCTGTGTTGTCATCTAAATTGGTCTCACAAACAATTCTGTTCACAGCCTGTTTATCAACAGTACCACTTAAATCTGGAATCTCATGTTTTTTTATGTTCGAGTCTTTGCTCTGCTTGCAACTCATTTCATTCTTTGTCTTTTCTTCCTCTACACAACCTTCATCATCAATACCAGCATCAACACTGTCTTCCTTTCTTGCAATCTTGGGTATATGTAGCTGTCCTTCTGACTTCCTGTCTATAGCCACAGCATGGAGATCTTCCATTGAACAACCCTTTCCACTATCAAGTGATTCAGATTTAGACATGATGGCTATCCCACCCTCTGGTCTATACACAACATCAGAGGGTCCTTCAACCATTACATTTTCTTCTGAGATTTGCTTGTCCTTTGTTTCTGGTTGCTTTTCAATGTGATGTTTCATTAGAGTCACTTCAATTTGGATATCTTTGACAGGTGCCTTTTCTTGAACTGTCATATCATGAGGGTCATCTGTTTCCATTGGAGTCATTCCATCTGCAGAGTCCTCAGAGTGATCTTCAACAGCGACCATGGTATCATCTTTACATTCAAACACACATGGAGAACAAAAGTCAGTTTCCATGTAAGTGGTTTGAGGTCGTTTCTCCGAGGCCTCTGAACCAAACTGACTCAACTCTGACCTGTAGCTACAGGCGCTGATCCCAGACAGCACACTATTGAGACTCAACTGACTCACGGACGGTGTCATCTCTTTATTGAGTGCGATACCCTCAAAGGAACTCTGCTTTACAAATGGGACTGCAGTCTTCTGAAGATGTTCATCTTCTGTTGAGTTCTTGGTTGCATACACCATCTGAGCTGCCTTGATCTTTTGTCTCGTACTATCAGGAATATGAATGGATGGACTTGATCGCTCCTTGCCCAACTTACTACCTATCAGCTGGGAGGCATGCTCCTGCTGTTTCTTGACATACTCCTCGGCCAGGTTAGATTGATCACTTACCATACCAGTATCCACCACCACAACCTTTGGTGATGCAGCTGACTTGGCTTGGGTATCTACAATGACCACCCTAGGGGAATCCCCAGCAGAGAATATAATAGGTTTCAACGGAGCACCCTTTTCACTCTCACTATCTGATGTATGTAACCTTTGAGATTGGCGAAGATCTGGTGAAGCCCCAGTAAGAAGTCTAGCAGGAGAACTAGGAGCCCTGTTATGTCTGCGAGGCCTGCTAGGACTGTCAAAGTTTGGACTTGGACGAATTGGATGTTCAAAGAGCTTCAAAGTGTCCAGCCCTCCCTCTGGTGGCGAAGCATTGGCTAGTCTCCAACCAACATCTTTGCTTTCCTTCTTCTTGTTTCCTTGTGTCTGAAATGGAATAAATCATACAGGTATTTAATCTATTGAAGTTAGTCACAGAGACTTACAAATATCTGACATATTTTTATAAATCTAATAATGGCAAACTACATAATTAGGAAGAAACCAGTCTTACCTTGCTTACTTTTGGAGACTTAGAACTGAGCGACTCCCCATCAAAATTGAGATTTACAGATCTTCTGTGTGGATTGTAAGAGAGGAAGAAGAGAGAAAGGAAAGAGGAGGAAAGTGAGAAAAGAAAGAGAAAGAGAGAGGGGGGAAAAGAACAAGAAAGATGCAGTGTTTGTAACAAAGTTAACAAATCGATTTGCACAAAGGGTGAATCTGTACAGAAATATGCAATATGAAAAAATGAGCAAAGAACACAGGATTCTATCCTGATGAAATCACATTTTCTTTCCTCATTTCTTTATCAAATTTAAAATCCTCAACATTGTAAACACTTTAACATTAAAATATTCAAGTATACAAATACTGCCAGGTGGCCAAAAAAGCTTTGGGTAAATCAACTTATATTTATATGTAAATTTCAAAACATTAAAGAAGATTATCACTGTATTTTATTTTGATGTTTAATTGTGATAGAATTACGATACTTCTAAAAGATTTTGAAAGCTTAGCATGATATATGACTTCACAATCATTTTGTGTTTACCTTTTGAGTTTCTTTGCACTGAGTTCCTTGAAGCGTTTGAGTTTACTCTTGGGTGTATCCTGCCACCTGTCATGATGTCCCTTGGGTATAGACATCTCACTTCCAGCCAACCTGCTAGGGGTGTGTCCAGCAAACGATTCATCAGCATACACAATGGATGGGGTACCATGACGGAATAGTGTGTCACCGTCAGCTGTAAGAGCATCTGTTATCAAAGTCAAGAAAAGAATGATGCATGAAACACCAAGGAATGATACATTTCCCAGAAATATTTTATGTTCGTTTAATGTAACAAACAGAAATGCACGATTATTTCAAAAATATGAAATTAATTAAACTTAGTGCAATTACTGTCAATGTTAGAGACTCTTCATCGTGGAAAAAATGCTTTATATTGTAGGCTACCACATTATTCTTTCTCTTTAGGATATGAATTTCACATACACATTGTGCAAATAAACAAAAAAATATTCCATTCCTAACCCTTGCTAAAACTTTTAAAAGAGAAATATTATGTTGTCTCCTATTTAGCTGTGTGGTATTTGTCCCAAACATCCCAATGACACCTTCTTACAAGAAGCAGGTTTACTTTAGCCTCTGTGTTGGAGTCTAGCGTGAACCTGGTTTCAGCTTAATTTAGGCTTTGTAAAGGCCATCACACACCATTTTGAGTAATAGTCAGATTGGAGTAAGACCTCATCATGCTCCTACTAGACCAAAAACATGAGGTGTTTTCAGACCGCCGCACACCATACGACTCACGACCGACAACTGACTGACCCTAGATCTGAAATTGCAAAATATACATGCTTATTTATTTCAAATCCAAAGTCGGTCAGTCGCAAGTCGTGAGTTGTATGGTGTGCCGTGATCTTGAGATACCTCATGTTTTTTGTCTAGTAGGAGCATGATTAGGTCTTACTCCACTCTGAACATTACTCAAAATCAATTTCTATATCAGTATCCTGTGTCATGAAAGCTCAAAACATGCATAAATTCATAAAACAAAAACAGAGTAAGGAAGGAGAAGAGGGTAGATTTCTCTGATTACATACAACATATAATTTATTGCTCTCCCTCAACCATATTTCCCTAGAATAAACTTCCTCTCAAAGCATCAGAAAGCATGGAATTTATTTTTAAACAAAAATTAGAAACAAGAAATTAATTCTGGTTTCATATTACTTGATAAGTATTTTTAAAGGGATGCAGTAACATTGAATGTTATTCAAATGGCAATTTATTTGATTAAGCTCATTTTGCCAAAATGATTATAAACACATAGGTCAGTCTGGCATCTCTTCAAAATTGCAGGCCAATTGCTTGCTTTACTTTCCAGATATCTATGATTTCATACTAACATTTTCAAAAATGTTTCAAACGCAGCACAACGTACACCGAACATCCTGTCATGAAGTCCTCATCATTACCGTCTGCTAAGCTCACAACAGAGCACTGGTAAATTAACTTGTGCTTGGCTGTATGCTTAGCCTCGTTTGTTTTCACTGTTTTAAGTAATATAATTTCCTTCAATATGATCTAATTGCACTTGTTTTTGGAATTTACCCAATCCCTTTAAGCAATGCTCAACACTAAAATTTTTTAGGAGTTGCCCTGCAGGGCAACCAAAGTTTTAATTTTCCTCTAAAATGGTTGCCCGAATGAAAAATGTTGTTACCCTGCCAAAAAAAAAACCAAAACAATGACAACATTGAAGATTTCATTTTTATGTAAAAAACTTTGCATAAAATGTGATTTACAATGAACTCATAATGTAACCTATTTTACAGGGTCAAAAGCCCAATACATTTAGTCCATCATGTAAGCCCTTACATTAGTCTCACAAAAAAATGTGGTTGCCCAGTTTGGGCAACTACTTTGATCATTAATTTCTTCCAAATTTGGTTGCCTGAGGGTCAAATCTGGTTGCAATGGGGCACATGCTAATGTTGAGTGTTGCTTTAAGCCAACAGGTGACATGGAGCTACAAACAATTTGATGTTTACCTGTTTCACCAAGAGCCGGTTGAGAGTGTTGATTTGGTGTTCCTTGATGATGAATCTTATGAAGATGAAGACCTGGTTTACTGAACTTAGGATCTACCGTCATCTTGTGCAATAAAGCTTTCCTATAACACAAAACAAAGTCAGGATATTAGAATTTAACATTTAATCTTTATACATTTTGTTTGTACCGGTAATCAAAATTTTGATATAAATTAGCAAATATAGCAGAAGGGCTCCACACAATTAATCATCTAGCACAAGAGCTAATCAGCAGTCACTCAAAAAGTCATACTGTGTAAGTTAACAGGAATTAGTGAAACACCCTCAAGGTCCCATAAGACAATTTAAGTCTGTAATCAATTATTAAATGACAATAGCCAATCAAGATCTGTGGAATGCCCTTTTTATTTAAAAGAAGGACGAGTAGCCAATCAGAAATTATTTTCTGAGTTTGCCATTGATTACATACCTTTGTTTTATGAAGATCATCCTTTTATGCATGGTTCTTGTTTCAGTTTTAGACATTAGGGGGTACAGAATTTGAATTTACATGTCTGAGTTAACTGTGCACCAGATAGTGCCAAGCCATAATAATTCATTATTCTTCAAAATTTTTAAAAACATAAACAAGGAACATTTATTTATGATTTAAACAGTTTAATTTCAATCTCCTGTTACAATACAAAACTTATTTGGAAAGTTCTGTGATCTAGAAATAATCCAAGGTTCATGTTTAATGAGACAAAAGGATCGCATTGAGATCATGCAATCTTAATGTCAGATGAAACCTGAACTCAGATTATTTCTAGACTGCAATTCAGAATACAGGCCTGTGTTTTAAAGCAGTGGCGGATTCAGGCGGGGCACAGGGGATGCGTATCCTCACTATAATTTGAAAACCACTCATAGACTGTACATACAGTATTAAAATCATAAAAATTTGGCAGCTCATCCCATTATCGGGCCTGGTGCCCCTCTATTTTCAAATCCTGGATCAGCCACTGTTTAAGGTCACTTAGACATGTACAAAAAGGGACATAAAAAGATCAATTGAACATTCTCACCTTTTGTTAGAAGTAAAAGCACTACCAATATCTTCACTTGCTTTCCTCTTCATGATCTTTGGAGACTCCACTGAAAAAAACAAAATGTGACAAAAAAATCTTGATTATAGCAGCTGCTGGTCCTGTGCCCCAAGAAATATTTAATAAGTAGAATTTGGCCTTCATGTTTAATATACACCAGGATGTGAGTGACCACAAGTAAAAAGAGCTGAAAAAGCTGAAATTTAACAAGCTCCTACATGTATATTTTTGTTAAGAGGAAATTAGACGAAAATAAGCTGAAAATCAAAACTAAAAAAAGCTGACGACCTCTTACACTCCTGTTCACAGGGGAGCGAGTTGGCTCAGTTGGTAAAGCGTCTGCCTGTCGAACCGAAGATCATAGGTTTGAGTCCAACCCAGGCGGTTGACTGAAGCCTGCGTTGTGTGTTAACATGCCCTTCTCCTGTTTCATAGAAGCAGGCTATGTTACAGTGAAAAACGCTCAGTTCCTAGGATAGGACATTAAATGGAGGTCCTGTGTAAAGGAGAGTCACCACCTTTACATGATAAAGAGCCTACTGCACTATTCGTATAAGAGTAGGGGGAAACCCCAGTGTAGTGGTCCACCTGCATACTCCCAATCAGTTATATTGGAATGAAAAACATGTGGGTTACAATGATTCAATTTGCTTTTCGTTTTCCAGGCACAGGGGACGCCAAAACGAATAATAATAATAATACTCCCCAAAACACAATATATTACTTACTATGATGTGTATCAGTAGATAAGATGCTCTCTGTTGAAGATCCTGTTTTCAGAATGCCTAAGCTGTGTCCAAGACCACTCACAAGCACTAGGGAAAGAATTTTAAAAGATCGTTGAAGCAAGTATTACCAGAGAGTTAATATGTATTGAATTGCACCCTTTATGCTAAATACAAGTAACAGGCGATTTTAAAAAATAAAAATGAGAGCAAAAGTAATAAGGGTAATTATTATGTCAATTAGTGCTATACTTTGAAAACTTAAATAGAATGCTTTGGTCTTCCTAAACTATGCTGTGGGATGCTGCAAGACCAATGGGGAATAAAACCCAGACACATGGGAGCTCCAAGCAATAATTCTGAGAAGCTCTGAAAATAAAAAGCTTTTTGTGAAGAAAACTAAAAATGTTTTGCCTAATGCTAGGCAAGAGCATGTGAACCATTTCTGCTTAGCAGCCTTTTCACTGTGATTTACAGTAATTAACTATGATCAACTTGAAATCATGATTCAATCTTGCAAAGGTGTGACATATCAATTTACCTTGGAAAGATCCCCCACTCTTCCTT
Organism: Paracentrotus lividus; assembly: GCA_940671915.1. Taxonomy (NCBI): domain Eukaryota; kingdom Metazoa; phylum Echinodermata; class Echinoidea; order Camarodonta; family Echinidae; genus Paracentrotus; species Paracentrotus lividus. Next base: position 17,954,885 of record CALNVZ010000174.1, read on the forward strand.
CTATGTCTCCTTTGCAACCTGCTAGGCTCTTCTAGATTGTCATCACTCTTCTCCAGCTCATCCTCTGATGTAAGACGATCCAGATACTCTCTAGATTGGTTATGACCCGCAATCTTCTCAATCATCCAATCAGGTACCTCCCCAATCAGCTTAGCATTCTCAATCATTATATGAACCATGCTAGTCTGTAATCCAATCATCTTCTCAGGGTTCTTCTTGTCAAGAGCTGCAGATGACCCAAAGAAGTTTGGCGTGAACACCTTGGCAAGGTTGGATACATCCATGCGGTTTTTTTCTGATCGGGAAGCAATGTGGTGGAGGAAGAGCGTGATGAAGCGCAAGGTCTGGAGATTGAGGGAAGGCAAGAGATGGCAGATGTTGAGGACGACCCATCGTTGCTCAGCGATGTCCTCAATCTGGGAGCATTTATAGAGGGCGCTGTGCAGTTTAGGTGTGATAAGTGGCTCAGGGAGGTTGTGGAAGAACTGTTTGAAGAGACTGCACACATCTGCTGGATTAGCATCACTAGGGATACTGCACCCATTCTCAAGGTTGGACTGGAATTGTGTGGATAAAATGTTGATGAAGAAAAAAATTTACTGATTATTCAAAATTAATGAAGAGCAAAAATGATGTATACCAAAAATAATAACAAAACAATCTTCCTTTCCTTTAGTGAAATAGTCAAGACATACATTTCACTTTGGTCATGTGTTATGAACTAGCCAACCAAATAGGGCCGTGCTGTTACGCTTTTTGCTATTTTTCATCATTAATTTCTCAATATTTTCAAAAGTAAGAAAGTTCATGTAACAAATTTAATCTCATTTTGAAGCTATGTTACTGTGCTAGCTCCCTGTGAAGTTTCATTGTACTAGGTAACATTTTGGTGGAGTTACAATGGTTTAAGTTTTGGGGAGTAGGGGTGGTGCCGGAATTGGAGACGCCAGAAGCGAAGACGCCAGTACAAAGTCAATAGGAAACTTTGCATTTTGTGGTTGATTTGAGGAAAAATTGAATATCTCTGCCAAATTTTGGCTTATGACTATAGATTTGGTACCAAACTAAAGCTTATAAACTGCTTTATACCAGGAAATCACTTAACAATAGGTTTGATGTCATAATAGTACCCAGGAAGACTCAACAATCATTATTTGACCTAAAAATATGATGCCTCCTGTACAAAGTCATTAGGAATTAGAGGTATTGTAGTACCGTTGGGAAAACTGCAATATCTCTCCCAAATTTTAATCTATGATTGTAAATTTAGTACCAAATTAAAGCTTATAAACTGCTTTATACCATCATATCACTTAAACCATATGTTTGATGGTGCAACAGTACTTGACAGGACCACCCTTTAAAAATAAAAAGGCCTTGTTATTATGAAGTATAGCTAGTCAAGAGTAAAACTACACAACTGTAATTTAAGACGGCTTATAATGCAACAAACCTGTAACTCCCGCTGCCTTGCTTTTGAACCAGAGACACGGAAGATACCTTCCAAGTCCAGATGACTGTCTAGAAACCTGGTACATTCTAGCAAAAACCTACGTAGAAATCAAACAATTTCTGATTTATAAGTAGTTCATTCTAGGATTAATTTCATAACAGGATTATACACCTGATTATGAACATGAATTTTTGTCAGGTGCACATAACAATTTTGGAAGAAAATACAATCTATTATACTGCTTAAATCTATATACCGTATTCTTTTCTTTTGACAACAGCGTGACATGATATAAAACATTTAATACTGTTTATCAATCGATATGATTCTCATTTGATGATGTCAATGTCAACTTTTTTTTTAAAGATTGGCAATAGAACTCTGACATGTTACTCTAAAGTACACAATGTTATAATCTCCTTAATAAAAACAAAAAAACTCTACCTAATAATTTACTAACATTGACATATAATTGTGTTAATCATATTGTAAAGTTCGGTTTTGATTTTAAATAAGAATTTACAATGTAGCATTGGAATAACTCTTAGGGTTCACCATGGACATAACAACATGGATTTTGGGGATTTTAAAATATGAAATCAGATAACCAATCTGATAGCAATACCTTGGCACAGTACACCTGGACTCCTCATCTCTTTCAAGCACATTAGACTGCAATGCTTTACCAAACAAAGGAGATGCATGTACATCCTAGAATAAGATGATAACAACAAATGATCATTGAACTTTCATTGGAACTTTGTATAACAAATTTATAGTTTTATAAATTCAATAAATGAAGTTCACCTTGGGTTCCAAGTGTTCAAGTGGTTTTTAAAAAAATGAGAAAAAGAAAAAAAAAAAAAAAAAAAAAAAAAAAAAAGGGTGAAAGTTTGAAGAAAATCCCCCCAAAAAATTAATCATCCTTTTAAAACTAAATTCTTTGGTGGATTTTCTTCGAACCCTCACTCATATTTTTCTTTTATTTCTCTGCATTTTCTAAAACAAATTAAACTCCAGAGTGAACTTCCCATTTAAGGGAAGTCTACTCTGAAATTAAATTGGTTTCAATAAAAGTGAAGAAAAAAAACAACTAAATAAATAATAAAACAGTTTAATGACAGTGAAGGTTTAAAGAAAATCCATTATTAAGACCTATAACAAACCACTCAAAGGACGATGTCAATAATATGTTTAATAGTATATGGGACTATGGGTGGCAGGTTTTCAAACTTGGTCCACTGGTTTTTCTCCAATGTTTTTCTGCATTTTGCAATAGATATTGACTTTACTTTATTTCTATGTATGTTGGCCCTACATAGAAATGTAGATAGTGATTTCTAATCATGAAAAAAAAAAAAAAAAAAAAAACCTGATTTTTTTTTTCCCCCTGGCGAATTTTTCATGAAATAAATCAATATTTCCCCCTAAAAGAGAGAAATAAAAAAGCAACAAGAATAGTAAAAGAAAATCCAAACACACAGTTACTGAATAATTGTAATGAAAAAAATATATTTTAGTGATATATTAAGTTTACTTTCTCAAAGTCTTGAGACTGAAATCTTGCCACTGTCCCAAAATGGTTTTATGTGTAACAAACCACGCTGCATGTGTAGCAGCAAAGCCATGTCGGAACTATGGCGAGATTTTAGTGTGAAGATAACATGTTCCCAAGGATTTTTTTTCATGATTTAACTAGTGAAATCGAATTTAATGAAAACCTAGATTCTCTGATAAATAAATAACTACATCTAAAAAAAGAAGGGCTTTAATTTTGAGTCGATATCACTTGCAAAAAGTAGGAAAACCTTGGGGGAAAACCAATGGATCAAGTCGATGCAAAACCTGCCAAACATAGATCTAGTCCCAGTACCAGCTACAGGTCAATAACAAATATTAACATCATCCATGTGTAAAAAACTAAAGTTATGAATAATTGAAGTTTTGATTGTTATGTAGGAGCGGCTAGTGTCTTGTGAGCTACTCTCTCATTTTTAAAATAAAAAATCATGCTTTTACTAAAGTGCGCAAACATGTTTGTTGCAACATCTGAGGCAGAGGTCAGGAAAAACATGATCAATCATGTCAGTTGCAAGTTGTGTGATCATGCAATTATCTGTTGCATTTCACATTGACATCACAAAAACATCACACACGTCATGACTCAGCTCATTAATTATCATTTCATCGCCATCCGGCATCCCCATCAGACATCACGTCACGGCTCAGGCCTGCAATCCTAAATTGAAATTGTTTTTCAAAAAATTCTCATTAAGAAATATGAACCCTTTAAAGTATTTAGTCCCTAAATATTTTCATCCAATTAAAATACATGTGTAGCTCGGAATCCGAGAAAGTGCAGTGCACTGGACATTCATCGTATCGTGTGATCGCGTCACCATCCGCACAAATTAGACTGACCAGTTCCCGTCGCGAAGCTGACCGTCGAACAATACGTGGTGATTGTATAGATCAAAATGAGGCATTAATTTTAATAAATACAGATCAATACTCACATTAAATTGATAGAGCAGCAAGAATACCTGGTTCTAAAACTTCTTATTATTGTCGTGGTGGCAGGAAATACAAATAGTGGTCCCAAATTTAGGCTTAAAATTGGATATTCTGTGTTCCTTTCGTCTTCCACAAATGGTTTTCGTTGGTGATTACACGAAAATCTCCAATGCGGGCTGCATTTCAAAATATCGTGGTGTGACCCGCGCACGTACGGCGATATGATGTGGCGCAAGAAAAGTAAAGCGCACTTGGGTCGCCCTAGCGCGCGCGGGATCACAGCGCAATATTTTGAAATGCAGCCCGGAATGTTACTGTGGCAGCCCGTACACGAAGTGTACGGGCTGCGAGTTATTGGCTTGAAAACATGAGGTGCCTTCGCTTTTCCAGGCTAGAATGTCAAAATTATGGAATAAAAGATTAACAAAACTACTTTATTTATTAGTTTATGTACTTACAATACTAGACTGATAACTATCCTTGTTTTTCACGATGATCATAAAGTAAAAAACTGGCGTCAGAAATGCTGTTTCAGTGAAGTTAAACGAGTCACTTTCGCGATGGTTAGTTTGTAACACGCATGCGCGACATCGGCAGCAGCAATATGCTCTACACGCTAGTATTTTGACGGAGATCGGACGAGACTGAAATGGACTGGAAAATACAAGATTTCTTCAAGTGCACACAATTTTTAGGAATATCTGATTTGCGTCTAGTCTGTGTACGTAACTAAGTGGCATTACATAAATTATATTCTTACTACTAGGTCTAGGCCTATATTTTACCCATTCTAAGTGGTATTTTTAATCATTCCAAATCGAATTTGAAAATTTTTGGTGAAACAGAGATTTCCGTGTAATCATCATCAAGACGCCTCGAAATGTCAGCCAATATTCATCATTAAACAATTAAAGGATCATTATGCCTCTGATAAAAATGAGGTAGGGTCCACACAAGCAACTGAACCATAGACTGGGACTAATGACAAGATTCAGTAAGAAAACTTTCAGAAAACAAACTTAATTTTTCACTTTTTAAAATAACATTTTCACTTAGATCTATCTTTCTTCAATAACTGAGTGGTCGGATGTTCCTTTCATTATCCCTGATGTTTTGAGTTTTCTTTCTTTCTTCTTGGATGAAATAGGCCTATTATTTTTTAAAGTCCACTTTCTGAAAATTTCCCCGCACGTTTTAGGGCGTGAAAGGGCAAAAAAATATGTGATGTTTTAATTATTTTTTCTTCATGATCTTGATTTGAAATTTATCCAAAACCTATTCACTGTGTCTCATAATGACATAGACATGCTACTATATTCTTACTACTATCGTTCTTTGGAGACATTAGAAACTTTCAAATCTAATCTCAAGACATTTCTTTTTGTGAAGGCATACTAACTTGAATATTAATGTTGTATTATATTGTAAATTGTAGTTCTTTATATAATTATCAAAATATATATTGTTGTTTACTGTCTGTGTATTTGGCATTGACAATCCTTTCCTCTTTGACTTTGACATGGCAGATTTGGAGTGTGCGCCTCACAGGCAGTCCCTCTTATCTGTTTTTATTAAGAGAATGTGTTTGTAACTACATCATGTATGTTGTTCAACACTTTCATCTTGTTTTACAAAGCGCCTCGGAATAGTTTAACTAGACAGATGGCGCTATACAAATGCGTTATTATTATTATTATTACTACGTAATTTGGAGCTGAAAGTTATTGCAAAAACTTTAGGAGAAAAAGGCTAAGCCTAAGGCTCAGATAAAACAACAGTAGGTGGATTCACACCTACCCGATCAGATAAATTCCCGTAATTTACGAGAACTATTTCAATCGCCAAAATACCCGTAAATTGTGATTTGTGTTCACACCTGCCCTAACTGTCTTTTTCCAGGGAAAATACCCGAAGTTATAAACAATTAGGGAAGAAATAGGAAAAAAAAAAAAGAAATAGAGTCTACATAAGAAAAGAGAAGAAAGAAGGACAAAACAAAGAAATACATAAGAAAAGCGGGGAAAGAATTAAGGAAAACAAAGAAATACATAAGGATCGAGAAGAAAGAAGGAAAAACAAAGAAATACATAAGGAAAGAGAAGAAAGAAGGAAAAACAAAGAAATACATAATAAAAGCGGGGAAAGAAGGAAAAACAAAGAAATACATAAGGAAAGAGAAGAAAGAAGGAAAAACAAAGAAATACATAAAGAAAGAGAAAAAAGAAGAAAAAACAAAGAAATACATAAGGAACGAGAAGAAAGAAGAAAAAACAAAGAAATACAAAAGAAAAAGAAAGGGGGAATAGAAAGTTCCCGTAATTTATGTTCACACTACAAAAGTTCCCATGACCTTGGCGAAACTACGCGTAGTTTTGGCTAAATACCTACTAATTTACGGGAACTTATCTTCGGGAATATTACGCGTAGTTTGGTTTCACACTTGCAAAATTACGCGTAGTTTGTGATCAGGGTAAGAATACCCGATCAGAGATTACGAGAACTTTTCCAGATCGGGCAGGTGTGAATCCACCTATTGACATTTATGACAAGGTTGCAAAATTTTCACCAAAATATGGCAGTTTGGTCCAGGGTCTAACACGTTAGATCTAGACTCTTAGATCCAAATTTAATGCCTAAAATTTAACTTTTTTTCTAGCTTTGATTTTTGACCACAACGTTTAACTTAATTTCCATTCCTTCTAACGTTACAGCCCCGTCGCCTTCGGCAACGGGGCTGTCAGTTTGCACAACTCAAATCATGCACGTACCGCAACAGGCATACACGGATTTAAACACATGGGACCACAATCACGAGATTCAGATGCACAAAATTGAAAAAGTTGTAATTTTTAACTTACTTGTGCATGATGATTCTTGTGTGTTTCCTTTTTCTTCGATATCCGGATACCTGAACATTTGAGATCTCGTTTTACAATACATTGCAAGGCATCCACATCGTCTAATTCCCACGAAAACGTCATTTTCCCCCAGACAACGATGCAAGGGATGTTCACCTTGACTTGTCAACAAGCATTTGAATATCCCACACATATCAGCTGCTCGCCCGCTGATTGGCTGTTTACCGAAACAGAGTGGTTAGTTACAAACACATCGCGTTTCTTGTATAGTAGGATGGGGGGTTGGGTGTCCGGACACTTTACAAAATTGAAGCAATGTTTTTTGCCCTTAGATTAAGCCAAAAATATAAGTTAAATAATGCTTATCATCATCAATATTTGTTCTCCAAAATATTTTCTACCGTTCAGTGCTAAAAACCAACAAAGTAACAAAGTAACGGTAACACAAGTCTGATTTTTTAATCTTTTTTTTTATTTAATTTTTTTTTGTATATTGCGTTTTCTTTCATATATAACTCTTTCTCAGCAAAAAGACACACTACTCTCTTCCCTTTATACCTTTATTACAAAATTCATTCATGTAGGCCCTATGCAGGCCCTATATATAGGCCTTGGTATTTAATAAGAAAGTTACACTTTTCATATTCTTCATATAATTTTTTACTAGATCTTTCTAGGCCTATCTCCAAAAAAAAAAAAAAAAAAAAAAAAAAAAAAAAAAATGGGGAAAAATGAAAAGCATAGACCTATAAAATTTTCGAGAAAAAAGGGAGACAAATGCTCTTGTTCACTTATATTTTTCAATATGATCAATTTCAATTTCAATTCCAATCAATGGCACGAAATTAACGAATTATATGATTTTTCTTAAGCTTTGATTTTGTATCAATAAAATAGTTCTCATGCACGTGTTCAATGAGCAAGCTGATGATGTCATAACTCCACTTTTTATTATTTTTTTTTCATTATAATAAAGTAAAAAATATTTAAATTTTCTGCACCAAGCACGCAAAAACAGGGATGACCCCTGATGGAATGTTTATGATCATATTACTTTTACTTATTTCAATACCCTCCCCCCCCCCCACTCCCCCCACTCGGGCGGATTTTTAGAGATACCCCCTATCACAGGCTTTTGGAACGGAAACCGCATCAAAATTACCCCCTATTACAGGCTTTTAGAAGTAAAGCTACCAAAAATACCTATATTACAGCTAGGCTTTTGGACCATATTCGGGACTCTATTTATGATTTTTCCTGAAAGAATTTTCCTCAAAGAATTGAAAACTACCCCTTAAAGGGATTTAGTAGCTTTCAAAAACAAGAGCAATTATATCAAGATTAATAAAATTATATTGTTCCAACAGTAAAAACCGAAACTACTGAAAGTTTCAGATCAAATGGAAGTCATTTACTACCTTAAAACAGCACACAGAAAAAAATAAGTGTCAAAGCGACACGATCAGTGGCTCGTGATGACCAGACTACAATAAAGAGTCACATTTTCCTATCTAAAGGAGTCGACATGACTCTACGGAGTCAGCATAATACACCATGCAGAGTCTACGTGATCCACTGTGGACCTCGAGGTTTTGCAAGTGCTAATCAGAGTCACAGATTTCCTCTATTGGAGTCAGCATGACTCCTTTATGGTCAAAATCTTATTTTCACTATAAAAAGGAGTCGGGAAAAAGGTATCATAGAGAGTCTCTGTGACCCTCTATAATCCTCATGATTCAAGAAAGTAACAATCAGAGTCGGGATGTCTCCTTTTGGTGTCTAAATAACTCTTTCGAAGAGTCACTTTTGTATGACTATAAAAAGAGTCAGGGAAAGGTATCTTAGAGAGTCTCTTTGACCCTCTATATAATTCTCATGATTTGAAAAAGTAACAATCAGAGTCGGCATGTCTCCTTTTTGGTGTCGAAATAACTCTTTCGAAGAGTCAGTGTTATATGACTA
>CALNVZ010000174.1:17963696-17985248 GCA_940671915.1 Paracentrotus lividus
CATGTCTTATCAACTTAATCAGTTTATTCACTTACTACTGCACGTTTGCATCTTTTAACTTCCTGTGTTGTCATCTAAATTGGTCTCACAAACAATTCTGATCACAGCCTTTTATCACAGTACCACTTTAAATTGGAATCTCATGTTTTTTTATGTTCGAGTCTTGCTCTGCTTGCAATCATTTTTCTTTGTCTTTCTTTCCTCTTACAACCTTATATCATACGAATCACACTGTCTCTCTTTCCTTGCATCGTTTGGGTTATATTTTGGTGCTGTCCTTTTGATTTCTGTCTATAGCCGATGGAGATCTCACTTGAACCCTTTCCACTAATCAGTGATAATTCAGATTTAGACATGCATGGCTATCCCACCCTCTGTCTATACACAACACAGCAGGGGCCTTCAACACATTACCATTTTTTCTGAGATTTGCTTGTCTTTGTTTGCTGGTTGCTTTCAATGTATGTTCATAGATCTCACTTCATTTGGATATCTTTGAAAAGGTTGCCTTTTTCTTGAACTGTCATTATCATGAGAGTCATTGTTCCATTGGAGTCATTACATCTGCGAGTCCTCAGAGTGATCTTCAACAGCACCTGGTATCCTCTTTACTTCAACAACATAGGCGAACAAAAGCAGTTTCCATTGTAAGTGGTTTGAGTCGTTTTCCCAGAGGCCTCTGAACAAACTGATCAACTCTGACTGTAGCTACAGCGCTGATCCCGACAGCAACATATTGAGACCTCAATGACTCACGGACGGTGTCTTCTTTTAATTGGTCGATACCTCAAAGGAACTCTGCTTTACATGGGACTGCGAGTGTCTGAGACTGTTTCATTTCTTTGAGTTTTGGTTGCTAAACCATTGAGCTGCCTTGTCTTTTGTCTCGTACTATTCAGGAATATGAATGGATGGACTTTGTCGCTCCTTGCCAACTTACTACCCTATCAGCTGGGGCATGCTTTTTCCTGCTGTTTCTGACATACTCCTCGGCATGGTGATTGATCACTTACCATACAGTACTCCAACACTTTGATGCTGCAGTGGACTTTTGGCTTGCGGTTCTTACATGACACCTTAGGGGAATCCCCGCAGAGATTAACTGGTTTCACGGAGCACCCTTTTCACTCTCACTATCTGATGTATGATAACTTTGGAATGTGCGAGATCATGGTTGAGCACAGTAGAAGTCTAGCAGGAGAACTAGGAGCCTGTTATGTTGCGAGGTCCTGCTAGGACTGTCAAGTTGGACTTGCACGAATTGGCATGTCAAGAGCTTCCAAGTGTCAGCCCTCCTCTGGTTGGCGAAGCATTGGCTGTCTCCAACCAATCTTTGCTTTCTTTTCCTTGGTTTCCTTGGTGTCTGGAAATGGTAAATCTACAGTATTTATTATTGAAGTTATCACGAGCTTAAATATCTGACTTTTTGTATTAAATCTAATAATGGCAATACATATTGGAGACAGTTTTACCTTGCTTCGTGAACTTGAACTGAGCGACTCCCATCAAAATGAGATTTACAGATCTTCTGTGTGGTTGTAACGGAGAAGAGAGAGAAGGAAAGAGGAGGAGTGAGAAAGAAGAGGAAGAGAGAGGGGGGTAAAAGACAAGCAAGTGTAGTGTTGTACAAAGTTAACAATGATTTTGCAAAGGCGTGATTGTACAGAATATTGCATATGATGAAAATGAGCAAAGACACGGTTCATATCTGTGAATCACATTTTCTTCTCATTTCTTTATCATTTAAATCTAATTGAACCTTTATTTATATCAGCTTAATATGCGGTGGCAAAGCTTTGGGTAATCACTTTTTATATATGGTAATTTTCAACATTAAGGATTATCATGTATTTTATTTTGTGTTTAATTGTGACGTAGGATTACGCTTTCTAAAAGATTTTGAGCGTAGCTGGTATATGACTTCAATCTCTTTGTGTTTCTTGCTTTTTTGCACTGGGTTCTTGAAGCGTTTGAGTATCTTGGGTGTATCCCACCTGTCTGATGTCCTTTGGGTATAGCATCTATTCTCAAGCCACTGCTAGGGGTGTGTCCATGCAACGTTCTCAGCATACACATGGATGGGTTACTCATGACGGAATAGTGTTACGTCAGCTGTAGAGCATCTGTTATAAAGTCAGAAAGGGGATGATGATGAACACGGGAATGATATTTCCAGAGTATTTTATGTTGTTTATGTACACGAAATGCCGTTATTTAAAATATGATTATAATTAGTGCATTACTGTCAATGTTAGACCTTCTCGTGAATGCTTTATATGTGGTTTCTTTTCTCTTAGTGATATGATTTCACTCTGTGATAAATATTACATTAACCTGCTCTTTAAAGGATTTATTGTTGTCTCCTATTTGCTGTGTGTAATTTGTCCAACTCCCAATGACTTGCTCGAAGCAGGGCCTGGTTGAGTTTCGTGAACTGGTTTCGCTTATTTGGCTTTGTAAGGCCTCACCACCTTTTGGTAATGTTCAGATTGGGAGTAGACTCATTTGCTCCTCAGACAAAACATGAGGTGTTTTCGACGCGCCACACCATTACGCCCGCGAATTGTGCCTGATCTGAATTGCAACATTACTGCTTATTTATTTCATAATCAGTCGGGGTCAGTCGCATCGTGGTTTGTTTGTGCGTTGTTTTGAGTACTATGTTTTTGTTGTAGGGCCTGTTAGTCCTTATCCATCTGTCTTTCTCATTTTATCGTTCCTGTGTTGAAGCTCAAAATTGCTTATTTAAACGGTGGAGGAGGAGGGTTAGATTTCTCTGTTATCCACACGATTAATTTATTGTCTCCCTCACTCATTTTCCCTGAATAAACTTCTTTCAGATCGAAAGCCAGGAATTTATTTTAACAATTAGAAACAAGAAATTATTCTGGTTTCTATATTACTTGATAAGTTTTTTTAAAGGATGCAGTAACATTGAATGTTATTCAAAGGCATTTAGTGTTAAGCTCATTTGCCAAATGATTTAAACAATAGGTCAGTCTGCCTCTCAATTCGCGGCCATTGCTTGCTTTACTTTCAGATATCTATGATCTTTACTAACATTTTCAAAATGTTTCAAAGCAAGCACAACGTTAACACGAACTATCCTGTCGTGAGTCTCCATCATTACCGTTGCTAGCTCACAACAGGAGCCTGGTAAATAATTGTGCTGGCTGTATGCTTAGCCTCGTTTGTTTTCACTGTTTTAAGTACATATAATTTCCTTCAATATGATCTAATTGCACTTGTTTTTTGGATTTACCAATCCCTTTAGCAATGTCACACTAATTTTTTAGGAGTGCCCTGCAGGGAACCAAAGTTTTAATTTTCCTCTAAATGTTGCCCGAATGAAATGTTGTTCCTCTGCCAAAAAATACCAAACTGACAACATGAGATTTCATTTTTTATGTAAAAACTTTTGCATAAATGTGATTTCAATGCTTCATAATGTAAATATATTTATCGGTTGCAAAAGCCAATACATTTAGTCCATAATGGTAGTCTTCATTGTTCACAAATGTGGGTTGCCCAGTTTGGGCATACTATTTGTCTTATTTCTTCCAAATTGGTTTGCTGGAGGTCAAATCTGGTTGCAATGGGGCACATGTAATGTTGGTGTTGCTTTAAAGCAACAGGTGCTGGAGCTACAAACATTTGATGTTTCCTGTTTCCCAGAGCCGGTTTGAGTGTTGATTTGGTTGTTCTTGATGGATTTATGAGTGAGACCTGGGTTTACGAACTTGGATCTACGTCTTTGTGAAAAGTTTCCATAACAAACAAGTCAGGATATTAGAATTAAATTTAATCTTCTATACATTTTGTTGACGGTTAATCAAAAATTTTGATGATAAATAGCAATATTCGCGAAGGGCTCACATCATTAATCATCCTTAGCACAAGAAGCTAATCAGAGCAGTCATCAAAAGTCTACTGGGTAAGTTAACAGGAATTGTGAAACCCCTCAAGGTTCCCTAAGACAATTTTAAGTCTGTAATCAATTATTAAATACAATAGCCAATCAAGATCTGTGGGAATGCCCTTTTTATTAAGAGGACGAGTAGCCTAATCGAAATTATTTTCTGAGTTTGCCATTGATTATCTATTTGTTTATTGAAGATTCATCCTTTTATGCATGGTTACTTGTTTCAGTTTTGACATAGGGGGTACAGAATTTGAATTCATTCTGAGTTACTGATGCACCAGATAGTGCCAAGCCATTAATTCATTATTTCTTCAAATCTTTTAAAACATAAAAAAAGGAAATTTATTTATGATTTAGAACGTTTAATTTCAATTCCTGTGTACATCATAAACCCTTATTTGGAAGTTCTGTGATTAGAATCATCCAGGTTATGTTTTATGAGACAAGGATGCATTTGAGATCAATGCTCTTAATTGTAGATGAAACTGACTCAATTATTTCTAGACTGCATTCAGTACAGGCCTGTGTTTTTAGCAGTGGCGATTCAGGGGGGCCAGGGTGCGTATCCTACTATAAATTTGTAAACACTCATAGCTGTACATCAGTATTAAAAATCTAAATTTGGAGCAGCTCATCCCTCATTATCGGGCCTAGTGCCCTTCTATTTTCAAATGCCTGGATGCAGCCACTGTTTAGGTCACTTAGACATGTACAAATAGGGAACATAAGATCAATGAACTTTCAAACTTTTGTTAGAGTAAAGCACTCATTCTTCACTTGTTTCCTCTTATGATCTTTGAGATCCTGGAAAAACAAAATGTGACAAAAAATCTTGATTATAGCAGCTGATGGTCCTGTGCCCAAGACAATATTTTAATAAGTAGAAGATTTGGCCTTCAGTTTAATTACACCGATGTGGTGACCCAATAAAAGAGCTGAAAGCTGGAAATTTAACAGCTCCTACATGTTATTTTTGTTTGAGGATTAGACGAAATTAGCTGAAATCAAATACTAAAAAAAGCTGCCAGACCTCTACACTTCCTGTTCACAGGGAGGGTTGGCCTCAGTTGGTAGCGTCCTGCTGTCGACACCGAGATCGATAGGTTTGAGTCACCCAGGCGGTTGACTGAGCCTGCGTTGTGTTGTTAACGTGCCCTTGCTCCTGTTTTCATAGAGCAGGCTATGTTACAGTGAAAAACGCTAGTTCCTAGGATAGGACATTAAATGGAGGTACCCTGTGTTAAAGAAGAAGTCTAGCACTTTACATGATAAGAGCCTACTGCACTATTAAGTAATAAGAGTAGGGGGACCCCAGTGTAGATGGGTCCACCTGCATACTCCAATCAGTTATATTGGAATGAAAACTGTGGGTTACAATGATTCATTTGCTTTTTCGTTTTCCAGCACAGGGGACGCCAAACGAAATAAATATATATCCCCAAACAAATCTATTATACTATTGATGTTGTATCGTAGATAAGATGCTCTTGTTGAAGTCTGTTTTTCAGCATGCCTAGCTGTGTCAAGCCATACAAGCCTTAGGGAAAGGAATTTTTAAAAGATCGTTGAAGCAAGATTTACCGGAGTTTATGTATTGAATTGCAGCCCTTTATGTAAATGACAAGTACAGGCCGATTTTTAAAAATAAAATTGAGAGCAAAGTAATAGGGTAATTATTTATGTCAATTATGCTTAACTTTTGAAACTTAATAGAATGTTTGGTCTTCTCTAAACTATAGTGTGGGATCTGCAAGACAATGGGGATATAAAACCCAAGACACATGGGAGCTCCAGCAGATATTCTGAGAAAGCTCTGAAATAAAAGCTTTTTTGTGAGAAACTAAAATGTTCTTGCCTAATGCTAGCAAGAGATTGTGAACCACATTTCTGCTTAGCAGCCTTTTCACCTGTGATTTACAGTAATTAACTATGATCAACTGAATCATGATTCAATCTTGCAAGGTGTGACATATCAATTTACTTGGAAGATTCCCCCACTCTTCCTTCTTGTCTCCTTTGCACTGCTGCTCTTCTAGATTGTCATCACTCTTCTCCAGCTCATCCTCTGATGTAAGACGATCCCAGATACTCTCTAGATTGGTTAGACCCGCATCTTTCATGCATACCAATCAGGTCCTCCCCATCAGGCTTGAGGCATTCTCAATCATTATATGACGCTGCTAGTCTGTAATCCTCTCCTTCTCGGGTTCTTTTGTCAGAGTGAGTGACCCAGAGTTTGGGTGAAATTTGGCAGGTTGGATACATCATGCGGTTTTTTTCTGATCGGGAGCAATGTGTGGAGAAGAGCGTGATGGAGCAAAGGTCTGGGATTGAGTGGAAGGCAAGAGATGGCGATGTTTGAGGAGACATCTGTTGTCGCCGATGTCCTAATATGGGGCATTATAGAGGGCGCTTGCAGTTTAGGTGTGCATAAAGTGGCTCAGGGAGGTTGTGGAAGAACTGTTGGAAGAGACTGCACACATCTGCTGGATTGCTCATGGGATCTCCGCGCTTCTCAAGGTTGGACTGGAATTGTGTGGATAAAATGTTTTGATGAGAAAAATTTACTGATTATTAAATTAATGAAGCAAAAATGATGTATACCAAAATAACTAAACAATCTTCTTTCCCTTTAGTGATAGTCAAGACATAATTTCACTTTGGGTCTGTGTTCTTGAATAGCCAATAGGGCCGTGCTGTTCGCTTTTTGCTATTTTTCATCATTAATTTCTCATTTATTTCAAACAAGTAAGAAAGTTTCATGTAACAAATTTAATCTCATTTTGAGCTATGTTACGTGTGCTAGCTCCTGTGAAGTTTCAATTGTACTAGGTAACATTTTGGTGGAGTTACAATGTTTAAGTTTTGGGGTGTAGGGGTGCCGGAATTGGAGACGCAGAGCGAAGACGCCAGTACAAGTCATAGGAAACTTGCATTTTGTGGTTTGATTTGAGGAATAATGAATATCTCTGCCAATTTTGGCTTATGACTATAGATTTGGTACCAAACTAAAGCTTATAAACTGCTTATTCAGGAAATCACTTAAAATAGGTTTGTGTCATAATAGTACCCAGGAAGACTTCAACATCATTATTTGACCTAAAATATGATGCCTCCTGTACAAAGTCATTAGGAATTAGAGGTATTGTAGTCCGTTGGGAAAACTGCAATATCTCTCCAATTTTTAATCTATGATTGTAAAATTTAGTACCAAATTAAAGCTTTAAACTGTTTTATACATCATATCCTACCATATGTTTGATGGTGCAACAGTACTTGACAGGACCACCTTTAAAATAAAAAGGCCTTGTTATTATGAAGTATAGCTAGTCAAGAGTAAACTACACAACTGTAATTTAAGACGGTTATAATGCCAACAAACCTGTAACTCCCGCTGCCTTGCTTTTGAACCAGAGACACGGAAGATACCTTTCAAGTCCAGGTGACTGTCTAGAAACCTGGTCTTCTAGCAAAACCTACGTAGAATCAAACAATTTTTGATTTATAAGTAGTTCATTCTAGGATTAATTTCATAACAGGATTATACACCTGATTATGAACATGAATTTTTGTCAGGTGCACATAAAATTTTGGAAAGAAATACAATCTATTATACTGCTTAAATCTATTATCCGTATTCTCTTCTTTTGCAACAGCGTGACATGATATAAAACATTTAATACTGTTTATCAATCGATATGATTCTATTTGATGATGTCAATGTCAACTTTTTTTTTTAAAGATTGGCAATAGAACTCTGACATGTTACTCTAAAGTACACAATGTTATAATTCCTTAATAAAAACAAAAAACTCTACCTATAATATTACTACATTGACATTTTGTGTTTAATATATTGTAAAGTTCGGTTTTGATTTTAAATAAGATTTACAATGTAGCATTGGAATAATCTTAGGTTCACCATGGACATAACAACATGGATTTTGGGGATTTTAAAATATTGAAATCAACCATCTGATAGCAATACCTTGGCACAGTAACCTGGACTCCTCATCTCTTTCAAGCACATTAGACTGCAATGCTTTACCAAAAAAGAGATGACATGTATCCTAGAATAAGTATAACAACAAATGATCATATGACTTTCATTGGAACTTTGTATATAACATTTATAGTTTTATAATTCAATAAATGAAGTTCACCTTGGTTCCAAGTTTCAAGTGTTTTTTAAAAAATGAGAGAAAAAGAAAAAAAAAAAAAAAAGAAAAAGGGTGAGTTTGAAGAAAATCCCCCAAATTAATCATCCTTTTAAAACTAATTTTTGGTGGATTTTCTTCGACCCTCACTCATAATTTTCTTTTATTTCTCTGCATTTTCTAAAACAAATTAAACTCCAGAGTGAACTTCCCATTTAAGGGAAGTCTACTCTGAAATTAAATTGGTTTCAATAAAAGTGAAGAAAAAAACACTAAATAAATAATAAAACAGTTTAATGACAGTAAGGTTTAAAGAAAATCCATTATTAAGACTATAACAAACCATCAAGGACGATGTCTAATATGTTTAATAGTAATATGGACTATGGGTGGCAGGTTTTCAACTTGGTCCACTGGTTTTTCTCCAATTTTTTCTGCATTTTGCATAGATATTGACTTTACTTATTTTCTATGTATGTTCCCTACATAGAAATGTAGATAGTGATTTTCTAATCATGAAAAAAAAAAAAAAAAAACTGATTTTTTTTTTCCCCTGGCGAATTTTCATGAAATAAATCAATATTTCCCCCTAAAAGAGAGAAATAAAAAGCAACAAGAATAGTAAAAGAAAATCCAACACACAGTTACTGATAATTGTAATGAAAAAAATATATTTTAGTGATATATTAAGTTTCTTTCTCAAAGTCTTGAGACTGAAATCTTGCACATGTCCAAAATGTTTTATGTGTAACAAACCACGCTGCATGTGTGCAGCAAAGCCATGTCGGAACTATGGCGAGATTTTAGTGTGAGATAACATGTTCCCAAGGATTTTTTTTCATGATTTACACAGTGAAATCGAATTTAATGAACCTAGATTCTCTGATAAATAAATAACTACATCTAAAAAAAGAAGGGCTTTAATTTTGAGTCGATATCACTTGCAAAAGTAGGAAAACCTTGGGAAGGAATCGCAAGTCACGATGAAACCTGCCAAACATAGATCTAGTCCACAGTACCAGCTACAGGTCAATAACAAATATTAACATCATCCATGTGTAAAACAATAAGTTATGATAATTGAAGTTGATTGTGTAGGGAGCGGCTAGTGTCTTGTGAGCTATCTCTCTTTTTAAAAAAAATGCTTTTTACTAAAGTGCGCAAACATGTTTGTTGCAACATCTGAGCAGAGGTCAGGAAAACATGATCATCATGTCAGTTGCAAGTTGTGTGATCATGCATTATCTGTTGCATTTCACATTGACATCACACAAACATACACACGTCATGACTCAGCTCATTATTATCATTTCATCGCCATCCGGCATCCCCATCAGACACTCACGTCACGGCTCAGGCCTGCAATCCTAAATTGAAATTGTTTTTCAAAAAATTCTCATTAAGAAATATAGACCCTTTAAAGTATTTAGTCCCTAAATATTTTCATCCAATTAAAATACGTGTGAGCTCGGAATCGAGAAGTGCAGTGCACTGGACATTCATCGTATCGTGTGATCGCGTCACCATCCGCACAAATTAGACTGACCAGTTCCCGTCGCGAAGCTGACGTCGAACAATACTGGTGATTGTATAGATCAAAATGGGCATTAATTTTATAAATACAGATCATACTCACATTAAATTGATAGAGCAGCAAGAATACCTGGTTCTAAACTTCTTATTATTGTCGTGGTGGCAGATACAAATAGTGGTCCCAAATTTAGGCTTAAAATTGGATATTCTGTGTTCCTTTCGTCTTCCACAAATGGTTTTCGTTGGTGATTACACGAAAATCTCCAATGCGGCTGCATTCAAAATATCGTGGTGTACCGCTCGCACGTACGGCGATATGATGTGGCGCAAGAAAAGTAAAGCGCACTTGGGTCGCCCTAGCGCGCGCGGGATCACAGCGCAATATTTTGAAATGCAGCCGGAATGTTACTGTGGCAGCCCGTACACGAAGTGTACGGGGTGCGAGTTATTGGCTGAAAACATGAGGTGCCTTCGCTTTTCCAGGCTAGAATGTCAAAATTATGGAATAAAAGATTAACAAAACTACTTTATTTATTAGTTTATGTACTTACAATACTAGACTGATAACTATCCTTGTTTTTCACGATGATATAAAGTAACTGGCGTCAGATGCTGTTTCAGTGAAGTTAAACGAGTCACCTTCGCGATGGTTAGTTTGTAACACGCATGCGCGACATCGGCAGCAGCAATATGTCTACACGCTTATTTTGACGGAAGTCGGACGAGACTGAAATGGCTGGAAAATCAAGATTTCTTCAAGTGCACCACATTTTTAGGATATCGATTTGCGTCTAGTCTGTGTACGAACTAAGTGGCTTACATAAATTATATTCTTACTACTAGGTCTAGGCTATATTTTACCCATTCTAAGTGGTATTTTTAATTATTCAAATCGAATTTGAAATTTTTGGTGAAACAGAGATTTCCGTGAATCATCATCAAGACGCCTCGAAATGTCAGCCATATTCATATTAACAATTAAAGGATCATTATGCCTCTGAAAAATGAGTAGGCGTCCACACAAGCAACTGAACCATAGACTGGGACTAATGAAAGATCAGTAAGAAACTTTCGAAAAACAAACTTAATTTTTCACTTTTTAAAATAACATTTCACTTAGATCTATCTTTCTTCATAACTGAGTGGTCGGATGTTCCTTTCATTATCCCTGATGTTTTGAGTTTTTCTTTCTTCTTCTGGATGAAATAGGCCTATTTTTTAAAGTCCACTTTCTGAAAATTTCCCCGCACGTTTTAGGCGTGAAAGGGCAAAAAATATGTGATGTTTTAATTATTTTTTCTTCCATGATCTTGATTTGAAATTTATCCAAAACCTATTCACTGTGTCTCATAATGACATAGACATGCTACATATTTCTTACTACTATCGTTCTTTGGAGAAATTAGAAACTTTCAATTCAATCTCAAGACATTTCTTTTTGTGAAGGCATACTAATTGAATATTATGTTGTATATTGTAAATTGTAGTTCTTTATATAATTATCAAAATATATATTGTTGTTTACTGTCTGTGTATTGGCATTGACAATCTCCTCTTTGACTTTGCACATGGCAGATTTGGAGTGTGCGCCTCACAGGCAGTCCCTCTTATCTTTTTTATTAAGAGTGTTGTTTGTAACTACATATTGTATGTTGTTCAACACTTTCATCTGTTTTACAAGCGCCTCGGAATAGTTAACTAGACAGATGGCGCTATAAATGCGTTTTATTTTTTTCTTACGATTTGGAGTGAAGTTTGCAAACTTTTGGAGAAAAGGCTAAGCCTAAGGCTCGATCACGTAGGTGGATTCAATGATCAGATATTCGATTTACGCGACTAATAATTCCCAATCGTCCAAATCCCCGTAATTGTGTTTGTGTTCACACCTGCCCATGTCATTTTTGGGAGAATTTCGAATAGGAAAAGAAGTTTTGGAGGGGCCATAGGCGGGAGGGTTAGGACAGGAAGGGGAGATTTAGGGAGTTAAGGAAGAGCGGGGAAGGGATTAGGAAGGAAAGAAGGAACAAGAAAGAATTTAAAGACGGAAGAGAAGAAAGAATACAAAGAAAAAAGAAAGGGGAATAGAAAGTTCGTATTTATGTTACTACAATTCCCATGACGCTGGCGAACTAACGCGTTTTGGCTAAATACCTACTAATTTACGGGTTATCTTCGGGAATATACGCGTAGTGTTTGGTTTCACACTTGCAAAATTACGCCGTTAGTTTTGTGATTCTAGGGTAAGAATCCCGATCGAGAGTTACGAGAACTTTTCCAGATCGGGCAGGTGTGAATCCACCTATTGATTTATGACAAGGTGCAAAATTTTCACCAAATATGGCAGTTTGGTCGGGTCTACACCGTTAGATCTAGACTCTTAGATCCATTTAATGAAATTTAACTTTTTTTCTAGCTTTGATTTTTGACCACAACGTTTAACTTAATTTCCATTCCTTCTAACGTTACAGCCCCGTCGCCTTCGGCACGGGGCTGTCAGTTGCACAACTCAATCATGCACGTACCGCAACAGGTACACGGATTTAAAACATGGGCCACAATCACGAGATTCAGATGCACAAATTAAAGTTGTAATTTTTAACTTACTTGTGCATGATGATTCTTGTGTGTTTTCCTTTTTCTTCGATATCCGCGTCACTGAACATTTGAGATCTCGTTTTACAATACATTGCAAGGCTCCACATCGTCTAATTCCCACGAAAACGTCATTTTCCCCAGACAACATGAAGGATGTTCACCTTGACTTGTCAACAAGCATTTGAATATCCCACACATATCAGCTGCTCGCCCGCTGATTGGCTGTTTACCGAAACAGAGTGGTTAGTTACAACACCATCGCGTTTCTTGATATGTGGATGGGGGGTTGGGTGTCCGGACTTTACAAAATTGAAGCAATGTTTTTTGCCTTAGATTAAGCCAATATAAGTAATAATGCTTATTCATCATTTGTTCTCCAATATTTTCTACCGTAGTGAAAAACACACAAGTAACTAAAGTAAACGGTCACAAGTCTGATTTTTTATCTTTTTTTTTATTTATTTTGTATATTGCGTTTTCTTTCATATATTCTTTCTCAGCAAAAAGAACACTACTCTCTTCCTTTATACCTTTATTACAAAATTCATTCATGTAGGCCCTATGCAGGCCTATATATAGGCCTTGGTATTTAAATAAGAAGCTTTTCATTTCTTCATTAATTTTTAATAGATCTTCTAGGCCTATCTCCAAAAAAAAAAAAAAAGAAAGAATGGAAAAAAAAAAAAAAAAAAAAATGGGGAAAAATGAAAAGCATATGACCTATAATTTTCAGAAAAAGGGAGACATGCTCTTTGTTCACTTATATTTTTCATATGAATCAATTTCAATTTCAATTCCAATCAATGGCACGAAATTAACGAATTATATGATTTTTCTTAAGCTTTGATTTTGTATCAATAAATAGTTCTCATGCACACGTGTTCAATGAGCAAGTTGATGATGTCATAACTCCACTTTTTATTATTTTTTTTTTCATTATAATAAAGTAAAAAAATATTTAAATTTTTGCACAAGCACGCAACAGGGATGACCCCTGTGGATGTTTATGATCATATTACTTTTACTTATTTCATACCCTCCCCCCCCCCACTCCCCCCACTCGGGGTTTTCGGATCTTGTTGGTACGGACGCATCATTACCCCTATTACATGGCTTTTAGAAGTAAGCTACCAAAATACCTATATTACAGCTGGCTTTTGGACCATATTCGGGCTCTATTTATGATTTTTTCTGAAAGAATTTTCCTCAAAGAATTGAAACTACCCTTAAAGGGATTTAGTAGCTTTCAAAACAAGAGCATTATTTATCAAGATTAATAAAATTATATTGTTCCAACAGTAAAAACCGAAACTACTGAAGTTTCAGATCAAATGAAGTCATTTACTACCTTAAACAGCACACAGAAAAAAATAAGTGTCAAAGCGACCGGTCAGTGGCTCGTGATGACCAGACTACAAATAGTCACATTTTCCTATCTAAAGGAGTCGACATGACTCACGGAGTCGCATAATACACCATGCGAGTCTACGTGATTCACTGTGGACCTCGAGGTTTTGCAAGTGCTAATCAGAGTCACAGATTTCCTCTATTGG
Source organism: Paracentrotus lividus (assembly GCA_940671915.1). Taxonomy (NCBI): domain Eukaryota; kingdom Metazoa; phylum Echinodermata; class Echinoidea; order Camarodonta; family Echinidae; genus Paracentrotus; species Paracentrotus lividus. The sequence continues at coordinate 17,977,457 of CALNVZ010000174.1, forward strand.
AGTCCAGCATGTCCTTTATGGTCAAAATCTTATTTCACTATAAAAAGGAGTCGGGAAAAAGGTATCATAGAGAGTCTCTGTGACCCTCTATAATCCTTGATTCAAGAAAGTAACAATCGAGGTCGGTAGTCTCCTTTTGTGTGTCTAAATAACTCTTTCGAAGAGTCACTTTTTGTATGACTATAAGAGTCAGGGAAAGGTATCTTAGAGAGTCTCTTTGACCCTCTATATTAATTCTCATGATTTGAAAAGTAACAATCAGAGTCGGCATGTCTCCTTTTGGGTCGAATATCTTTCGAAGAGTCAGTGTTATTTGACTATTGAAAAGCGTCAGGAAAGATATCTGGGAGTCTCTATGACCCTTATGATCCTCATGATCTGCACAAGTAACATCAGGGTCAGGTTTTCTTCTTTTGGTGTCCAATAAATACTCTTTCGAAGAGTCACTTTTATATGACTATTAAAAGAGTGGGAAAAGTATCATAGCGAGTGTCTTTGTGACCCTCTATAATGCTCATGATTTGAAAAAAGTAACATCAGAGTCGGCATAGTTCCTTTTCGCTGTTATGTACTCTTTCGAGTCGAAGAGTCACTTTTATATGACTATTGAAAAGTGTCAGGAAAGATAATCATGGAGAGTCTCTTTGACCCTTTATAATCCTCATGATCGGCAAAAGTAACAATCAGGGTCGGTATTTCTCCTTTTTTGGTGTTCAAATAACTCTTTCGAAGAGTCACTTTTATATGACTATTAAAAAGAGTCGGGAAAAAGTATCATAGAGAGTCTTTGTGAACCCCTATAATCCTCATGATTTGAAAAAGTGACATTCAGAGTCGGGATTCTCCTTTTTGGTGTCGAAATAACTCTGTCGAAGAGTCAGTTTTATATGACTATTGAGAAGTGTCAGGAAAGAGTATCATGGAGAGTCTCTATGACCCTTTATGATCCTCATGATCTGCAAAAGTAACAGTCAGGGTCGGGATTTCTCCTTTTTGGTGTCCAAATAACTCTATCGAAGAGTTATAGGCCTACTTTTTTTAATGACTATTAAAAAGAACCGGGAAAAGTAACATAAAGAGTCTTTGTGACCCTCTATAATCCTCATGATTTGAAAAAGTAACAATCAGAGTCTGGATTTCTCCTGTTTTGTGTCCAAAAAAACTCTTTCAAAGAGTCACGTTTATATGACTATTTAAAGGAGTCGGGAGAAAGTATCATAGAGAGTCTCTGTGACCCTATATAATTCAAATCTGGTAGAGTATCGAAAATCACATAATTTTTTTTATAAATTGAATTTATAAAATTGAGGACAATTTTTGTTAAAGAAGGATATTATATGTAGGACTGTTTATTGTACATTTAGGTTTCCTTTGTTAGTTGACCTTATTTCTATTCAGCTTTGTTCACATCCATTTCCTCTTTGACTTTCAACATTCTTCTCTATCATTCCATTCCTATTCAGATGTCTTCATTCATTACATTCCACATTTGATTCTTTTGTTCAACATTCTCATTACATAATCATCTCATCTTATTCATCTACATCCTCTTATCTCTTATTGGTTATTCTTATGAATTGGACTTTTACATTTTGAGTTGGTTCCTCCATTTCTCTTATATTTCTATTGGTTATCTGACTAATTTGAATACTGTAAAATTTATCTTGTGATAGTATGATTTCTTGAATGTGGCCAAGTAAGCCTTGAAATAAATCAGTGCACTACCAGACTTCATCAAGTTAAGTTGTATTTATATATTCGTGCTCTTGTTCCCGTTCCTGTTTTTGAATCTTCGTTTGCTGTCATCTCAGGGACAAACGTTCGACCCCCCAAACCAGAGTTTAGATGACACCATCATTGGAGTAGTCTTCTTATTTGACCCCTAGAGAGTGGTCAAGCATAGGGAGTTTAGATGACACCTCATGGGAGGTCTACCCACTTGACCCCTCCAGGAGTTCTTAACATGCATGACTCTTCATTGCGAGTCATCTCGCGACAAATGTCAACCCCCAAGAGGAGTATGCGGAAAACCCATATCAGAGGTTCTTACCACCTTCACTCTCACAGGGTCAAGCATTACTTTAGACCCAAACGGAGTTATAGAATGACACCGTATTCAAGGGTACCCACTGCACTGGCTGTTAGGAGTCATGCATAGGAATCCATTCCTTCAATAGTCAACAGTGAAGACTGAAGAGTACAGATGACACCATTAGAGGCTATGTGCCACACCACATGACTCTTTTGCGGGTTTAGCATTTGTCCGAGATGACTCTGAACAAGAGTCATGCATTGTTAGACTCCTGGAGGGGTCAAGTGGACAACACTCCAATAAGTGCAGTGGGAACCCTTTATACAGTGTCATCTAAACTGCCTCTTGGGTCCAAGTATGCTGCGACTTCGCTAGGAGTCTAAGGTGGTAGGACTCTGATATGGTTTTGTCTAAACTCCATTTGGGGGTTAGCATTTGTCCGAGATGACTCCCAACAAGAGTCGTGCATGTTAGACTCCTGAAGGTGTCAAGTGGCGTAGACTCCAATGAAGTGCAGTGGGTACCCTTTAATATGGTGTCATCTAAACTCCCTCTTGGGTCAAGTATAATGGACTCCTGTAGGAGTCTAAGGTGGTAGCTCTGATATGGTTTACCTCTATACTCCCTGGGGGTGTTGAGCATTTGTCCGAGAATGGACTCCAATAAGAGTCATGCATGTTAAGACTCCTGGAGGGTCAAGTGGGTGCACTCCAATGAGGTGTCATCTAAACTCCCTATGCTAGACTCCTCTAGGGGTCAAATAAGGAAAACTCCAATGAAGGTGTCATCTAAACTCTGGTTTGGGGGTCGAACGTTTGTTCCTGAGATGACACTCGGAGAGAGTCCAGTATGTTTGACTCCAGTTGGAGTCAAGAAGTGTAGACTCCCACGAGGTGTCATCTAAACTTTGGTTTGGGGGGTTGAACGTTTTGTCCCTGAGATGACACTCGAAGAGAGTTAGTATGTTTGACTCCAGATGGAGTCAAGAAGGTAGACTCCCACGAGGTGTCATCTAAACTCTGGTTTGGGGGGTTAACGTTTGTCCCTGAGATGACACTCAAGAGAGTCTAACATGTTTGAACTATAGTCGGAGTCAAAGAAGGTAGACTCCAATAAGGTGTCAGTTGTACTCAAATTAAAGAGCTCGCTTAACCAATTTAAGTGTCATCTCAGGGACAGAGCTGGACTCTTGTAAAAGGGTCACTTTGACACTTATTTTTTTATGTTGAGTGTAACAAACAATGCCAAGCATACAGCGCCGAACCACCAGTACCTCTGCTGATAGCTCACCAGGCCGCTGGAGACGGAGAACTTTTACAACAGGAAATGCGCTGTGTTGGAAAAGCACATGGTGGTTTTATAAACCATCCGGTGTTGGTTTATAAATTTTGAGTATGAAATCATTGATATCTCGAAGGTAAAGTAAGCAATTAGCTTGCAATTTTTGGAATAGATACCAGACTGACCTAGGTTTATAATTATGTTAGTAAAATAAGCTAAATCGAATAAATGTGATTTGAATATCATTCAATGTTACGCATCCCTTTAACCCTACCCTTGCTCGTTGTTAACTAGCTGCTCACTTTTCTTCACCCTTCTCTCCTTCTCTGCTCCAATTTAATTTCGTAATATTCTTCTTTTTTTTTTTCTTGACATCGCTTTCCAACCAAACTTTCTTTTCTCTCCCGCTCTTTTTTTTCAAGGAGTAGGTGGTCAAGGACTTTTTTAAATGTTTAAAATGACATATGTCATATCGTATACAGTCGGTGGCCCAAAATTTTTAGAACAACCTGAACCTACACAAAGTCTATGGGATTATCCATACCCTAGTTCATTTGCCGAAATCAAATTAAAGATATCTTTTTGTGCGTCATGAGCTTTTCATTTCACTTTTTAGCATAGGGTCTTATGTATATATAGACACCAATTTATATAGTTTCGACCATCTGGTAATGTGCAGCATTAAAAATAGTTGCGCTATGCGCATTTTGGTTCCCATAGACTTGTTGTATTAACATGTAGTCCAAACCCCAAGTAAAATAGCCAATTACATATGCCGATTGCTCCAAAAAAGTATTTGAGGTAGAAGTATGAACCTTAGCAGGCTTTTTATTCTAATATACCTCAAATACACGCGAAGTTTCAGAAAAATTTGGTCAAAATGGGGAGGTGGACTCGCCCCACCCTTGGTGGTGAGATGACCAAAATAATCATGCCCATTGAAGGTTAAGACTATTTTTCATTTAATGAAGACACTCCTCGTAAATGTATATATTTTTAAGGAAATTTCAGGGAGCAATTCAAATATGTTGAAATATTAAGGGTCATTAGAACAGGGGACTTAAATAGGGCACTGATTTGAAAATTTGGGCTCTTCAAAAAATAATTTAAAAATCCCCACATAAGATGTAACAACTTCACCCTGTGTTGTTATGGATGCCATTTTTTGACATCCTCAGGAAATTTCCTTTCAGAATATTTATACTTTGTAGGGAGAGGCTTAAAATGTTACCTTAAGAGACTTTGATCCTGAAAGGGGCAAGATTTTTTAGATTTTTTAATCGGTGGTGTAACATAAAAAAGGGCGACTTGGGGGCGATGTCCCAACGCATGCTTTTGTTATTTAGTTTTTAAAGTATAATGATGATATTCGGAGCCATTCCACCATTTTATAGGTATCTAAATGGTCAACTGAATGAAAATTACTAAAATCATTTAAATATGCTTGGTGTTCTAATCATTTTGCCACCACTGTATATATATATATATATATTATATATATATATATATTATATATATATATATATATATATATATATTAGTATATATATATATATATATATATAGGAGAAATAAAGGACGCAGACAACTCGAAACGTAGCTCTTTTATTTCCTTTTATTATACAAGCTTTCGGCCCGCATGGCCTTCATCAGGCCGGTTGTATTTACTTCATCTGAGGGGGCGCTCTGCTCTGAGGGATGAGAGATTAGTTCGTTTGCCGTTCCAGGAGTTGTTACAAGGTTTGTAGAAATAACGTATACGTATATATTCACCAATAGAGACGCATACAGGTCTGTGAGATGTCTATATATATATATATATATATATATATATATATATATATATATATAGGGTACATGCAGGTAATATGGACCCCCTAAGCTCATTTGCCTAATTTGCATAAAATTACAAAATGACACACAGTCTAATCTTTGTTTATATGAATCAATAACTACTGCTCTAACTTTTATTGTAAAGAAAAACAATTATCACCAACCCCCCTGTCTGCAATATTCAAATGTTAACGTCATTACCAAAGTGCCCATATTACCTGCATGTGCAGGTAATATGGGCACATGTATTTAATGTATGTTTTAAAAAATACAATGACTCTACCATGTCTGGGATTTGCTTAAAATGTTGAAAATCATTAGCTTTAAGATATCATTTGAAATTATAAGACCCATCAGTAAATACTTTGACTATATATTTCATTCTTTTGTATTTTGTATATTATTTTTTTTTAAATATCATTTAAATATTATTTTCATTATACAAGTCAATATAGGCCTAAGATAAGTTATTTATATTAATTATATACTGTGAATATACCCCCACAAAATCGTAGCAAAGAGATTGATGCCTCATCCAAATACTAAGTACCAGAATTATTTCCCCCATTTTGGATGGCCCATATTACCTGCACTAATGTTGCTGTGTCAGGCAAGCATTTAATGCCGCATTGCACCCCTTCACTACAACAAATTGACCTGTACACGATAGTATGATCAAAATGAAACTATAAGCTTACTAAATATACAAAACAATCGACGTTACCCCCTCAAGCACTCTTTCACCATCACATTCTGTGAAATATCAAATTTACATCAGGGTAAAAAAATGCCGTAAGTTTTACCTACCTTGTTGGTTTTTAGCAATTTTCTTAGAGAAATTTCGGCATCAGATGCTCTCACGAGAATATATTTTCGTATACAGTTCATATAAACAACATTATGGTGCTCACACCGGTCACCGGTCACCGGTCGACGGTCACGACATGATTTGCAGGGGCCGCGGAACGTTTTTGAAAGTGGAGGGGCTGAGCCGAAAGTGGGGGGGCTGAACAGGGTAAAAATTACAAATGTATGGTCATTTTTCCATTTTTGTACACGTTGGCTGAAAATTTTTTCACTAATGCACTATCTTTCTTAGAGTGAACTGTCCATCATTTTTAATCACAGTTTTCACAATCTAAAGCTTAAATCACAATAATCAGCCTCGGGGGACGGGATGGGGGGGCGGTATTAAAAAAAACTATTAAAAAAAAGGATCACTTAACTTCGCACCGGGGACATGTCAGAAAACGACGTTCAGAAAAACGATACCTCTTTGGGTTAGGATTTGTAATTTGGTAAGGTTTTGACAAGTAGACTAGATTTTGGAATTTCTTTACCGGATTGGTTGTGAGTCAGAAATTAATAAGAAAATAATGTTCTCGAATCGATAGACATTTTTTCCTAGTCAAGTCTTTCGAAGATTGATGTTCTTCAACGATTATTGGTGAGGCGTCTTTTTTATTTTACTGGTCTAATTTGGTGCTTTTTGTTTGAGTGTGACCGGCGAGTATTCATTACTTGGTTTGAGGTACACTGAGGTAATGAACTGAGATGAGACTTGGATTGAGCCGTATAGTTTCTAAGATAATTTCTTTATGATGATTAATATGTTTGCCTCAGGAGGAAGTTGGATTAACGGTTATATGATCGAATGTATTATAGGTATTAAAATTTAGCCTTCTATATTTAAAGACTATTCAAAGGTATCAATTCACTTTATATGAAATTGTTTCTTGATATTAGCATTTATATAAAGTTTCTTATAAACATATTTGTGCCTTGTTTTTTGTGAGAGCAATGATTAACATATACGAATACAGTTTTGAAATATATAACTGAGACAACACCAAAATGTTTTATATTTGAATAGAAAAAAGTGTGATTTTGCTTCCTTGGAAATATGAAACTTAATATTTTACTTGCATTAGTAGTGAAGTGAATAAATCAAAACGATGTATATAATGCTCTGTAGTGGATATGTAACATTGGAGCATGCCACAGTATAGATTGCCTACAACAACATTGACCATGTACGACCGTAGAGTACGTTCGATCACAGGAGGAAATCGTATATAGACTATCTCACAGTAATATAGCAAACACAAAGATAGTCGTACGCTTCCCTGTCTCACCTCTAAGTCTTCACTTGCTTTCCACTACTGCACATTCGGTGATAAATACTAGTTTCAATTTACATCAGATAGATGTATAATGCCGAAAGGGCTTATATGACACATCTTGAACTTTCTGTAATATTATGTTTTTATAAGGCTATTAATGCTAGAGAAGAGTTCTTTACGTCTTTTGCATCAGAATGTCTCGTCGTGTGTATCCAATGTAGGACTACTATTTTCGTATGAGCCGGAGTTCATATTGATATTATACATAATTCATGTTATGGCATGCTCTTATTCTCATCTCATTTTCTGCGGGTTCAACCGGTCACAATCGGTCGAACGGGATCACGAACATGATTTGCAGGGGCCGCGGAACGTTTTTTGAAAGTGGAGGGGCTGAGCCGAAAGTGGGGGGCTGAACAGGGTAAAAATTACAAATGTATGGTCATTTTTCCATTTTTGTACACGTTGGCTGAAAAAAGTGGGGGGGGGGGGGGCTGCAGCCCACCAGCCCCGCCCCCCCCAC
>CALNVZ010000174.1:17985273-18004182 GCA_940671915.1 Paracentrotus lividus
GAAAAAAGTGGGGGGGGGGGGGGCTGCAGCCGCACCAGCCGCCAGCCCCCCCCGACGCTCCGCGGCCCCTGATTTGCTCAGGTGCGCATTATTAACGCTGCTGGCCCATATTACGTTGCATGTACCTAACAATTTCAAATCCTAATTACTAGATATTTCCAATCGACACTTAATTTATTATTACAACATGTACAGTATGAGTTGTTATAAAATTATGACCTTTTTTGCCACAAATGTATGCAATGTATATTTTGCCTATGTAAAAATGATTATTATTTGTGTAAAATTCTACAATTCGGGATGTGACTGCAAGTGAATTTTTATTTTCAATAAACCATTACTACTACTACTACTACTATAATATATAAAAAATAGTTCGGGGGAAGGGAGCCAAAGACCCCTATAAATATATTTCAATGATTTTTCGGTATTCCCCCCCCCAACCTAGGCCCCTAAAATATAACCACTTTCCCCCAAGAAATCGGGAACCGAGCATTACGTGTGTTAAGCTAACACTCTAGTGTTACATTCTAGCAGCTTAACATACGTCTCTCGTCCTGAAGTGGCATCCAGCCTAGGGAGTTCTTCGAGGCAGTGACATTGAGTCTCTCCGTAAGTCCTTTTGATAATCGAGCAACACGCTACGTTCTTGACTCTTTCTAGGCATGTGGTTAGCAGAAGTATTTGGCTGTATGGGGTCCCAAGCGCAGTAGCAAGATGGGGGGGGGGTTCAATAAAGGTATATGTTATTTATTTATTTGTTTTTAATAATTATTATCATTATTATTATGTAATACAATTTTATGAAAAATGAATAAATAGGACTACATAATTATAGTATTCGTTTAATCAAAGGGCAGGCGCGTTCCTGGATTTGACCACCGGGGGTGGGGGGGCGACGTGATTATGTATTTTGGCACCCGCCTAGTGGTAGAGCAATTACCTCCAAATTTTTTTCGCCGTTTAAACATTTTTTTTTCGGTCTTCGGCCGTCCCGTAAGGTCAGCCTAGGGTAAGGGGCAAATTTTTTTTTTTTTTTACTTTTTTTTATTTTAAAAAAAAACTTTTTACTCCATTTGGCTCCCCTTAAAGTCATTTTGGCGCCCCCTTTGGACGCCTACCGGGGGGGGGGAAGGCCAGCCCCGAAAGCCCCCCCCCCCGAATACATGCATGAAAAGGACGAGGCTGCCGGTTCCAGCCTGTTAAAAAACGCGCACTTTCAATCTTTTTATTTAATTTTATTGAACATATTTATATCCTTCTATTTTTACGGGCCGTTAAAAAATATTCGACCGCCAATTCCACACGTGACAAGGCCACTCTCCGGTACGGATCCAGGGGGGGGGGCCGGCCTTGTACAATTTTCGCGCCCGAACTTTATTCCAAATAAGAAGCGCCGAAATAGGCTTTATTGGGATTCTAAACGAGACCATAACTACAGGTCTTTAATGGGGGAGGCCCACGAGGCCGATTTTTCTCATATGTATTTGCAATATACTGCTCAAAAGTCTTTTTTAAAAGAATATACATTAGCGACGAAAAGTGTAAAAATATAAGGAAAAATATTTAAGATTAAGTTTCAAAATTTCACAAAAGAGGCTTCGGGACCGCTCGGCCGTCCTGCGGAAAAATAGTCAGGCTCGTGGAAATACTAGAAGAGTGGCCCTTTATTTATTCAATATAATTTTTTGAAACGCTGGTCCTTACCCAAATTTTTCGGCTCGCGCTTCGCGCTCGCTGATACTAAATCATATGACAAATAACTCCATTCTTACCTCAAAAATTTGTCAGCTTCGCGCTTACGCGCTCCGCGATACTAAATAGGGTCTATAATACGCAATTATCTACCATTGTCCTAAAAAAACTTTAGAAAATGCCCCTTAATTTATTCCATTTATAACTTTTAAAACCCAACATTTTCGGCTCGCGCTTCACGCTCTGCAGCTTACCAATTCAGAGAGTAATATAATGCACAATAACTGAAAAATTTACCTCAACGATTTTCAGGCTTCGGGCCGTTCGGCCTCGCGGATACTTTATAGGGTCTATAATCACATTATTTACAAATTTATTAATACTGGAAAATGCACCTTTATTTTTTTATAGTATCTTTTAAAACCCAAAAATTTCGGCTCGGCGTTCGCGCTCCGTGGATACTAAACCATAATGCAGAAATAACTTCAATTTTTTTAGCTCAAAATTTTCAGCTCGCGGGCCCCGGCAGTAACCAATACAGTAAGGGTATATAATGCACAATTAACTCACGAAATTTCGCAGCTCGCGCGAACTCGCAGATACTAAAATAGGGTCTTGATACACAATTATACTACAATTTTTTTATCATAATGCTGGAAATGCCCCCTTTATTTATTTTTATATCGTTTTAAAAACCCCAAAGGTTTTCGCTAGCGCATATAATGTCTTGTTGTAACTTAAGGGATAGAGGTACGCTCCCATTCTACTCAAAAGCTGAACGCGGCTCCATTGACTTTTTTTGTAATTTTTAGCACGGTTTTTCACTTTATTTTCTTTATTGTGGCGAGGCAATACCTTTTGCAAAGAATGTTTCGCTCTGATGAAGTACGCTAAGAGTCAGAATTTTTCAAAAATAGGAATACGTTAATTGCATAAGGAAAGAAAAATCTGTCACTTTTGTCAATTATCGAAAGCCTAGTAGATCAATTCACTGGTAGCAATATGGTATATTTTTGTCTCAAAAGCAGCTGCATTTGCGCTTCATAGTTTTGATCTTCGATGCCGCAATATTCTATTACAGCTTATTGTTCGAATTGCCATTAAAAGCTTGGGTCTCAGCTTTTCCGGAGATGGTACATTCCATTTTGATTGATCAAAAAACAAGTCATGGTCATTTTGAACATATATAAGAGAATCTTTCGCTCGACTGGTCCAAGTATTTACGATTATCGCCATAGAAATTTGATGGTGAACGGTGTATCTCGCAAGTTTTGACAAGTTCACTCTTTATGTCATTGTTTTGAGCATCAATTTAATATGAATTTAAATATACTGTTATACTTCAGCACAATCATGTTATAATAGCTTGCGGCCGAATGTGTATTTCCCTCAATCTGGGCTGGAGAATCTATTAATTAAGACGGCATGATAAAAGTTCATCAATTTCTTCATCTGCCCACGAGTATTTGCTCAAACGAACGGACAATACCATTCCATCTGCAGAGAAGTCTTCCTTAAACGCCGAGTTTTTGTGAGGCTAATTGATTATTCGAAAGACCAGCTGTATAAATTTCTGGTCCGTATTTGCCAAACGTCAACGGTTTTGTTGGCATCCTCCTCCTTTAATAATGGACGCGTCTTTTTATGTTACGATTTATGCCGCAACACAGGTATACTTTAACTTAACATTTTTTTTACAATAGAGTAGAATTGAATTATGCTTCGCGCTCAGCGGATACTAAACCATAATGCACACAACTCAATTTTTTAGCTCAAACAATGTCGACTCGCGCTTTCCAGATAACGCAATTTAGTAGGTTATATATGCACATTGACGTGCAAATTTTTCAGGACCTCGCGCTTCGCCTCCGGCGCATACTAAATAGGGTCTATGATACACAATTATCTACAATTTTTAATGCTAGAAATGCCCCTTTATTTATTCCATATATCTTTTAAAAACCCCAAATTTTCGGTTCGCGGCTTCGCGCTCGAGATACTAAACATAATGCACACATAACTCCAATTTTTAGTCAAAATTTTTCGGTCGCGCTTTCGCGGCTCGGCAAGATGGCCATTCAGTAGGCATATAATGCAAACAATTTTTGTTTATTAACTAAGATTTTTCAGCTCGCCCGCTTCACGCTCGGCGGATATTTAATTAAGGGTCTATTAGATACACAATTATCTTCAAATTTTTAATGCTAGAAATTGCCACTTTGTTTATTCCATATATATTTCAAAATCCAAAATTTTCGGTTCGCCAAGGCTTCGGCGCCTGCTGATAGCTAAATCATGATGCACAAAACAATAACTCCAATTTTACTTCAAAATTTATCAGGCTCGGGCGCTTCACGCTTCAGCGGAATCTAAACCATATAAATGCACAAATAACTCCAATTTTTGGAACTAAAAAATTTCGGATACGCGCTTTGCGCTGGCAATACCACTTAAGTAGGGTATATATGCACAATTAATTTATTTTTACCTCAAAGTTGTTCGTCTCACGCTTTCGCGCTCGCGAATATTTTAATAGGGGTCTATATTGCAACAATTATCTGCAATAATAGTTACTACAGATTTTCCGGATCGCGCCTTTCGCGCATCGCTTTGCTTTTTTTGCATTAATGATAAGTACCAAACACGTTCTTGTAAATACCTGCGCATAGCTGGAAGAGAATCGGCATGGAGCATTTGCTCCCGAGTTGATCAAATATACGTTCAGGCTATTTAAATCTTGACGTCTTCATTAATAGGAGGAGTGAGGCGAGTAACTATCAAAAGTGCCAGGGCTTTACACTAATAATCCTACCCTAAACCTAACCGCTTAAACCTAATATAAATCCCTAATACACCTAACCTAACCTATATCTTAGACGAAATAAAGCCCGGAGCAATTGTCGGCAGGAGCAATATGTGCGGGTCATCGCGGGAAAGAACACACTCATTCACAATGTTAAATTGGGGCGTTTTCACATTGTGGTCACACTGTGACCACACTGTGGTCACAGTGTGGAATAACAGGGTTCACACTGTGGCCAGCACTGTGAAACATCGCTGATTCAGCAGTGTGGATAACCGGAGATTCACGAAATGTGAAAACACGCCTAATTCCAGTGTGGTACCAGAGAATCACACTGTTGAACGCAAGTGTGGAACAACGCGACCACACTGTGAAAACGCCCCAATTTAACATTGTGGAAGTTCAATTGTGAAACTTCCACAGCTGTGAAAACCTCCACTGTGAACAACCACACTGTCAACCATCAACAATGTGAAACAAAGTCAGCACTGTGAAACTCCATCCCCGTTGAACGCTCTAATTTCATATTGTCCACATGTGTGGACGCAACAATGAAATATCATATGGATGCACCCCATGATACAAATAGCATTTTATCTTTGCTATGGCTCATGAGTCATCAGTTTCTCCTCCATCTCTATGGGCTAAATGCCCAGAGACATTGAGGGATATTTTCAGTTTAACGGTAGGTGTTTCCCCATATAATTATATTTTTAATAAAACTTTGTGTCATGGTTTGTATTTCGTTAAATTCTTTGTATAAATTGCAGCTTAATTCTTTATTGGCAGGCTTGTTTAATTCTAGTGTTTTCAAATTATTTTGTTTAAAAAAAAACTTGTGTAAAGTATTTAATACTTGTTGTTAGAAAAGAAGCATGATTAAAACTCGACTAATTACGCAAATCATTATTATCGCTTTAATGATCGATTACAAAATTGAACCAGCATTATCAATTGTGAGCGGGGTAAATTTCACAGTTGTGAAACAGCACACCACAATGTAGAAACATCAAACACACTGTTAAATTCGAGGCATTTTAACATAGTAGACTATGTGAACACATGGTGCGACACTCTGTTTTTCCAGTTTGTAACTAAACAAAGAAAAAAAAAATAGGAAAAAAAATGAATAACAGGGTTTACATAATAATTAGTTTTCCAAAGGGGAGAGGATGTACATTTCTATCAATTACATCGTGCCTTCGATAATTGCACTATATTGTCATCTTGTGATCCCGATGAAGTACCTTCATCATCCTGTAATCGACGTCACTGGGTGGTTGATTCTTTATGAAGAGTGGCTAGTGTCTGTTGCAAGGTTGGGTACACTGCAACAGTAATAACGCCACAAATTAATGCGTTATCTCCTCAAAGTCAACGCGTTTTGTCCGCATAAGCGAAACATTTGAAGGACAATGTGAGTACAAAATGAGTCTGACTGACCTCTGAAGACTCTTTTAAGTAAGTCTTCAATACCCACTTGAATATTTCATGACTGCACTTGGAGTGAGGACTCAGACATTAGGCCTAATTTTATTTCTTACAAGTCATGAATTGGCTGCACTGATCAATCAAGTGTTTCGTTATACAGCGCGTCTCCCCCCTCCCCCCCAAAAAAAAAAAAATCCTCTGATTGGGCGGCTGAATAATTCTAACGTAAAGTATTTTTTTTTTCCAAGACCAAACTTGAAAATGGGCCCAAAAATGACAACATTACAACGATGCTGTGTTTTTTAAACACCAATGAAGCATTTTGAAATTTTTCACAGCATTCGTAGGAAATAATGCAAGCTTTTTTAAGTACATAATCTTGAAATTGAGTTATTAAGCTTAATGTTGGTAATCATTTTTTCATAAATTAAGAGTTAAAAAAAACAAAACACATTTTTTTGGGGGGGACGCGCTGTACAGACAAACCGTGACTAATTTGTATGGGTTTGATGCTGAAAGACTGACTTCCAATGAGTCTTTAAGACTCACGATCAGTGAGGAAGACTGCCCTTAGTGAAATCTTTAATAATTGAGTATTTGGACTCACTTTAGTGCTGAGGCAGTAAATGAAGTTAAGTTGTCGCACAGTCCTTCTTTTACTCATTATTAATCAACATTATTATCATTATTTTTTAATACTATAATTATAGAATTTTTTTCATATTATATATTTAAAAAAAATAAAATAAAAAATCCAATGCACCATTCCGCAGAACGCGATGGGGTTATCCGCTGCTGGAAGAACACACTCATTCACACTGTGAAATATAAGTCCTTAGGTATTCACACTGTGAAAATCTGTTTCTCACAGTGTGAAATTATTTTCATAGTTCGGCACACTGTGAAATCAATTTCACAACTGTGAGCTGTATATTCACACTGTGAAAATCTGTTTCTCACAGTATGATTTTTTTATCAATGGTTTGGCCACACTGTGAAATTCAATTTCACACTGTGAGCTGGTATATTCACACTGGTGAAAATCATTTTTCACAATTGTAAAACCAATGTGTAGTTTTCACATTGTGGTGGTTGTCCACACTGTGAAATCACCTTTTGCACAGTGTGGATAGTTGGTTTTTCACACTGTGTTCACGTGTGAACTTGTTTCACACTGTGTTCACAATGTGAATGCGTGTGTTCTTTCAAGAGGGAAGCATCATTAAAATGTAAAAAAAATATTTTGGGGCGCACCCCTATTCAATCGAATACATTTCTCTTTATGACCCCTTTCAGGTTAAAATGCCCTTTCCCATCTATGACCCCCACTTTCAACTTCGTTCATCGCCCTCTGGCAATAACATGCAAGTTCTTCAGGTATTAAATGGCATAGTTTTGCGCCTCGCAGCGTCTGATGTAATTAATTATTATTATTATTATTATTTTTTTTGTCTAGTATATTTAATTATTTTGTTGTTTCATAGGAGTAAAAATGAATTGGTTTAAATTCCTCGTTTTAGGTCAGTATAGGCCTATATATGCAAGGAAATTGTTTTACACTCGCGCTTTCGCGCTCGTTTGGCTCGCTAGCTCGCAAGATTTTTTTTTTCAAAGTTGGTGCCCCCCCCTCTGGAAAATCCTGTATTCGCGCCTGACTCTAAAAATTGTAAATTGCTATAAAATGAACTTCAAAATTGCATTGGATGAGGCAATGTACTTCCTCCAACAAGGAGAGACCCCACTGTCAACTTTTTCTCCATGCCATGTTTGGCCCACATCCGAGCGGAAGATCAAAGATTCAAGCAACGAATGTATCATTCTACGGTTGTTAATTATTTTAAAAATTACATGATATTTTAGCATTGCCTGTCGGATATAGGATTAAATGAGTGTAAAGCAGACCCTTTTTTTGGTGATAACTTCAAGTTACTCAACTCTTTTCTTTGTTCAACGAACTATTCACAATAACGAACTGAAAATCGACTAAATGAGTGCCATAGTGGTAACGAAAAGAAATGACGATTCTCATTATATTCATAAGAGGATAAAAGATGCGAACTTGCTTATTCAGAACTTGTGTGGGCTCACTGGATTGTATTCAAAGTAAATCTTGAAGTAGCAATCTCGCTAGGGTGCTTCTCACTTGCGAGACAAGACACGAGTGTGGTATTTATTTAGAGACGGGTATACGAACAGATATTTTGAATTTTCTTAATCATCATGCAAAAGGCAAGCTTTGTATTAAAAAAATAATTAATAAAAATAAATCTTTTCAACGGAAAACCCTAATTATTATGAATTTTTCTTAAAAAGAAAGAAAGAAGAAGAAAAAAAAGAGAAAAAACGAAAATGATAAGGCGTAAATATTCATAAAAGGGGGGGGGGGGGGGGGGGATATGGAAAGCGCCGTAAAATATAAGCAACAACAACAACAACAACGTCTGCTGCGACAGAATAGAAATTCGTCTCTTGCGACGAATAAATAGTATTAGAGACGGTCTCCGGAGACGTCTCCTGAATGTTCGGGAAACGGATTTTTTTTTTCATAATTGTCGCTGAGACGTCTATACTATTTATCGCGTAGCGGAAGACGAATTTCTATTTTCTGTCGCGGGACATAATCGCGAATGAGATAGGGCACCCTAGTGGTTTATAAAGATATGCAAGTCGATGAGAGGTAAATGACGATGTAGATCTATACTCTTATAGCAATGTCTAATTATTTTATTACTTCTTTCCATTATGACAATCTATCAAGACATGTCACAAAATCCATATAAATGTACTTAAGTTAAAGAGCGTATAAGAGTGAGTCAATGAAATGTCCCCATCATTTGAAGTTGTCTGTGAAAGCATGAAAATTTAATCATGGGATTCTATTGAAGAACATGTCCTTGGTTGGATGTCATGCCTCCTAGCATATGTTGGTACCTTTTATTATTTCAATCTTTGCAGCGGCCTGACTGAAAAGTGACAATCTTCAGAAAGACGGTAAAATCTCATTTGCGCCAAGTGGTTTGGGTGAAGAACAAACACATTGAGAATTTCTTACTTTTTGTGCACGCACAAAGACACAGCAGCTCACACTACCTCAACTTATGTCATATCACAAACCTTATAGCACAAACTACACCTCAGCACCCACATCCACACCCTGCCACACATGATACATACACACATACCCCAGCTCATCCACACCACACCCACACACGCACACAAAACCACACGCACACCACACACATTCACACCACACACACCCCCATCACACACTCACAAAACAGTTTTTTAGGGAAATTACACGTCCCAAACCATTCATGATGGTCTTTCGGTACAAAACATCAAAGGGGATTTATTGTTATGTGCGTGTGTGTGAGGAGGATAGCTGTCAATCAACAATGTATGCATTCTACGGTTGTTAATTATTTTGAAATAACATGATATTCTACATGCCTGTGCGGATATAGGATTAAATGAAAGTGAAGAACAGACCTTTTTTTGGTGATAACTCAAGTTACTCCACTCTTTTCTGTTCAACCGAAAACTATTTCACAATAGCGAACTGAAAAATCGACTAATCGAGCCATATTTGGTAACGAAAAGAAATGACAATTCTCATTAATAATTCATAAGAAGAATAAAAGGATGCAACTTTGGCTTTATTCAGAACTTGTGTGGGCTCACTGGATTGTTATTCCAAAAGTAAATCTTGAGTACAATACTCCTAGGGTGCTATCTCACTTCGCGGAGACGAAGAACGAGGTCGGTATTTTATTTAGAGACGTATACGACAGATATTTGGATTTTCTTTAATCATTATCAAGCAAAGCTTTGTAGCTAAAAAATAATTAATAAAAATAAATCTTTTCAACAGGAAAACCCTATTATATGATTTTCTTAAAAAGAGAAGAAAGAAGAAGAAAAAAAAAGAAGGAAAAAACGCAATGAATAAGGGTGAAAATATTCATTATAATGAATGAAAGCGCCGTAAAAATATAAAACAACAACAACAAAACAACGTCTCTGCGACAGAATTGAAATTTCCGTCTCTGCGACGAATAAATGTATTAGAGACGTCTCGGAGACGTCTCCTGAATTTTCGGGAAACGGATTTTTTTTTTCCATAAATTTCGCTGAGACGTCCTAATACTATTTATCCGTCGCGGAGACGAAATTTCTATTTCTGGCGAGACCATCTCCGCGAGTGAGATAGGCCACCGCTAATGGTTAATATAAGATATGCAAGTCGATGAGAGGTAAATGACGATGTAAATATCTATACTCTATTACATGTCTAATTATTTATTACCTTTTCATTATGACACTCTACAAGACATGTAAGCCAAATCCATATAAATGTAGCTTAAGTTAAGAGCGTTTATACAGAGGTGAGTCAATGAGAATGTCGCCATCCATTTGAAGTTGTCTTGTGAAAGCCTATGAAAATTTAATCATGGATTCATGAGAATGTCTTGGTGGAGTCATCCTCCTAGCATATGTTGGTACTTTTTTATTCAAATCTTTTGCACGCCTGACTGTAAGAGACAATCTTCAAAGATGGTAAAATCTCATTTGCGCCAAAGTGGTTGGGTGAAGAACAAGACACATTGAGAATTTCTTACTTTTGTTGCACGCAAAGACACACACTTACACGTACCTCACTTATGTCATATACAAACCTTATACACAACTACACCCTCACCACCCATCCACACCTCCACACATGATAGCATACACACAACCCAGCTCATCCACACCCACACACACACAAAAAAAACACCACACACACACACACACACACACACACAGCACACACCCCCTCACACACACTCACAAACAGTTTTTAGGGAATTTACCATCGTCCCAATAACATTCAATGATGGTCTTCGTAACAAAACATCAAAGGGGATGTTTATTGTTTTGTGCGTGTGTGTGAGGGGGATAACTGGTATGGGTCTGTTTGTTTGATGAGAGAGAGTGTGTGTTGTGTATGTATGTATTTCACATATTATTCTGCCAACATTCATTTTTAATCTTTCATCCATCTATTTAGCGGCAGGTTGAGATTTTACCGTCTTCTGAAGAATTGTTGTTACTCAGTCATCGAAATGAAAAGGGTACCTTACAAAATGCTGGGAGGTGACTCTACAAGGTGTATCATGAACCCCGTGATTAATGTTCTGAATTTCACAAGACAACTTCAAAATGATGGGACATTGTTTTGGGGGGGAGCTCACTCTGTATAGTTATAGACGATGAGGCACGGCTAATTGAACATATACTCTTTGATTTTTCTTGAATCATAAACGTAACGCATAACCTTTGAGTAACTTGTATAGGTGACATTTAAAAATCAAGTTTTTAAATAAATCATGTAGGATAGTAGGCCTATCTCAGTCCTTTAGAGGCTTTGATAAAATTTTAGAGCATGTCACTGCACGAGCCCGACCATGCCGATCGTCTGAGATAGGTGGAAATTGTAACTTTGCTTTTTTTTTTTAATACCGGCAATGCTAATTGCAATGTCAATGTTTACGTCTATTGATACTGAGCAAATCACTAAATCATGCCGCTGCTCCAAACCATCACGTCTAATGGTTTAGCGGTATAATGAGGGAATTTGTCGATCCATGCAATAACATTCTGGGCTGACTGAAACCACTTTCATCTCGGATTTTTTGTGCCGAATACCGTTTCATGATTATTGTTATAAAGGAAAACGAAAGCATGGACACGGCTGCACAAAATGGATTTTTCTTTGATCTCAAATCTACTGCACCAACTGAAAATGCAATGGAGAAAAAATTTGTCCTTTTCCAGCTTCATGGAAATACCAAGCAATACCATGTTGTGATTAATCTTCCTACTATCCTTTTATTTAAAACTGTACATCATTGTATGGACCTGGCTAACATCGAACCTGTAGCAGGAACGGAGGACCATTGCATGATCAACAAACGAAGAAACCTATAATGAGGAAAATTAATCCATTTGACCCATTTATGGAAGTAATCAGGATCAGGACGCAAAAAAAAAAAAAAAAAAAAAAAAATCAGACAGACTAATCCCTACCGCATATGTTGACATAATCAGGACCTTCTTTGATTGCTCATGGCCGAAGGCTGAAAGAATCCGCCCCCCCCAAAAGACGGTTTTATTGAAAAAGAATGCAAAGCTTTAAAAAAAATATCATAACTTCATTAATTTAACAATCCGATTTTGGATGATACTCTGCTTTTCAAAGATCCTGCTTACATCCTGGGAGCCCTGCTTTTAAAGGAGAAGTGATAGTTGGCTTACTGTGGATACAGAAAATTCAACTCAGGCACATCAGTGAAGATTGGTAAAAAATCATGATTAATAATAAGGAAGTTATGAGTTTTGAAAGTAAAAGATCTCTGATGACATAGGAAATCTCCATTTGGAAACCGCGGTGACCATGTGTGATGTCATACAGGAGAAATCCCCATATGATGTACATAAATACTACTGAAAATGTCCACCTTTTTCCCTAATTTAATAATAGACAGTTTGGGGTCATGATTCATTATGTGTTTCGCATATTTAACATGTCATCCATAAAAAAACATTACTTATTTTGGCCTTTATAATTAAGGAAAAAAGATGATTTTAGTAAAATGTGTACTATTGAAATAGGAAAGTTCTCTGAATTACATAACAATTATGAGTCACGTTGCCATTGGGAGGTCTCATACCATTAAGTGATCTCAAATTGTAAAAATTCAATATTCTTCTTAATCATTGCCTAATTTTTTCTGAACTTCTACTTATATGTTTGTTTGGGGCTCCGCGGCCCCTGATTTGCCTCAGGTGGCCCATATTACCTGCTGGCCCATATTACCTGCATGTACCCTACATTTGAAATCCTAATTACTAGATATTTCCAACTCGACACTTAATTATTATTACAACATGTACAGTATGAGTTGTTATAAATTATGACCTTTTTTGCCACAAATGTATGCAATGTATATTTTGCCTATGTAAAAATGATTATTATTTGTGTAAAAATTCTACAATTCGGCCATGTGACTGCAAGTGAATTTTTATTTTCAATAAACCATTACTACTACTACTACTACTAATAATAATAAAAATAGTTCGGGGGAAGGAGCCAAAAGACCCCTATAAATATATTTCAATGATTTTTCGGTATTTCCCCCCCCCCAACCTAGGCCCCTAAAATATACCACTTTCCCCCAAGAAATCGGGAACGAGCATACGTGTGTTAAGCTACACTCTAGTGTTACATTCTAGCAGCTTAACATACGTCTCTCGTCCTGAAGTGGCATCCAGCCTAGGGAGTTCTTCGAGGCAGTGACACTTGAGTCTCTCCCGTAAGTCTACAGGTGAAGACTTGAAAGAAGTACAGATACACCATTAGAGGCTATGTGCACACCACATGGACTCTCTTTGGGGTTTAGCATTTGTCCGACGAATGAACTCTGAAACAAGAGTCATGCATGTTTAGGACTCCTGGAGGGGTCAAGTGGACAACACTCAATTAAAGTGCAGTGGGAACCCTTTTATACAGTTGTCATCTAAACTGCCTCTTAGGGTTGGCCAAGTATTGCTGGACTCGCTAGGAGTCTAAGGTGGTAGGACTCTGAATATTTGTTTTGTCTGTAAACTCCATTTGGGGGTCTAGCCATTTGGTCCGAGATGACTCCCAACAAGAGTCGGTGCATGTTAGACTCCTGAAGGTGTCAAGTGGCGTAACTCCAATGGAAGTGGCAGTGGGTCCTTTATATGGTGTCATCTAAAACTCCCTCTTGGGTCCAAGTATAATGGACTCTGTAGGAGTCTAGGTGGTTAGCTCTGATTGGTTTCCGTCTATACTCCTCTGGGGGTTTGAGGCATTTTGTCCGAGATGGACTCCATAAGAGTCATGCATGTTAAGACTCCTGGAGGGTCAAAGGGGTAGCTCCAATGAGGTGTCATCTAAACTCCCTAATGCTAGACTTCCTCTAGGGGTCAAAAAGGAGAAAGGACTCCAATGAAGGTTCATTAAACTCTGCGTTTGGGGGTCGAACGTTTGTCCCTGAGATAACATCTGCGGAGAGAGTCCAGTATGTGGGTTGACTCCAGTAATGGAGTCAAAGAAGGTAGACTCCCACGAGGTGTCATCTAAACTTTGTGTTTGGGGGGTTGAACGCTTTTGTCCTGAGAATGAACAACTCGAAGAGAGTAACTAGTAGTGTTTGAGCTCCAGATGGAGTCAAGAAGGTAGACTCCCACGAGGTGTCATCTAAACTCTGGTTTGGGGGGTTTTGACGTTTGTCCGCTGAGATGAACTCAAGAAGTTCTAGACATGTTTTGACTATAGTCGGCAGTCAAAGAAGGTAGACTGCAAATAAGGGTCAGTTTACTCAAATTAAAGAGCTCGCTTTAACCAATTTAAGTGTCTCTACGGCGACAGAGCTGGACTCTTGTAAAAGGGTCACTTGAGCACTTATTATTATTTATGTTAGCAGTGTAACAAACAGATGCGCAAGCTACAGCGCCGAAGCCACCAGTACCTCTGCTGATAAGCTCACCAGGCCCGCTGGAGACGGGAACTTTACAACAGGAAATGCGGTGTGTGAAAGCACATGGTTCTTTTATACCGCATCCGGTGTTGGTTTGTAAATTTTGAGTTATGAAGATTTCATTTGATATCTCGAAGGTAAGGTAGCAATTAGCTTGCAATTTTTGGAATAGATGACCAGACTGACCTATAGGTTTATAATTATGTTAGTAAAATAAGCTAAATTTCGAATAAATGTTGATTTGAATATCATTCAATGTTACGTAGCATCCCTTTAACCCTACCCTTGCTCGTTGTTAACTAGCTGCTCACTTTTCTTCAGCCCGTTCTCTCCTCTCTGCTCGCAGATTTAATTTTGCGTAATATTCTTCTTTTTTTTTTTCTTGACATCGCTTTCGCAACCAAACTTTTCTTTTCTCTCCCCTCTTTTTTTTCAAGGAGTAGGTGTGTCAAGGACATTTATTTAAATGTTTAAAATGACACATATGCATATCGTATACAGTCGGTGGCCCAAAATTTTACGAAAACCTGAACCTACACAAAGTCTATGGGATTAATCCATACCCTAGTTCATTTGCCAGAAATCAAATTAAAATATCTTTGATTGCGTCATGAGCTTTCATTTCACTTTTTAGCATAGGTCTTATGTATATATTAGACATACCATTATATAGTTTTCGACGCATTGGTATGTGCGCATTAAATAGTTGCGCTATGCGATTTTGGTTATCGCCCATAGACTTGTGTATTAAATGTAGTCCAAACCCCAAGAAAAGTAAACAATGCCAATTACATAGCCGATTGCTCAAAAGTATTTGAGGTAGAAGTATGAACCTTAGCAGGCTTATTATTCTAATATACCTCAAATAACAGCGCGAAGTTCAGAAAATTTTTGGTCAAAATGGGGAGGTGGATCGCCCCCACCCTTGGTGGTGAGATGACCAAAAATAATCTGCCCATTGGAAGGTTAAGACTATTTTCATTTAATGAAGACCAACTCCTCGTAGAATGTATTATTTTTAAGGAAATTTCAGGGAGCAATTCAAATATGTTGATAATATTAAGGGTCATTAGAACAGGGACTTAATATGGGGCACTGATTTGGAAATTTGGGCTTCTTCCAAAAAATCAATTTAAAAATCCCCACATAGATGTAACAACTTCACCCTGTGTTGTTATGGATGCCATTTTTTTGACATTTCCTCAGGAAATTTCCTTTCTAGAATATTTATTACTTTTTGTAGGGAAGAGGCTTAAAATGTTTACCTTAAGAGACTTTGATCCTGAAAGGGGCAACGATTTTTAGATTTTTTAATCGGTGGTGTAAACATAAAAAGGGCGACTTGGGGGCGAGCTTCCACGCATGGCTTTGTTATTTAGTTTTTAAAGTTAATGATGATATTCGGAGCATTCCACCATTTTATAGGTATCTAAATGGTCAACTGAATGAAAATTACTAAAAATTCATTTAAATATGCTTGGTGTTCTAATCATTTGCACCTGTATATATATATAATATATATTATATAAGTATTTATTATATATATATATTATATATATATATATATTATATATATATATATATATATATATAGGAGAAATAAAGGACGCAGACAACTCGGAAACGGTAGCTCTTTTATTTCCTTTTATTATACAAGCTTTCGCCGCATGGCTTCATCAGGCCGGTTGTATTTACTTCATCTGAGGGGGCGCTCTGCTCGGAGGGATGTAGAGATTAGTTCGTTTGGCCGTTCCAGGAGTTGTTACAAGGTTTGTAGAATATAACGTATCGTATATATTCAGCCAATAGAGACGCATACAGGTCTGTGAGATGTCTATATATATATATTATACGTATATATATATATATATATATATATATATAGGGTAACATGCAGGGTAATATGGACCCCCTAAGCTCATTTGCCTAAATTTGCATAAAATTACAAAATGACACACATCTAATCTTTGTTTATATGAATCAACAATACTACTGCTCTAATTTTATTGTAAAGAAAAACAATATCACCAACCCCCCTGTTCTGCAATATTCAAAATGTTAACGTCATTACTAAGTTGCCCATATTACCTGCATGTGCAGGTAATATGGGCACATGTATTTAATGTATGTTTTAAAAATACAATGACTCTACCATGTCTGGGATTTGCTTAAAGTTGAAAATCATTAGCTTAAGATATCATTTTGAAATTATAAGACGCCATCAGTAAATACTTTGACTATATATTTCATTCTTTGTATTTTGGTTATTATTTTTTTTTTAAAAATATCATTTAAAATATTTATTTTCATTATACAGCGAAGTTATATAGGCTCTAAGATAAGTTATTTTATATTAATTATATACTGTGAAAAATATACCCCCACAAAATCGTTAGCAAAGAGATTGATGCCTCATCCAAATTACTAGTACCAGAATTATTTTCCCCCATTTTGGGAATGGTCCCATATTAACCTGATCTAATGTTGCTGTGGTCAGGCGAAGCATTTAATGCCGCATTGCACCCCTTCACTACAAAAATTGACCTGTACACGAATAGTTGATCAAAATGAAACTATAAGCTTACTTAAATATAACAAAAACAATCGACGTTACCCCCTCAAGCACTCTTTCACCATCACATTCTGTGAAATATCAAATTTCATCAAGGTGGTAAAAATGCCAGTAAGTTTTTACCTACGCTTGTTGTGTTTTTAGCAATTTCTAGAGAAATTTCGGCATCAGATGCTCTCACGAGAATATATTTTCGTATACAGTTCCATATAAACAACATTATGGGTGCTCACACCGGTCACGGTCACCCGGTCGACGGTCACGACAATGATGTTGCAGGGCCGCGGAACGTTTTTTGAAAGTGGAGGGGCTGAGCCGAAAGTGGGGGGCTGAACAGGGTAAAAATTACAATGTATGGTCATTTTTCCATTTTTGTACACGATGGCTGAAAAGTGGGGGGGGGGGCTGCAAGCCGCACCAGCCCCGCCCCCCCCCCGGTCCGCGGCCCCTGATTTGCCTCCAGGTGGCGCATTATTACGCTGCTGGCCCATATTTACTTGCATGTACCTACATTTTGAAATTCCTAATTACTAGATATTACCATCGACACTTAATTATATTATGTACAACATGTATCAGTATGAGTTGTTATAAATTATGAACGCTTTTTTGCCACAAATGTATGCAATGTATATTTTTGCCTATGTAAAATGCATTATTATTTGTGTAAAATTCTACAATTCGCAGGTGTGACTGGCAAGTGAATTTTTATTTTCAATAAACCATTACTACTACTACTACACTAATAATAATAAAAAATAGTTCGGGGAAGGGAGCAAAGACCCCTATAAATATATTTCAATGATTTTTTCGGTATTCCCCCCCCCCAACCTAGGCCCCTAAAATATAACCACTTTCCCCAGAAATCGGGAACCGAGCATTACGTGTGTTAAGCTACACTCTAGTGTTATCATTCTAGCAGCTTAACATACGTTCCGTCCTGAAGTGGGATTCCAGCCTAGGGAGTCTTCGAGCAGTGACAATTGAGTCTCTCCCGTAAAGTCCTTTTTGAAAATCGAGCACAGCTACGTTCTTTGACTCTTTCTAGGACATGTTGGTTAGCAAGAATATTTGGCTGTATGGGGGTCCAAGCAGCAGTAGCAAGGTGGAGGGGGGGTTCAATAAAGGATATTTATTTATTTATTTTGTTTTTAATAATTATTAATCATTATTATTATGTTATACAATTTTATGAAAAATGAATAAATAGGACTACATAATTATAGTATTTCGTTTAATCAAAAGGGCAGGCGCGTTCCTGGATTTGACACCGGGGGTGGGGGGGGCGACGTGATTAATGTATTTTGGCACCCCCTAGTCGGTAGAGCAATTACCGCCAAATTTTTTCCCGTTTAAACATTTTTTTTCGGTCTTCGGCCGTCCGTAAGGTCAGCCTTAGGGTAAGGGGCAAATTTTTTTTTTTTTTTACTTTTTTTTAATTTAAAAAAAAACTTTTTACTCCATTTGGCTCCCTTAAAGTCATTTTGGGCGCCCCCTTTGGACGCCTACCGGGGGGGGGGGAAGGCCAGCCCCGAAAGCCCCCCCCCCCCGAATACATGCATGAAAAAGGAACGAGCTGCCGTTCCAGCCTGTTTAAAAACGCGCACTTTCATTCTTTTATTTTATATTTTATTGAACATATTTTATATCTTCTATTTTTACGGGCCGTTAAAAAATATTCACCGCCAATTCCACAGTGACAGCCACTCTCCGGTACGGATCCAGGGGGGGGGGCCGGCTTGTACAATTTTCGCCCCAACTTTATTCAATAAGAAGCGCTGAAATAGGCTTTATTGGGTTCTAAACGAACCATAACTAAGGTCTTTAAATGTGGGGAGGGCCCACGAGGCCGATTTTTCTCA
>CALNVZ010000174.1:18004207-18028337 GCA_940671915.1 Paracentrotus lividus
CCTTTTTGATTAAATCGACACGCTACGTTCTTTGACTCTTTCTAGGCATGTAGGTTATGCAAGAATATTTGGCTGTATGGGGGGTCCAAGCGCAGTAGCAAGTGGAGGGGGGGTTCAATAATAGGGATATTTATTTATTTATTTTGTTTTTATAATTATTAATCATTATTATTATGTTATACAATTTTATGAAAAATGAAATAAATAGGACTACATAATTATAGTATTTCGTTTAATCAAAAGGGCAGGCGCGTATCCTGGATTTGACCACCGGGGGTGGGGGGGCGACGTGATTAATGATTTTGGCACCCGCCAGTCGGTAGAGCAATTACCCCAAATTTTTTCGCCGTTTAAACATTTTTTTTTCGGTCTTCGGCCGTCCGTAAGGTCAGCCTTAGGGTAAGGGGCAAATTTTTTTTTTTTTTTACTTTTTTTTATTTAAAAAAAAACTTTTTACTCCATTTGGCTCCCTTAAAGTCATTTTGGCGCCCCCTTTGGACGCTACCGGGGGGGGGGGAAGGCCAGCCCCGAAAGCCCCCCCCCCCCGAATACATGCATGAAAAAGGAACGAGCTGCCGTTCCAGCCTGTTTAAAAACGCGCACTTTCAATTCTTTTATTTTAATTTTATTGAACATATTTTATATCCTTCTATTTTTACGGGCCTTAAAAAATATTCACCCCAATTCACACGTGACAGCCACTCTCCGGTACGGATCCAGGGGGGGGGCCGGCCTTGTACAATTTTCGCCCCAACTTTTATTCAATAAGAAGCGCGAAATAGGCTTTATTGGGTTCTAAACGACCATAACTAAGGTCTTTAAATGTGGGGAGGCCCACGAGGCCGATTTTTCTCATATTGTAATTTGCAATATACTGCTCAAAAGTCTTTTTTAAAAGAAATACATTAGCGACGAAAAGTAAAAATATAAGGAAAAATATTTAAGATTAAAGTTTCAAAATTTCACAAGAAAAGAGGCTTCGTGGACCCTCGGCGTCCTGGGAAAAATAGTCGGCCTCGTGGAAATACTAGAAAGTGCCCTCTATTTATATTCAATATATTTTTGAAACCCCAAATTTTCGGCTCGCGCTTCGCGCTCCGCTGATACTAAATCATAATGCACAAATAACTCCAATTCTTACTCAAAAATTTTCAGCTCGCGCTTCGCGCTCGCGGATACTATACTCTCTCTATTGTATTTTGCAATATACTGCTCAAAAGTCTTTTTTAAAAGAAATACATTAGCGACGAAAAGTAAAAAATATAAGGAAAAATATTTAAGATTAAAGTTTCAAAATTTCACAAAGAAAAGAGGCTTCGTGGACCCTCGGCCTCCTGGGAAAAATAGTCGGCCTCGTGGAAATACTAGAAAGTGCCCCTTTATTTATTCAATATATTTTTTGAAACCCCAAATTTTCGGCTCGCGCTTCGCGCTCGCTGATACTAAATCATAATGCACAAATAACTCCAATTCTTACCTCAAAAAATTTTCAGCTCGCGCTTCGCGCTCGCGGATACTAAATAGGGTCTATAATACACAATTATCTACCATTGTCTAAAACTAGAAAATGCCCCTTTATTTATTCCATATAACTTTTAAAACCCCAACATTTTCGGCTCGCGCTTCACGCTCGCAGCTACCAATTCAGAAGAGTATATAATGCACAATAACTCAAAATTTTACCTCAACATTTTCAGCTCGCCGTTCGCGCTCGCGGATACTTAATAGGGTCTATAATACACAATTATTTACAATTTATTATACTGGAAAATGCGCCTTTATTTATTTTATATATCTTTTAAAACCCAAAAATTTCGGCTCGCGCTTCGCGCTCGTGGATACTAAACCATAATGCAGAAATAACTTCAATTTTTAGCTCAAAATTTTCAGCTCGCAGATACCAATACAGTAGGGTATATAATGCACAATTAACTCAAAATTTCCAGCTCGCGCGAACTCGCAGATACTAAATAGGGTCTATGATACACAATTATCTACAATTTTTTATCATAATGCTGGAAATGCCCCTTTATTTATTTTATATATCTTTTAAAACCCCAAATTTTCGGCTAGCGCATATCAATTCTTGTTGTAAACTTAAGGGATAGAGGACGCTCCCATTCTACTCAAAGCGAACGCGCCCATTGACTTTTTTTGTATTTTGCACGGTTTTTCACTTTATTTTCTTTATTGTGGCGAGCAACTACCTTTTCAAAGAAATGTTCGCTCTGATGAAGTACGCTAAGAGTCAGAATTTTTCAAAAATAGGAATAACGTATTGCAAAGGAAAGAAAAAATCCTGTCACTTTTGTCAATTCGAAAGCCTAGTCAGATCAAATTCCTGTACAATATGGTATATTTTGCTCTCAAAACAGCTCATGCGCTTCATAGTTTTGATCTTCGATGCCGCAATATTCTATTACAGCTTATTGTTCGCATTGCCATTAAAAGCTTGGGTTCTCAGCTTTCCGGAGATGGTACATCCATTTTGATTGATCAAAAACAAGTCATGTCATTTTGAACATAATCATAAGAGAATCTTTCCTCGACTGGTCAATATTTACGATATCGCATAGAAATTGATGTGAACGGTGTATTCGCAAGATTTGACAAGTTCACTCTTTATGTCATTGTTTTGAGCATCAATTTATATGAATTAAATATACTGATTATAACTTCAGCACAATCATGTTATAAGCTTGCCCGAATGTGTATTTCCTCAATCTGGCCTGGAGAATCTATTAATTAAGACCATGATAAAAGTTCATCAATTTCTTTCATCTCCACGAGTAATTTGCTCAAACGAACGGACAATACCATTCCACTGCAGAGAAGTCTTCTTACGCGAGTTTTTGTGAGCTAATTGATTATTGAAACCAGCTGTATAAATTTCTGGGCCGTATTTCCAACGTCAACGTTTTGTTGCATCCCTCCTCCTTAATAATGGACGCGTCTTGTTTAGTTACGATTTAATGCCGCACACAGGTATACCTTAACTTAACATTTTACATAGAGTAGAATTGATATGCTTCGCGCTCGCGGATACTAAACCATAATGCACACAACTCCAATTTTTAGCTCAAAAATGTCGACTCGCGCTTCGCAGATACCAATTTAGTAGGTTATATAATGCACAATTGACTCAAATTTTTCAGCTCGCGCTTCGCCCTCGCGCATACTAAATAGGGTCTATGATACACAATTATCTACAATTTTTTATGCTAGAAATGCCCCTTTATTTATTCCATATATCTTTTAAAACCCCAAATTTTCGGTTCGCGCTTCGCGCTCGCAGATACTAAACCATAATGCACACATAACTCCAATTTTTAGCTCAAAATTTTCGGATCGCGCTTCGCGCTCGCAGATGCCAATTCAGTAGGCATATAATGCACAATTTTTGTTTATTAACTCAAATTTTTCAGCTCGCGCTTCACGCTCGCGGATATTTAATAGGGTCTATGATACACAATTATCTTCAATTTTTAATGCTAGAAATTGCCACTTTGTTTATTGCCATATATATTTCAAAATCCAAAATTTTCGGTTCGCGCTTCGCGCTGCTGATAGCTAAATCATGATGCACAAATAACTCCAATTTTTACTTCAAAATTTTCAGCTCGCGCTTCACGCTCAGCGGATATCTAAACCATATAAATGCACAAATAACTCCAATTTTGGAACTAAAAAATTTCGGATCGCGCTTTGCGCTCGCAGATACCATTAAGTAGGGTATATAATGCACAATTAATTTAAATTTTTACCTCAAAGTTTTCGTCTCACGCTTTCGCGCTCGCGAATACTTTATAGGGTCTATATTGCACAATTATCTCAATAATAGTTACAAATTTTCGGATCGCGCTTTCGCGCTCGCTTTGCTTTTTTTCATTAATGAAATACCAAACACGTTCTTAAAACCGCGATGCTGGAAAGAATCCATGACATTTGCTCCCGTGACAATCGTCCGCTATAATTCTCCATTACACTAGAAGTGAGCGTAACTTCAACCAGGGACTTTACACTATATCCCTACCCTAAACCTAACCCTAACCTAATATAAATCCCTAATACAACCTAACCTAACCTATATCTTAGACGAATAAAGCCCGGAGCAATTGTCGGCAGGAGCAATATGTGCGGGTCACCGGAAAGAACACACTCATTCACAATGTTAAATTGGGGCGTTTTCACATTGTGGTCACACTGTGACCACACTGTGGTCACAGTGTGGAATAACCAGGGATTCACACTGTGGCCACACTGTGAAACACGCTGATTCACAGTGTGGATAACCGGAGATTCACACTGTGAAACACGCTAATTCACAGTGTGGGATAACCAGAGAATCACACTGTTGAACCACAGTGTGGAGACAACGCGACCACACTGTGAAAACGCCCCAATTTAACATTGTGGAAGTTCACATTGTGAAACTTCCACACTGTGAAACACTCACACTGTGAAACACCACACTGTCAAACCCATCAACAATGTGAAACAAAAGTCACACTGTGAAACTCCAATCACACCGTTGAAACGCTCTAATTTCATATTGTCCACATTGTGGACCAACAATGAAATATCTATGGATGCACCCCAGATAACAAATAGCATTTTAATCTTTGCTATGGCTCATGAGTCATCAGTTTCTCCTCCATCTCTATGGGCTAAATGCCCAGAGAACATTGAGGGATATTTCAGTTTAACGTAGGATGTTTCCCCATATAATTATATTTTTAATAAAACATTTGTGTCATGGTTTGTATTTCGTTAAATTCTTTTTTGATAAATTGCACGCTTAATTCTTTATTGCACTTGTTTAATTCTAGTGTTTTCAAATTATTTTGTTTAAAAAAAAAACTTGTGTAAAGTATTTAATACTGTTTTAGAAAAGAAGCATGATTAAAACTCGACTAATTACCCAAAATCATTATTATCGCTTTATGATCGATTACAAAATTGAACCACATTATCACATTGTGAGCGGGTAAATTCACAGTGTGAAACAGCACACCACAATGTGAAATCATCAACACACTGTTAAATTCGAGCATTTTAACATAGTAGACTATGTGAACACACTGTGCGACACTCTGTTCTTTCCAGTTTGTACTAACAAAGAAAAAAAAAAATAGGAAAAAAAAATGAAATAAAACAGGGTTTACATAATAATTCGTTTTCAAAGGGGAGAGGATGTACATTTCTATCAATTACATCGTGCTCGATAATCACTATATTGTCATCTTGTGATCCCGATGAAGTACCTTCATCATCCTGTAATCGACGTCACTGGGTGGTTGATTCTTTATTGAAGAGTGGACTAGTGTCTGTTGCAAGGTTGGGTACACTGCAACAGTAATAACTGCCACAATTATGCGTTATCTCCTCAAAAGTCAACCGTTTGTCCGCATAACGAAACATTTGAAGGACAATGTGAGTACAAAATGAGTCTGACTACTCTGAGACTCTTTTTAAGTAAGTCTTCAATACCCACTTGAATATCTTCATGACTCACTTGGAGTGAGGACTCAGACATATAGGCCTAATTTTATTTCTGACAAGTCATGATGGCTCACTTGATCAATCAAGTGTTTCGTTATACAGCGCGTCTCCCCCCCCCCCCCCCAAAAAAAAAAAAAAAAAATCCCTCTGATTGGGCGCTGAATAAATTCTAACGTAAAGTATTTTTTTTTTCCAAGACCAAACTTGGAATGGGCCAAAAATGACAACTATTACAAACGAGCCTGTGTTTTTAAAACCAATGAAGCATTTGAAATTTTTCACAGCATTCGTAGAATAATGCAAGCTTTTTAAGTACATAATCTTAATTGAGTATTAAGCTTAATGTTGGTAATCATTTTTTCATAAATTAGAGTTAAAAAAAAACAAACACATTTTTTGGGGGGGACGCGCTGTACAGACAAACCCGTGACTAATTTGTAATGGGTCTGAATGCTGAAAGACTGACTTCAAATGAGTCTTTAAGACTCACGATCAGTGAGAAGACTCCCTTAGTGAATCTTTAATAATTGAGTATTTAGGACTCACTTTAGTGCTGAGCAGTAAAATGAAGTTAAGTTGTCGCACAGCATCCTTCTTTTACTCATTATTATCAACATTATTATCATTATTTTTATCACTATAATTATAAGAATTTTTTTCATATTATATATTTAAAAAAATAAAATAAAAAATCCCAATGCACCCTTCCGCAGAACCGATGGGGTTATCCCTGCTGGGAAGAACACACTCATTCACACTGTGAAATATAAGTCCTTAGGTATTCACACTGTGAAAATCTGTTTCTCACAGTGTGAAATTATTTTCATAGTTCGGCCACACTGTGAAATCAATTTCACACTGTGAGCTGGTATATTCACACTGTGAAAATCTGTTTCTCACAGTATGATTTTTTATCATGGTTTGGCCACACTGTGAAATCAATTTCACACTGTGAGCTGGTATATTCACACTGTGAAATCATTTTCACATTGTAAACAATGTGTAGTTTTCCACATTGTGGTGGTGTCCACACTGTGAAATCACCTTTTCACAGTGTGGATAGTGTTTTCACACTGTGTTCACAGTGTGAACTATGTTTTCACACTGTGTTCACAATGTGAATGCGTGTGTTCTTTCCAGCAGGGAAGCATCAATTAAAATGCAATATTTTGGGGCGCACCCCTATTCATCCGAATACATTTCTCTTTATGACCCCTTTTCAGGTAAAATGCCCCTTTCCCATCTTGACCCCCACTTTCAACTTCGTTCATCGCCTCTGGCATAACATGCAGTTCTTCCAGGTAATTAAATGGCATAGTTTTGCGCTCGCAGCGTCTGATGTAATTAATTATTATTATTATTATTATTTTTTTTTTGCTAGTATATATTATTATTTTGTTTTCATAGGAGTAAAAATGAAATTGTTTAAATTCCTCGTTTTAGGTCAGTATAGGCCTATATATCAGGAAATGTTTTACACTCGCGCTTCGCGCTCGTTTGCTCGCTAAGCTCGCAAGATTTTTTTTTTTCAAAGTTGGGCCCCCCCCCCTCTGGAAAATCCTGTATTCGCGCCTGACTCTAAATTGTAAATTGCTATAAAATGAACTTCAAAATTGCATGGATGAGGCAATGTACTTCTCCAACAAGGAGAGAAACCCCACTGTCAACTTTTTCTCCATTGCCATGTTGCCCACATCCGAGCGAAGATCAAATTATCAATCAACAATGTATCATTCTACGGTTGTTAATTATTTTAAAATAACATGATATTTTACATGCCTGTCGGATATAGGATTAAATGAAGTGAAGACAGACCCTTTTTTTTGGTGATAACTCAAGTTACTCAACTCTTTTCTGTTCAACGAACTATTCACAATAACGAACTGAAATCGACTAATGAGCCATAGGTAACGAAAAGAAATGACATTCTCATTAATATTCATAAGAGGATAAAAGATGCAACTTGCTTATTCAGAACTTGTGTGGGCTCACTGGATTGTATTCAAAAGTAAATCTTGAAGTACAATACTCCTAGGGTGCTATCTCACTTCGCGGAGACGACACGAGGTCGGTATTTTATTAGAGACGTATACGACAGATATTTTGATTTTCTTAATCATCATCAAGCAAAGCTTTGTATTAAAAAAATAATTAATAAAAATAAATCTTTTCAACAGGAAAACCCTAATTATATGATTTTCTTAAAAAGAAAGAAAGAAGAAGAAAAAAAAGAGAAAAAACGAAAATGATAAGGCGTAAATATTCATATAATGAATGAAAGCGCCGTAAAATATAAAAACAACAACAACAACAACAACGTCTCTGCGACAGAATAGAAATTCGTCTCTGCGACGAATAAATAGTATTAGAGACGTCTCGGAGACGTCTCCTGAATTTCGGAAACGGATTTTTTTTTTCATAAATTGTCGCTGAGACGTCTAATACTATTTATCCGTAGCGGAGACGAAATTTCTATTCTGTCGCGGAGACATCTCCGCGAAGTGAGATAGCACCCTAATGGTTATATAAGATATGCAAGTCGATGAGAGGTAAATGACGATGTAGATCTATACTCTATACAATGTCTAATTATTTATTACTCTTTCATTATGACACTCTATCAAGACATGTCACCAAATCCATATAAATGTACTTAAGTTAAAGAGCGTATACAGAGTGAGTCAATGAAAATGTCCCATCATTTGAAGTTGTCTTGTGAAAAGCATGAAAATTTAATCATGGGATTCATGAGACATGTCTTGGTGGAGTCATCCTCCTAGCATATGTTGGTACCCTTTTTTATTCAAATCTTTGCACGCCTGACTGAATAAGAGACAATCTTCAGAAGACGGTAAAATCTCATTTGCGCCAAGTGGTTGGGTGAAGAACAAACACATTGAGAATTTCTTACTTTTGTGCACGCACAAAGACACACACTCACACGTACCCTCACTTATGTCATATACAAACCTTATACACAACTACACCCTCACCACCCACATCCACACCCTCCACACATGATACATACACACATACCCCAGCTCATCCACACCCACACCCACACACACACAAAACACACACACACACACACACACACACACACACACACCCCCTCACACACACTCACAAACAGTTTTTAGGGAATTACCACGTCCCAAACATTCAATGATGGTCTTCGTAAACAAAACATCAAAGGGGATGTTATTGTTATGTGCGTGTGTGTGAGGGAGGATAGCTGTCAATCAACAATGTATCATTCTACGGTTGTTAATTATTTTGAAATAACATGATATTCTACATGCCTGTCGGATATAGGATTAAATGAAGTGAAGACAGACCTTTTTTTGGTGATAACTCAAGTTACTCAACTCTTTTCTGTTCAACGAACTATTCACAATAGCGAACTGAAATCGACTAATGAGCCATAGGTAACGAAAAGAAATGACATTCTCATTAATATTCATAAGAAGATAAAAGATGCAACTTGCTTATTCAGAACTTGTGTGGGCTCACTGGATTGTATTCAAAAGTAAATCTTGAAGTACAATACTCCTAGGGTGCTATCTCACTTCGCGGAGACGAGACGAGGTCGGTATTTTATTAGAGACGTATACGACAGATATTTTGATTTTCTTAATCATTATCAAGCAAAGCTTTGTACTAAAAAAATAATTAATAAAAATAAATCTTTTCAACAGGAAAACCCTAATTATATGATTTTCTTAAAAAGAAAGAAAGAAGAAGAAAAAAAAAAGAGAAAAAACGCAAATGATAAGGCGTAAATATTCATATAATGAATGAAAGCGCCGTAAAATATAAAAACAACAACAACAACAACAACGTCTCTGCGACAGAATAGAAATTTCGTCTCTGCGACGAATAAATAGTATTAGAGACGTCTCGGAGACGTCTCCTGAATTTCGGAAACGGATTTTTTTTTTCCATAAATTATCGCTGAGACGTCTAATACTATTTATCCGTCGCGGAGACGAAATTTCTATTCTGTCGCGGAGACATCTCCGCGAAGTGAGATAGCACCCTAATGGTTATATAAGATATGCAAGTCGATGAGAGGTAAATGACGATGTAGATCTATACTCTATACAATGTCTAATTATTTATTACTCTTTCATTATGACACTCTATCAAGACATGTCACCAAATCCATATAAATGTACTTAAGTTAAAGAGCGTATACAGAGTGAGTCAATGAAAATGTCCCATCATTTGAAGTTGTCTTGTGAAAAGCATGAAAATTTAATCATGGGATTCATGAGACATGTCTTGGTGGAGTCATCCTCCTAGCATATGTTGGTACCCTTTTTTATTCAAATCTTTGCACGCCTGACTGAATAAGAGACAATCTTCAGAAGATGGTAAAATCTCATTTGCGCCAAGTGGTTGGGTGAAGAACAAACACATTGAGAATTTCTTACTTTTGTGCACGCACAAAGACACACACTTACACGTACCCTCACTTATGTCATATACAAACCTTATACACACTTACACCCTCACCACCCACATCACACCCTCCACACATGATACATACACACATACCCCAGCTCATCCACACCCACACACACACAAAAAAAAACACCACACACACACACACACACACACACACACACACACCCCCTCACACACACTCACAAACAGTTTTTAGGGAATTACCACGTCCCAAACATTCAATGATGGTCTTCGTAAACAAACATCAAAGGGATGTTATTGTTTTGTGCGTGTGTGTGAGGGGGATAGCTGGTATGGGTCTGTTTGTTTGATGAGAGAGAGTGTGTGTGGTATGTATGTATTTACACATATTCTGCCAACATTCATTTTTAATCTTCATCCATCTATTTAGCGCAGGTGAGATTTTACCGTCTTCTGAAGATTGTCTGTTACTCAGTCATCGAAATGAAAAGGGTACCTACAAAATGCTGGGAGGATGACTCTACCAAGGTGTATCATGAAACCCGTGATTAAATGTTCATGATTCAAACAAGACAACTTCAAAATGATGGGACATTTTTTTGGGGGGACTCACTCTGTATAGTTATAAGACGATGAGCACGGGCTAATTGAACATAATACTCTTTGATTTTTCTTGAATCATAAACGTAACGCATAACCTTTGAGTAACTTGTATAAGGTGACATTTACAAAATCAAGTTTTTAAATACAATCATGTAGGATAGTAGGCCTACTCAGTCTTTAGAGCTTTGATAAAATTTTGAACATGTCACTGCACGAGCCCGACCATGCCGACCGTCTGAGATAGGTGGAAAATTGTAACTGCCTTTTTTTTTTTTAAATACCGGCAATGCTAATTGCAATGTCATGTTTACAGTCTATTGATGACTGAGCAAATCACTAAATCAATGCGCTGCTCCAAACCATCAGTCTAATGGCTTTAGCGGTAATAATGAGGAGAATTTGTCGATCCATGCAATACATTCTGGGCTGACTGAAACCACTTTCATCTCGGATTTTTGTGCCGAATACCGTTTTCATGATTATTGTTATAACGAAAACGAAAGCATGGACACGGCTGCACAAAATGGATTTTTCTTGATCTCAAATCTACTGCACCAACTGAAATGCAAAAAATGGAGAAGAAAATTTGTCTTTCCAGCTTCATGGAAATACCAAACAATACCAGGTTGTGATTAATCTTCATACTATCCTTTTATTTAAAACTGTACATCATTGTATGGACTGGCTACATCGCAACCTGTAGCAGGAACGGAGGACCATTGCATGTAATCCAACAACGAAAGAAACCTAATAATGAGGAAATTAATCCATATTTGACCCATTATGGAAGTAATCAGGATCAGGCGCAAAAAAAAAAAAAAAAAAAAAAAAAAAAAAAAAAAAAAAAAAAAAAAATCAGACAGACTAAACCCTACCCATATGTCTGACATAATCATGACCTTCTTGATTGCTCATGGCCGAAGGCTGAAAAATCCCCCCCCCCCCAAAGAACGGTTTTATTGAAAAAAGAATGCAAAGCTTTAAAAAAAATATCATAACTTCATTATTTACAATCCGATTTTGATGATACTCTGCTTTTCAAAGCATCCTGCTTACATCCTGGAGCCCTCTTTTAAAGGAGAAGTGATAGTTGGCTTACTGTGGATACAGAAAATTCAACTCAGCACATCAGTGAAGATTTGGTAAAAATCAGATTAATAATAAGGAAGTTATGAGTATTTGAAAGTAAAGATCTCTGATGACATAGGAAATCTCCCATTGGAAACGCGGTGACCATGTGTGATGTCATACAGGGAGAAATCCCCATATGATGTACATAAAAACTACTGAAAATGTCACCTTTTTCCTAATTTAATAATAGAACAGTTTTGGGTCATGATTCATTATGTGTTTCGCATATTTACATGTCATCCCATAAAAAACATTACTTATTTTGCCTTTATAATTAAGGGAAAAAAGATGATTTTAGTAAAATGTGTACTATTGAAATAGGAAAGTTCTCCCTGAATTACATCACACATTATGGTCACGTTGCCAATTGGAGGATCTCCATACCATAAGTGATCTCAAATTGTAAAAATTCATATCTCTCTTAATCATTGCCTAATTTTTCTGAAACTTCTACTTATATGTTTGTTTGGTTTATCTCCATTCATTGAAGCTAAATTTCTCTGAGGGGTTCACTCCCCTTTAAATATAACTCGCCATTATGTAAACTACATCATTCTGAACACTGACAATTACTTTTGAATATAGGCCTATGTCACCGCAGTATTTGTGTGAATAACAGAATTTCAAATGAAGTTTTTAAATGTCATTTATGACGAGGTGATAGCAAGACCGAAATTGACCATTTGGTATGGTACGGTTATATTTTCCGTATAAAAATCAATGAAACATGATACAGAATAATAATATGACATAATACAGATACGGAGGGAACACTCTATTCAGAACCATTAATACAATGGCTCTGTTCTTCCTAGAGGTCCTCAAAATTTCTGCGTGGGGAATAACGAGGTACATCCTACTAAAATTGGTTGTACATTATTTTAACAGTGACTAAGTGTTACAATAGTCAATTTCATATGTTTGAAAAATTGCACGAGTCATGTAAATAATAAAATGTATTAAATTTTGTTTATTGTATGATGATAATATCCAGTCATGTTTGAACTTATTACTGCGTCTTGTTTAATTGGATGTTGTTTTCCGTAATATCCTTAAACTCGAATCAAATGTAGATTTGATGTAGATTTGAACCTTTACCTCAACATATAATCTGATTGTATACACATCACAATCGTTATGTATGAAATGTGGTATCCCAAAATACCTTGCGTGCATATCATTTACTCGTGTGTACCCACAAGCGCATGCAGTCATCGATGACTTGAGTGGATCTTTTAAGGATCAAGGAAACCTTGAATTTTTAACCAAAATATTTGTTTTCCCCGTACTCTTAAAATGTTTCAGATGTGGGAAATACAGCAAATAATCACCTCTTGATCATAGTGATTGGAAGTCTATCACTTCCACGGTAAGCTGGATGTATGGTGGTGTGACCATAATTCGCGCGTGACCTTAATTCACGCACGCCAGATAACTCAAAAAGTAATTAATATTTTGAAAATCTGATAGCACCATCAGAAAGAGGGATCCCAAATTGCTTAAGAATTAATCTGTCGTCACGGTACGGTGTATTGAATAGTGAAATTATTGACCAAACATTGAAAAATTGCGTGTCCGTTCCGAAAAATCTGACGTTCCCGACAAGGGTCTGGAAATCATCATTTTTCAATTTAATATCATCAAAGTTGTGAGATGATATTAATATCATCTAATTCTATGAAATTTTGACTTACATTTACTGTAATTCTCTTTCCTTAGAGTGATGAAATTTCTTGATAAATTTTTGTCAAACGCCCGTGCGGGAATTAAGGTCACACTGTTTTGTTGACATTTTCAGCAGAAATTTCGAAATAGAATTTTGAAATCGCGATATCCTCGAAACCCTCTGACCTACTTCAATTCTTCGTTCGGCGATTCGGAGTTTAGAATTTTGCCGTTTATTTGGTATTTATAGTTTTCGTTGATTTTGTGTAAAATATGAAAAATTGTTGATTGAATGTCGCATTTTCTATAATTTTTGAAATTTGCGCGAACTATGGTCTCCCCATCATACACACTATCTCTCCTCAGCTTTGCTTCGGATGAGATCGCTTATCCAGCTTGCCTGGGAAGTGATATAGACTTCCCATCATTTGGGTCAACAGTGATTATTTGCTTAATATATATATATATATATATATATATATATATATATATATATATATATATATATATATATATATATATATATATATATATATATATATATATATATATATGTATATATATATATATATATATATATATACATATAATAATAATAATTATGTGATTTGTATTGCGCACGTATCTACTCTGTAGAGTGCTCAAGGCGCATTATCATATTATTATTACCCGGCTTAACTAGGCTACCCCGAAAGGCGCACACAGCATTCAGGGAATTTCTTCCTACCGGTACCCATTCACCTCACTTGGGTCAAGTACGGCAAATTTGCAGGTTGACACCTTGCCGAAGGATGTTAGTGGTATGGACGGGATTCGAACCGCGTACCTTGTGATCGTAAGTCCGCTGACTTATCCACTCGACCACACCACTCCCACACCACACCCCATATGTGTGTGTAGGTGTGTGTGTGTGTGTGTGTGTGTGTGTGTGTGCATATAGCGAAATGAATTAGTTTATAGAGAAATTTTGTGACGTAGCTTGACCCAATGACCCCCAGAGCTGTCGTCCATTTTGAATTTCAGGTTGCAAAAATTGCCTCCGCTCTGGGGGTCATTGGGTCAAGCTACGTCACAAAAATTCTCCATAAACCAATTCATTTCGCTCTATTATTCAAAAAGGGAATTGCCAAGGTTGTTTATGTTTATCAATCATTTGACTGTATTGTCCCATTTATGACTTACACTTGTATCATTGCTTATAAAAGCTAGGATCCAACAATTAAGGCACGACGGCTTCTCGTTGGCCATTCACTCATCTGCACCAAACGAAAAGAATTTCACGAAGGTTGTAGAAATTGTCTGTCGGTCAACTGAGCTTTGTAAAGCCTAGCTGCTAGCCCGCCTCTGTGGTCTAGCGGTTAAGGCATTTCAGTTCAAATGCAGTTACCCGGGTTCGACTCCCGGCGGAGGCAATTTTTACAACCTGAAATATAAAATGGACGACAGCTCTAGGGGACATTGGGTCAAGCTACGTCACAAAAATTATCTATAAACCGATTCATTTCGCTCTATTATTCAAAAAGGGAATTGCCAAGGTTGTTTGTGTTTATTAAAAACTCACCCGAGGTGATAAAAATTGGTACCCGGTAAGATTGCGAATGCTATGTGGTTCGCTTTAGCATGTGTGCGCCTAACAGGCGACCGGCTGGAGTGCTCCCCAGGGAGTGGAGATTGTGCACTGTAAAGTGCGGGATCGAAAAATAAATCCAATGACCGGGGTAATAATATACTGTAAGCCCTTTGGTCTTAACAGGTAAAGCGCTTTATAAGAAACTGGTATTATTATTATTATTATTAAACCAATTCTATTATTCTATAAATGGAATTATTCAAAAAAGGGAATTGCCAAGGTTTAAGTATATAATATATACTTATATATATATACGGAAACCAGACGGTAATTATTATATACTGAAACATTGTTGTTGTGATTATTTATAATTATATATTAAGTTATATTCGTTACACATTATATAATTTTAGATGTTTCTTGCTAATATTTGTTCATTTATACACGTTCTTTTTTGGTTTAGATCCTGATGAAGGGCAGACGCCCGAAAGCTTGATTGTAACCTGGTAGAAATCTTGCTACGTCCCCTCTTTACTTTCATGCGGATCTCAAATATACATATATATATATATATATATATATATATAAACCCCTCAAAAAATGTCTTGCAATTCAACTTTGAGCCCTCATATCTATTGAGTTATGATGGTTAAATTTGATATCATTGGAAAGTTGATTTATTCCTTGTCACATTGATACCCCATTTGTGATGGTTATGTTATGCTTGAATGCACAGTACTTCGCAAAACTCGAATGAAAGTCAGAAAAAAGGAAAGTCCAAATGAATGGCTATTGCTTACATCGAGTTCTTAACTGTTATACAGGTTTTTGTGTTTCTTTGTGTTTGTTTGGGTTTGTGCGTTAGGTGCTCAATACAATGTTGGATACTCTTGGTTGAATGTCAAACAATAAGTGAAAAACATTGAGGAATAATGCATGACCCATTTAATGATACTCAATAGAAAACCTGCCTTTCAACAATAGCCATTCATTTGGCAACTTTCCACTTCTGACTTTGATTTGTAATTCGGGAATACTGTGCATTCAAGCATTGCACAACCTTTACAAATGGGGTATCAGTGTAAAGAGGAATAAATTAAATTTCCAATGAGTATAAATTTAATGAATTATAGGACAATTAACAAAAAAGATACGAGGACTCAAAGTTGAATTGCAAGACATTTTTTGAGGGGTTAAATATATAATATATATTATATATATATATATTATATATCTATATATATATCTATATATATATATATATATTATATATTATATATTATATATATATTATATATGTGTTATGAATAAAAAGTAGGACAAGCTTGGACGTTGCTGGACTTTGAATCTTTAATCAGCTTTCGGCTTATTTGCCTTCATCAGGATTTTCTGAAGAGAAAATCATAACAAACAAGAACAAAAACCATAATAAATAAAAGTAAATCATACAAACAAAATCAGGCACCAACATCTTTAAGATGTATACAAAATGTATACAAAAAAGTGAAGAAAATAAATAATATGTACAAGTAGTTGTTTACCTTATTAGGCCGTGGAGAGTTGTTACGTGTTTGTGTTTATTATGTTGTTCTGAAGTATTGAAATATAGCGGGCGTGTAATCAAGTGTGTATATAATGTACTGCATGTGTACTATGTCTAAGTAGTTTTCCATTGTTATGATGCTTTTATTATCTTCAGGTATTGACTTTAAGAGCCAAGCACAAAGCGAAGCCTGTGATTGATGATTCGATTACAATTTGGAAAAAAAAACATAATATGAGAAAATATAAAGTCATGAGAGTGTTCTAGTGACGCATTTTCACAATCCAACACTTTGTCGAACAAAAAGAAAAATTTATGATGATTAGCTTCTGATTTGACAATGCACTTTGTAAATCGTTGTTGCGTATGGCGACAGGACGATAAAACTTCCTAATGTTTTTTTTTTGTGACTTTTTATTTACAAGATTAACAAAAAATGTTTTGTACACTAATAATCTAAATACAATAATCGTAAAAACTCCCGAACATGAACATTAATTCCTCCAACGAGAGGAAATAGAGAGTGAATGAAAGAATTTAGAGCGAAATGAGAGCGTCTGAAAAATACAAGGGGGAAAAAATGGATCATAGATGGAGAGAGAAAGAGAGAGAGAGAGAGAGAGAGGGAGAGAGAGAAATAGAGGGTATA
Organism: Paracentrotus lividus; assembly: GCA_940671915.1. Taxonomy (NCBI): domain Eukaryota; kingdom Metazoa; phylum Echinodermata; class Echinoidea; order Camarodonta; family Echinidae; genus Paracentrotus; species Paracentrotus lividus. Next base: position 18,021,302 of record CALNVZ010000174.1, read on the forward strand.
AGGGTTTGTTCATGATCCACTTCAAACTTTAAACAGGAACTTTAATCATGATTCAAAACACACGAACACACACACACACACACACACACACAAAATAATAATTCGTGGTGCACCGTTCATGGTTAAAATTTGCTACGCTGAAAATAACAACAAAGCTCGACCCCATGAAAATATGCAGAGGAGTATGTTATTAAAATTTTGCTCATAGGATGTATTCACTTCCGATACCCGATGCCAAGTGAAGGATATTAATATGCTTTTTATTTCCAGTCTGTTATCCATTAGGCAACAAAGCTATCATGGCGACAATTACTTGCAATTATCCATGACATGATTCGTTTGATAATATATTAGTCTAATGTACCGTATAAGTATTTCACAGTCAACCTTGTATGTTTTATGTGAATCAAGGGCCGTGATTTCATTTCATCGTAGATAGACTATAGGATGGTTGCTCAAATTGTGACTTCTCCCAGGGTTAGCATCCCACCACACTTTAGGGATATGATAATGTATAAAATAATATATAAAGCAAATTCTATAATGTCGCATATCTTAGATTTTGCACCAGCTAACCAAGCATTCAAAATAAATATGGAAATTACACGCAGTCTAATAACATTACGAAAAATCTCGGCTAGGCATCAACTTGGCAATGTCCCCATTGTTGCGTGCTATTACAATTTTCGCCACCTCTTAATAAAGTGCGTGCAATGCCATGGAGCATTCTCAACCTTTGTTCGATATTCGGCGTACTGAAAATGTTCAATTTCGAAAGGCACCGATTGATCAGGATCCGGTTAATGTGCTTATAAACAATAAGTCATGTACACATGAAGTGGTCAAAGATGACAATGACAGCGCAGACTTGTATCCAACACATTAGTGTAATCTTTCCTCGAACTCTCTTTGTTCAGTTGCTTCAAATTTAATGCCATTCAGTGTTACAGTGATTATTGCTTTTTATTTCTCGTCCCCACCGCTCCTATGTCCTTCTCTCTCTCTCTCATCTCACCACCGAATGGCATAGGAAGGGATGGATAGGGAGAGTGTGGTACGTATGAATGAGATTAGTTGCATAATTTTTCCATGATCTTGTAGATATAGAGAAATATTAAACATCTATTAGAATATGTTTATTGTTTGCTTGATGTTAATTGTTTTGAGAAAACTGCAATATTTCTTGTGTAAAATCCATCAAAAACAATAGGAATCAATTTAGTACAGCTTATCTCATCAATAACCATTGATACCACCTTGTGCCCTAACCATGTCTGCCACAGCAAGGAATGGAGGTGCCAAAATGAAATTTATGACTTACATGTAGGGACATATAGACTGTTAAAGTACTAATTAAAAATGGACTTATACCAACATGTTTACCAGTGGCATTAAAAGACACGCAGCGTGTGGAATGCGTTCAACACGGGTGGAGAAATTAAGGAGATCCATTTGTTAAAATTGTGATGTCTAGGAAGATGAATACAATGTATTACATTCCCTTCTTCTTATAATTAGGGAAAGAAAATAAATTTGGGGACGGGGAGTTAGTAGTTCTGTGAAAATTGCCAGACCCAAGCCCCGCACCTGTGTCTTTCCGAACAAAGTTGATCAGTTGTGTGTTCACCGATTCATATCTTTTCATTTAACCAATAATGATCGAACTTAGGGTTGTTGCGGTTCCTCTCAAATGCATTTGATTTATGTTTGGACGTTTACTAAGTTATTGACTTGATATTTCCTGTTGATTTTGGGACAGTAATTTTGAAAAAAGTTTTAGGTGAGTAATAGATTTCCCCTCTATTATACGAATTTGGTACTTCATACTATTGCTAGCTTTAACTAAAGAAAAGTAGTAAGATATTTGGTGAAATAAGTCTGTCTGGGGCTGCCCTCCCCCGCCCCTCTGCTCCGTAGCCCTGTGATATTAGTAAATCTTAATTGTGGATTACTCCACTGGCGTCTGTTATCAAGCGGTCAGTGCTGAGCTTGATGCTAGTTTCGTTCCACTGCTAGTGGCCTTACCCACTCCACCTGCACTTGCTCCGGCGCCTGGCCAAAAGAGAGAAGAAACAAACAGATATTAAGATAATTATCACAGTAAAAAAATTTCACCAAATCATCAAATCCCTCAAGGTTTAGGACAAAAGAAGTGTTGAGATAATCCATGTGCATCATCAAGTGGAGATTACATAATATCTAAAGTTTCATCACTGATGGTAAATCTTAAATTATAATTTAGTAATCTTTATATAAGTATATGTGCCAGAGTCAGTTTGTCCTTCAGTCAATAGAAGCCTTGGAGATTAGTAATCACAATTATCGATCTCAATCTCTCAGAGTTCCCAAATTACAGAATTATTCCATTATTGTTCTAGAAGCAAATTGTTGAAAAGAGGAAAGCAAATCAATTATACAAATACAAATTACGTGAAGACATGATGGACGGTGCAGCTACAAAGTAGTTCCTTTAGGTCCAGCTTAAGCGACAGGGTTATTGTGCAGTCATCTTTGCCTATAATTTAATGTTTAATTTCTTGTTGTTTAGAACTTGCAAAACACTTCATCAAAATGATCGACATATGAGTGTTTGCAGTCGTACAAACACCTACTCTGAATATTTATACGGTCGTTTATAAACGGTAATTGGCAGATGGTGAATTAATTTAGTGTCATAGAATTTCACCATTCCTCCAGACAATGGAATATAACCAACAAACCAAAAGCAAGAGAGTGTGACGATTAGTCACAAAAAGATAAATATGGACCTTGCGAGAGTAATTGAGATTGCCAGCTCACAAATTAGCGCAATTTTTTAGTATGTTCCAAAAAACTTCTGCCAACATTTACAACACAACAATGAGGGAACCTTGTTCCAGGCTGGCTGATGTAAATCAATGAAATATTAAAGACTTACAGCTTAACAAAAGTAGACACCAATATTACATGTGCGGAGTAGTGCAGTAAATAAGTCCTATATTTCCGAGGCTTAAATGAAAACGGAATGTAGGTAACCCAAGATGTGGACAGCTCTCTATATATGTTTCATTTACAGGACTGAGGTCTAAAATGTTATTAGTGTGCTATTTAACTTTATTCTTGATTAAATGTACTTGTATACTCATAGGACATTTTAAATCTAACGTAATAAAATGTAATTGGGGCTATGTAATATGTCAAGTGATACACAGGCATCAATAGGCATGCGTAATAGGGACAACCACTTGTCCACAAGCTAACATTAAAATCATGCAAATAGGATTCCAAATATTGTAGTTCATTATTTTTATAACAGGGTAAGTAAACCCTCCTATTGAGATGACAAGTCCATCCGATTTTACAAGTTATCAAAACGTTGAATGTACCTCAAACAAATGAAAGTTAACCTTACCCTAACTACACCCCTTACTTCCCAAAGACAAATCATTTGAAAAGCGGAATACAGAGCGCAATAATATCTTTGTTGGTCCATAAACACATTGTAGCTAAAAATATATATTAAAAAAAACGTTCCCAGAATGTAAATAGAAAACTACAATTACTTATGTTTCAAGACCACCACCCCATCAGTTCTAAAATGTTAAAAAACATTACAATATATACACACTACACACACACACGCACGCACTTCTACACCCTCCCGCCCACACCAAAAGCTTATCTGCTTTCCATGATACCTAGGGCTTAAAAAACTGGTCAGATGTCGTACATAACCTATCATTAATAATAAACAAGACAACTGTAGACAACATACATCCATACATTTGCCTCACATAAACTAAAACATTAAATATCAATTTGATTAGTGCAAATGCAATATAAACTGAACGGATCCACGGGGCAAGCCTTCACAATCAAGCCGTGTTCTACTAAAAAACACGCAATATTAGTGTCCATTGCTTTAATTTTTATTTTTTTAATCAAGAAAATATGACCAAGCACAGGTGCCAGTCCAGGGTATTTAGTCCTTGTTCTTGTCACCGTCTATGGACAAATGCGAACGTAAAATACGGCTGCAGCCATCATATGTATCCATTTGGCATGACTCTGATATATCACGCAAGAATCTTAATATTTTGGAATGTATTTGGGCACAACGTTTTACAACTTTCCACTGGAGTTCTATTATTTCCCTGATGCATGTAACATCATCTTCAGAAAGTTATATATTAGCCGCATAACTTCTTTGGCACTCAACATATTTCCAGGAAGAATGCCCTATGAAGTTTTTAGAATTATTAATAAAATCATGGATAATAAACAATTATACTAACCGTCTTCGCCCCATTAATTCTGGTAAACGACCAACTTAAAAGTTGACCCATTATTGATATTCTATCCAGAAAGCCGAATCACAGTACACCAAACCAGAAGAAATCAAACAATTCCATGCCAAGTGAATCTATAGTCTCTTATATCGGTTACATTTTAGTCACAATCACGGACACATTAGAGAAAAAGGACGATGTCTACTCTCAGATTTCGATGCCCACTGATTCTTCCATAACATTTGCATAAAAAGCCCTAAAAACCATGCCAATAATTGCACAAAATATATTTTCCAGAATTCCAGAATACAACCAAATGCAGCTATCATTGTCAACTCCAGCAACCCTTTTGAACCAACCCATTATATACACTCATTAAAACTTCACAATCTTGATGAAAGTCTGCCTTGATTTATATTTGATTATTTGGCCTTGCGACACTTTCCAAAATTATCACAGTAACTTCACAGTACTGGCCTAAAAAAAAAAACATAACGTATAGAATGCAGCCAATCAGTTGATATTTTGGCATTTAGCAAAGGAGTGGAATGTGAAGTACTCTTCAGAAATTGCTGTTAACTTTCATAATAGATATTCATTCAAGAGTAGGTGACTTCATTCATCCTCTTGCTTTGAAAAAAGGGCTGTATGGACAACCATGGACTACCAACAGTTCAAAAAAGTCAACTATTTATTTCCTAAACGAAGTTGAATTTAATAAACACTCAGCTCAAGGATAGCAATCATAATTAGATGCTTTCTGTGATTAACACAAGAGGTAGAGGACGCCATTCTTACGTTTTGACAAAGTGCGATGACCCACTAATAAAAGAAAATAATCCTACAGTTAATTCCCTAGTTAATTCCAATTGTAAACCCCAACTTTTCATGCGTTGATGTAAACCATTGGAAATAAAATTATGGAATTGTGGCAGTTATAATCCTTCTTTTATTACATTACTCCCATTTCCCTTTCTTGTCAACTTCCCATTCTTCAACGCGTCATTGCGCAGCCATCTGTTCCGCTAATAACGAGGCAAGTGGACAAAAGCGCATACTGTACTGCAGCTTAACTCCGACGCGGACATCTGTTTTATTGCTATTCTAAAGTTTGCATATCGAGTTCCTAAAAATACCCTAAACCTCTGTAGCGTATTGCCTCGTCAATTCAATACCCCAGTGCTTTTCCCTGCGTTTTAACTCCCTAGAAATTTTGGCAGAAGTGATAGTTTTACGTAATATGTGGCCATTATACGGATTGAGGATTTTTTTTAATATTAAGAACATATTATTTCCGCCGGATGTGTCAAAATTTTACTTTTAGTTATTTCATAGAATAAGTAACTTGCCTTGTTTTTGAAACGATAACCTTCTTATATTTCCGTTATCTCCTTGTGTTTTATAAGAGCCCATTCGATCGTCCAATTATCATCAAATATCCACTTGCAAAGCTCCGATTCGATCCAACAAAAAGTTATTCCAAGGAATATTTCAATATCCAAAAAACATGATTTTGACGGAAGAGTGTTGTTAAGGAGTATTGACGCGGCCTTCCAGGGCGTCCTGGTATCATACTGGTAAGTAGCTTGCTCTTCCCTCCACGCTATCCACACCCGAATTTAGTGTATACATACAAGGGCGTTTTTTCATGCGGACTGAGTGAGCTACAGCCTGAACGCTCGCTCAATAAAGGACTATTCTCTTTTCTTTGTGGCTACTGCGTCCATAGTAATAATGTGGCTCCAAAGCCACTAAAAGAGACCAAATGAAATCTAGTTGAACTTATTCAGTGTGGAAGGTGCAACATGATTCTCTACTCCCCCCCCCCTCATTCACTCCCGTATTTTTTCTTTATTACAACGCCAAATAGGCATGCTTCGGCCATTCCAGTGTTTTGTGGTCAAGAAAAGAGCCCAGTTTATCTCCGATTTTTTATTCTTTTCAGTTCTTTTTGGCACTTTTTCACGAAACGGTTGCTTATTCATTGAAAGAAGTTGTTGGTTTTGGATAACTGCCAAAGGTGAAATGCACTGCTGAATACAAAACAACAGTTAGTATCTGTTGTCACAAAAAAAGAAAAAAAAAGATAGAGTTTTTTGCGTGAAAGTTTATCTTTATTTAGCACTTTTAAATCTTGGTGAATTGTAGGCCTATAGTTGGACCCACACATTTTACGAAGAAAGAAAGGTAATTCATGGTAACACTTAATTCTATCATCTTTTCCAATGATATGATTATTTTTTTTCATCACTAAAGACATTAATATTGTGTCTCCCATTTTGAAGTTTTAATATTCTGTTCCCACGATTCGTTTTGCGGAAAATAACTGTTGTTCTTTTCGTTTCGTTGACGGTAACATGCCAACTCGAAATCTGAACAAAACTTTTTTGTTGGGGTTTACCAACCCCCTTCTTTGGGCCTCTTCCAAATATTGTATCCCTGTTTAGCTGTAAGCACCGGTTGTTTTGAGTTTGATATGCTTGGCATTGAAAAGTGACCTCTAAATCGTTATGGAACCGGACTCCTAACCATTTTCAGCGATCTGACATTCAACATGTAACTTTTTACTACGCGTTGGGTAAGGGGAGCCTCTTTTCTTCACAAAGCCTACGATATCTTGAATGCAAATTCATTTATTTTTTTTCCCATAAAAGACCAAACTTTTTAGGCCTACAAAATGGCTATTACATAGGCTTCATAAAGGAAAAAATGTATTATCGTCTATCTATTTAGCAGTCGATCAACTGTAAAAAAATAAGAATACGCAT
>CALNVZ010000174.1:18042751-18229745 GCA_940671915.1 Paracentrotus lividus
GCAAGTGCTAAAATAGCACTTCAAGTGCTGATATATAAATACAAATATCTTCAAAGTAAGTCTATAAGACTTGAATTAATACAAGTCTCAAATAAGGTTTAAAAATTAAGTCTTTCGAATTAAAGAGTAAGACTACCGTTTATTTAATTGATTGAAATTGAATTTTATACACTCTAAAAACTATAGTGCTAATTTATTGGTGCTCGTATAGTGACTGCACTTGAAGTGCTAAATCAGCACCTGAAGTGCTGTTTTAGCACTCACCAAAGTGCTAATTTATCAACAAAAAATGTTCATGGTCGGTATGGGATTCGAACCGGGTTCACCTAGACATGGAAGAGTACCGCTGACGTTACCAACTACACCAAGGTGAGTCTCGCTCGGCTAACTCGGCTTTAATGCTATGTACAAGCTAGTAGTCATGATTATGGCAAATTTGAAGAAATTCATCATGCGACAATATGATCTGCTAGCAACCGTAAGATGTGAATTGGTCTAACGTGCTCGTCAGCGCTTCTCATGAGGAGACCCAGGTTCGAATCCCAACGAAGTCACGCTCACCGTTCAGCTCACGTGACAGTGCTAAAACAAGCACTTTGAGTGCCGGTGACTATGCAAGCACTTTAAAAACGCTGATTTCAGCCCTTGAAAGAGTAAAACAGCACTTCAGTTTTTAGAGTTTATATCTTTTTCATGATTTTCGTTAGCGGAGCTCGATTGGAAATTATATTTTCTTAACCGCTGATCTATCTGTCTGGTCCTCTATCTATTCCTTCTCCCTCCCCCTTCCCTCATCTTTTGCATATTTTTTGTTTATATTCAATCAATAAACGTTGTATGTATTTCCCTCTTATGTCTATGGCATTTACTAAATATTATATTTTATGTTTATAGTTTATCAAAGCGTTTCTATTACTTTATATTATTAATTATTAAGTAACATATGGTATTTAATGTATTATTAAATATAAAGAAATAATGCTTTAATACTGCACATAAAGACATACTGTGCATGTATTGGCTCGTTGAGATTAAAAATAATGAACGAGAGCAAATCGTATACATTGAATTGAATTGAATGAAATTGAAGTCTTTATTCCAAGACACAGCTGCGATGCAGAGGTCCATATCAACATACAAACATTATATAAATAGTGCGAGTGCTCTGAGCGCAGTGCAGAGCATGTACTAGATTTATGTGCACGACAAATACTAATTAGTCCGAGGGCACATTGTATTTCACGAGGCCGTTAGGCCGAGGTGAAGACAGAGTGTGGCCCGAGGGGGTAATTTTAGGTATTGGAGTTCAGCTTAGGTCGAAGTAATGTAATGCATTAATAGTGCAGTGGACACTATTTTATTATAGTAAATAGCACCCTAGATCTTTACGGTTGCCGTATAATGGTTTTATCTTTGCAATATGTTTGCCAAAGCTTTTTGGTGGCTGTATAAGCTATGGTGGAGCGTATAATGGTCGATTCCGGGCGTATCTGAGTGTGGTTGTGCGCACCATTTTTACTGTTATTCGCGCTTTGCGCACCAAAGGAATTCGATGTCACATTCCATTTTTAAGCACAGGTAAAAACCGCTTTGCAACATAACAAAAAACCGTTTCAACATTATTATAATATAGTGCATACTTATCATGCAACTCTAGATAGTGTCACGACAAATACTTAAATTATCCCGAGCCCCCCCCCCCCCCCCCCCCCCCCCCCCCCGGCCCCCATTTATTTCACCTCGAGGCCGATAGTGCGAGGTGGATAAAAGATGTTGCCGGTTTTGATTTGGGGTGCCATAGTCGATTAATTGCTAGGGTAGATTGTGATTTCACGTATAGTAGTTAATGTGATATGAGCTTATATTATGAAAAACCCCTAGGATCTTTGGACCTTGCCTAATCTGGTTGTTAATCTCTGCAAATGTTTGCCATAACGTGTTTGGTGCGGTAATTAAGCTATTGTGCGACGTGAAGTGGGCTCGCGGTAATTATTGGGTGTCGCTCGCGTATTTTGTCTGTTGCGACTTTTAGTTAACGGCGTTGCGCCAACAGATGGCAATCGATTTCACCATTCATTTTGTAACACAGGTTAAAATACCGATTCCAATATAACAAAAAAAAAAACTGTTTTACAATTATAACAACAAACCGTTCAAGTATAACAAAACGTGAATGACACCGTGACATCATTTCACCAAATCAACAACTGCTTAAAATATCGACACTATTTTACTATAACTACCAAAAATGCGTTCACAAACATTCCATTAATGTTTGACGACACTGTGACACCCTTTCAACCAATCACAGCTCGTAATACGACCACTATTTCACTATAAAGTAGTATAGGTTATGATACAATGATAATACTGAAATACATAGTGAACAAAGAAAAGTAAAAAGATCTACAATGAGAAGAGCATCTGAGATATACAGTGCAAAGATTAAAACAAAAATAAGAAAGAAAGAAGGGGGAAAATAAAAAGGACTAAGGCCTAACAATATACACAATATCTGAAACCTACCTTTTGGCAAGAACAAAAACTTAAATAAATTCAACGAATGAGATATCTATTACTTAAACAAACAAACAAACCAGAAATAACACTAAATCTACTAAGAGCATAGTTAATAAAAAGGGCGGATCCAGGATTTCACGAGAGGGGGGGGTGAAAGGCAAAATTGGAATTTCAGATTTAGGTACACCTATTATCTTCCCGTCACATCGGCGAGCAAAAAGGTACATCCTTTTATTTCCTTTTTTTTTAAATCACACTTACCGAGCGATAAGCGGGTGGGGAGGGGTGCGGGGGAGGGTTGGTTGTAGGTATTATCTTTTTCGGCCTTCACGAAGGTGTGATATATTAGCCAAAGGGTAGGGTTCTGTCGGTCAATCGGGTATCAAGGATTCCACCCATTTTCCCCTTTTTTCGGGGAGGGGGGGGGGGGTGCTGGCCCGTCGGTCCACCTGGATCCGCGCTTGATAAACGTCATAACACTATACTTAAGTTTCATGATATAAAGTAACTATTGTCTTGTTGTCATGACTTGTCTCAATTTGCCAATATAATCTTGAATCCTGACGATGGTTGAAGCAAGCTTTTGATCATTGAGTGCATTTTTCAAAAAAAGACCTAAATACATTTTCATTCATTAATTACTCTTTAAAGCTTCAAACAAGCACTGAACATGCCTCGTATTGGAAAATAAATTCAAATGATCTTTTCATAAATATAGGCCCAATAAGTTGACGAAAAGGCAGATGTGTTGATTAATGAAATAAACCCAACTAGAAAAGGTTGATTGGTAATGCACTCATTCCCCTCATCTTAGCTATTAACGACAGGTCCAATTCTAACGGTTGGTCGTCGACACCGTAGTTGACATCCGCCAACATGGATCATGTAACGTCTTAAGGTCGGATTAGTAAGACCATAGAGAATAGGATTGAGGGCCGAGTTACCCCATAGGAGACCATTGACAACCTCCCAAGTTGTTTCTGAGAAGCATTCATCGTCACCACACATGGCTTGCAGAATGCTGACGATTTCGTATGGGAGCCAACAGACGAGGAACGTCCCCACCAAGATGGACAATGTCAGAGCAGCTTTCTTGTGTCGAGCGAAGAGACGCTTGTGCTGTTTATAGACCGCGATACGTTGTGTCCCAGACAGATCTGGAACTTGGTGCTGAGAGGCAGAAGGAGCATTCGCATCAGAAGGAGTGAGAAATGACCGGGGTTGATTCTTACGCTTGGTGACGACTTCAACCAATGGTTCCCTCCATCGGTCCGCCATTGTATTGGTCGGGACAGAAGGAAGATCCGAAGGTGGCTCTGCGTCAGGCTGTGACATACTACGCACTTCCAAATCCTGCATCTGATTCACTTGGCCACTGCGAACATCTGTTGAAGCCAAACTGAGATTAGACCTGAATCGTCGAAGATTCTTTGACCTTTGATGAATCTGATAATACACTGATATATTCAGGCACATTATGATCGGTAGAGGAATCCCAAATTCGAATATAAGAATAGCGATGGTAAAAGGCAACAGATACACAAGTTCCAGTTCACATTCGTTGCGGAAATCGACAAAGTCGGTGCCACTCATCGAGAATGCTACACAAGAATAGATGGCGATGCTGCATACCCAGCTCACTAATATAGCAATGACAACTTTCCTACGAGTCCAAACTGTGCGATATCTTGTTTTCTGCGACATGAGTAAAAACCGATCAAGACTTATCAACATGATAACGACAGTGGACATGAAGGTTGAAGTATAATCCAAAATGGACCACAATCTGCAAATGACTTCACCAAACATCCAGGAGTCTTCAGCTACCCAGTGAAGATTGATGGTCAACACCAAGGCACCTATGATGAAGTCAGATATGGACAAGCTGAATATAAGCGTATTGGTTGGATGAGCACGTACTTGATAATGAAAGCAGTAAGCCAAGATTACCAATAGGTTGCCAATGACGGTGACGATAATAACAGCACTGTAACCCAAAATTAAGGGCATTCGTTTTAACTCTGGCACATATTCGGTATCATTCTGACTTTCGTAGCTTAGTGAGTGGATATCCATCTCATTTTCAGTTACGATATCCATGCTCTCACTAACTAAACTGCTTGTCGTATTCATCTTGTTAATAGCAGACGACGATTTTGGTAGCTTTCTAAACTCAAAGTTTTGTATGGAATCATATGAGGAAAATTAAATGGGGATTTCTATATCTGCATAAACCTCTATTATATTATTGAAAAGATCACTCCAGGTATAACTATAATGGTGCCGATGCGATCTGAAATCGTTCGAAGAATTAAATGCAATGTTCTGCCGTCGCCAGCTTCGTAAGATAGGTATAATCAGTTTCACTTTTCAATTGGTGGTAATATTGAACACGAAGTCACAATAACTCACATTGAGTTGAATAATAACTGTTGCCAGATCCATTGTCCGTCTGTCGCTAGATGTCGGAGTGTGTGAAACATGATCATTGAAATTATATTCATTTGTTAAAATACCCAGAAGATAAACAGCGATCGTCTCCCAACAATTTTCGCGCATGCGGAAAACAGGCCGATTGGGGTCTATTTGCTGACTATGTTCTTTGTGATATATGGCGTAATCTTTCTATTCAAAGGCGTGTATACTCACGTGTTCAAATGATATATACATAATTATGACCTTCATGTAAGCAAACTTACATGAAGCTAAAACGCTAAGTGAAGTGATCATAAATATGATGATTTTTAATGATGATGATAATAATAGCAACAATAACAAAAATATCAATAAGAGCGCATTTCGTTTCATTGAACAATACAAACTATAAATTATTAATTATTTAAATTGTAAAACAATAATAATTGAGCCTATATCAAAGCACCGGTTAAATGAAAACAAGGTCCGATATCAACACTATGTAAATAAAATACAGTAAAAATAAAATATTAACCCAATCAATATACGAATTAGGCCCTTGTATATTATTGGCGTGAACTATACATCGTTTTGACTTTTTTCTGTGGGGGGGGATTTTTAATTTTTGCGCATAACCAGATAACCTGTTTACCGAATAACCGATCAATCAGTTTACAAATCAAAATTAATTTTCAACATGAATCAAAGTGGAAACGGATATAAAATGATTAGAATTTTCAATATTGTTAGTACTACGTATAATATGACTTAACATAGCTAAAGTTGTAAATGCACTCTTGGCTGGGGATATATCCAATTCAAAATAACAACATCTAAAATTATAGAAAATAAAACATCTACACATTCCAATGAACACGGCCATTATACGCTTAGAACTCTAAAGCTTAAAAAGAGAAAAATAAGAAAACAAACGGATGAAAGCCTTATTACGACCAAGCTATAGCTCCTGCACTCGAACAATTACCTAGAAAAAATAAAATATCATCGGAAGGCTATAATGTCTTTTGATGGATGACAGTAATGTGTATGAAGGCTTATATATAGCACGCCTGTCACTGATTTTTATTATGTTTTAAAGAACGCATGCTCCTCGCCTTGTTCATTCCAAGGCAAGATACAAAATTACAAATCATTGTTATATGAGTGTAATTGCTGATGTCGGGGTAATAGCGACCTGATTAAACTTTTCAATTGTTGAAAATGTGGCGCGTGTTCTTGCAGTATATGGATGGAGTTATGTATTCATGGCAACTGCTATATTTGCGTCCGCCGCATTATCAATGGTCCTTCGTGGTCTTGTGCCCTAGGTACTAAAGCATTTGGACTAGGTGAGGACCTTGGTTCGATTTGCTCTTGTTTAATTTTCTTAAATATATTTTCTTAAAAGTACCCATTTTAGGGCAAGTCCACGCTATTTTGTAATGTAACAAACGGGTTAGAGACAAAAATAAGCTTTTTTGATAAATCTTAAATTGAAATCTCAATCCTTGGGTAAATTTTTGAAGGTACTAAGAACCTTCAACAAAATCATAAACAATAATTGAAATAACTAAATTCATTTTTAATTTATGATGATTTATTCGTTCGTAACACATGGGACCAGAAAAAAAAATTTGTGTTTTTCAATTTTGAATTTGTTCACATGATACTAGGAATTTAAAGAGCAGATAAAAACTTACATAGTCACATCCTCTTAACCATGTAATAAACTTTCTAAATACATATTTTAATGTCGATACAACTTCAAGTTTTTTGGCAAGGTCAAGTTTTCAAAAATATGCCAACGTAACACATGGGACAGTAACACATGGGACAAATATTCCATGAATTATTTTCCATTAAACATTTGGTGTAACCAAGGCGTAGATACATATTGTGTAAAAAATCCTGCTGATTAAACAAAATAAACATAATACAACACACCAATGTAAAAAATATTTTTTTTTTCTTTAATTAAGGTGGGAGGGAGAGTAATAAAATTGCATTATTTTACATCAGCTCAGTATCTTTCGTGAGACTACTTCTGAGACTTGAATACTTTAAGAATAAAAATATGGAAAGTTATGTGCTAGGTTTGTGATATTTTCACCAGAGGAAGCCAAAATGATATTGAAACAGAAAATATGTACTTTTTGGTTGTATTCCTGTAACAAACCTTTAGAAATATTGGTTGAAAATAGCATTTTTTTATGCATTTTATCATTTTTTCATTAATATTAATGAGCCTTGTGACGTCATATGACCTTGAAATGACTTTTTGACCTCCTTTGCATTAGGTTTATTTCATACACTTTGCGGTGATGATACATTATAATTATGTACCTTTAAAACCTCACCGACACACTTGATACAAAAGTGGTCGAAAAGTTGAAAAATCACCACCTCGGGAACAAATAGCTTGGACTTGCCCTTTACAGAATACTCACCCACTCATACCCCTCAGATCCTTACACACGCAAACCCTCACGCATCACACCCTCTCACTCACACATACACAAACACGCACACACACCCACACTTTTTATCTCACAAACGCACACACATCTACCCCCACAGTCAAGCACGCATACACACACACACACACACACACACACACAAACTCTCTCTCTCTCTCTCTCTCACATAAACATACCCTCACCCTATGTACTCACGCATACCCCTCACTCATTACTACTTCGCTCGATTGAAAAGAAAGAAAACAAAAATTATAAGAATTCCTCTTTCGTTAGTGAAAAAATATGCCCAATTGAATTCAGCTATCCATGAATATCACTATGAAGGACTTAAAAAAAAAAAACTTCATTATTAATATTACCTTTTTTGATGAACAAACTGTGATACCTGTATGAATAAATATGAGATATGAGATACCTATATAACGTAATAATAGCAATTAATATAATAGGGGTGGAAAAAAAACTTGTAGGCTAACTGGCTAATGGCAATATTGAATAAATTCATTATGCAATCCGACACTTATGACTATTATTATCATGTCCCAATGATGCTCAGATTTGCATTGATGTAGCACATTGAGCTGGTGTATAGTTTTGGGAGAAGGAAAATTTTAATTTGGATTCACAGTTAGATAATATGAAGGATTGAATCCTATAACTATAAATAAAGAATATTATATTACTTGAAATCTCGTTTTAGTGTCTCACATTAAAGCTGATTGAAATTACTGACCTTTGAACTTCGGTTACCTTTTTTTTTTATAGGAACACACTGCAGTGTTGTTTATATTACTTTATCTTACTTTATTATATTATCATTGTATTTCACTATTTTGTAGGTTAAGGGTTGCTTGTTTACAAGTTTTTAACCTTTTAAAACGAAATGCTGGTATTTTATGCACTACTAGGTTTTCCCGGCCATTTTCATCCCCCATTCACTCAATTACATGTGCGGAGCATTCAATTTAGCTAATTTTTTTGGCCTGTGCTTAAACTGGCATTTCAATATCACACTTTAGAAATTCAACCTAATGTGAACAGCGACCGAAAAGGTACTTTAGTCAATCAAAGACGTACAAAATTGGCCTATTTCACAATGGTAATTTTCAATTTCACATTTAATGTAAACAAGAGCTAATTTGTACGTATTTGTATTTTCTATTTCATTTTAAAGCTATCTATTTAATGCAAAACGTAGTCAATTGCACTATGTATGGTATATGGTGTGCTAACGCATGATTTTATAATTGCTAAAGAAATTATGTATCAAAGTCAGTCTTTGAAAGGAATGGCCATAGCTTTTGTGCTTGTAACTGAATATTCACATTAATCACTATAGATTCTGATAAACAATCAACACTTCGGGTATAGGCAATAGAGACATGAGATGGAGAGAGATCGAGATGAACGCATCAGCCCTGTCTCTCCATTCCTCTCCACGGCAATGACGTTATAGCAATGTTATATGTATATATTTTGTTTCATTACATAATTTTGATTTCATAATCTTTCTTCATTTATCAGCATTTTCGGAAATGTACGGATATGTGCCTGAAAAGGCTTCATGCTTTATTTCTCTCTCTCTCTCATAAATTTTCTTTCTCCATTCTTTCTCTTTCTCTCTCTCTCTCTCTCATAACTTTTCTTTCTCCATTCTTTCTCTTTCTCTCTCTCTCTCTCTCTCTTAAACTTCGGGAAGGGCATATAATGATATAATATTGCGTGGATGGCCCTCCATATGCACCACCCTCTCCATTCCTCTTCAAGGAAATGACGTTATGGCAATGTTATTTGTATTATATATTCATTATTTAATTTTCATTTCATAATCCTCCTTCATTAATTTTAATCATCTTCTGAAATGTATAGACATTGTGCCAGCAAAGGCTCCATGCTTCATTATTTTTCTTTCATATATTTTCTTGTATAAATTTTCTTCATTCTGTCTTTTTTGTTTTGTTTTTCTTTTTAAATGGTAGTTTAAAATATACTGTGCGCATTTTCCATTGTATACTTTTGTTTTCATTAATTTTTTAACCCTTTTTTTATTCATCATTGTAATTTGGACGGTTATAAGAGTGCGAAGAGAAGGTACATGTAAGAAGGTACAAGCCCCCCCCCCCTCCCGCTCAAGGGTTCAATCATACACTGTCTCAGCAAAATTACCCCCCCCCTTTTTCACATGCTCGGGACCCTATTTCAGGTTTTGTCTTTAACAAAATTAAATCAAATTAAATACCCCTATCAAGATAGGTCGGATGGGGGAGAAATTGCTAAACGACCCCTATTTCAATCATTTCTCAGGTTTTCCCCTACCTGAGCCCCTAAAATATACTCCTTTCCCTGAAAACGGGGAAAGAGCATATAGCATTAATTTGAATGAACACGTGTTAATTTGAAATATCCACTGGTGAATTTGAATGTCATACCAAGAACAAATTCTCGCTGGCACGAAATTGATTGCGCCTACTGACATTTTTGTTTGATCGAGTATTTTATGAAATCGAAGTAAAAGAAATGAAATTGAACTTTTTCTTTATCTAATTGAAGTAAGGGGTTACTGGAACATTCAATTTCGCTTGAAATTAAATGAATATTTGTGAAACCGACTGCATGGGGGATGAAAATGGCCGGGAAAACCTATATTAATTATCTTGATTTTTTATCTTGTACCAAAAAATGTGTGAATCTGAATCTTACCCGAACCGTTTCGCCTCAAATTATGTACAATTTAATGAAGCATTCATTGTGTTCATTCGGATGACTGCCTTTCTTGACTAATGAGGCTGACAGGTGAATATATGTGATGCGTCACGTCGAAAGGAGAGACTATTCGCGATTTTTGAAATCCATTTTATTTGATATTATTGATCCCTGATTCATTGCCTTGAATTGATATATAACCCGACTGTAAAGAGTAAATAGAAGTGGAGATAATTAGCCTCTGAACGTGAGGAGAATTGTGCTCTTGGAAATCAAAATCAAGAGAAAAACGTCTGCGAAGTTTGACTTCCGTTTGACTCCGAGCCAGAAAAATAAGACCATTTTGTCACCGCTCTACTCACCGAAATGCCCTAGCAACCACTTGTACAAAGGTGAAACGATTGACCAATGAGGAGGCTGCATTCAGGTATACAGAGAACAATACTCGTCCGTCACGCATGATCGAGGCAAATGCAGCAAGCGATGTTGTCTAAATAACATTCAATCTTCTCAAAAAAAGAAACTAAATTTGGCTAGTTGTTTTATATCTTCGTCAAATAAATAAAAGTCATGCTCTTTCTAATTGTTTAAGAAAAAGTCCGCTCTTTTAAGAAAAAGTGTTTACCAATCCTGGCGCTAAATTAGTTAGAAACAAAACTATTTTAAAAAACCTTTTGGGGGTTTATTCCGATGTTTGCGTGCGTTCTTTGAATGTCAATCGCGTATACTCTTATCATTATAAAGCGAGTCATTTTGATCTGAACTCTGTTGGAAATTTCGAACATAATAATGGTCTATAGACTAAATTATTCTTGTACAGGGGCTTATGCATTTATTTTATATCTTTGAATAAGTATATGATAGAGATAAGCTCCAAAAATGTTTTAAATAAATATTTGGCCTCACGAATGTATTTAGAATTTCTCTGAATCACGTTTTATGAGTGGCTAGGTTAGCTTAAGACAATGAAAATAAAACGTAAATGATTTGCCCGATCTCGTCTTTTATTGATCAAACTTGTTACCAGTAATAGAAGATATTAATATTTTTAGAAATGAATTCTTTTAAGAGTAAATCGTATTTTGTTTCGTCGTGTTTAGTAAAACGCTACTTTCTTAAACACGTTACTTTGTAAAATAAACTGCAGAAGACTTTAACCTAAATACTTGTATCAAAAGTATTATCACGTCACCTCTTTTGTATGCTCTATGTTCCTTGATGGAACCAAATTTGTTGATAGGGAGGATTTAATTTCCCATCAGGACAAAAGATATCGCGGCCCTGAAAATAAAATGCTGAAATTAACATTCATTTGGATCCAGATAGCTAAGTCAAGCAATAATGTAGCTTTTCCCCACATAACCCCCCCCCTCTCCCCACCCGATTGTTAGATTGACATTCGTTTGCGTGCTCCGCTATCCCGGATGAAACAGCTTTATTCACCCTAAAGACAGTTTTAGTTCGCTTTATCGCTCACAAAAACGAAACAAAAATCCAGTTGAAATCACACATCACATGACAAAGGCCATGCGTTGCTAAGGGCGGAGCTAAACGGAGAGGGAAATGAGCGTGGACGTTCGCTTGTATGTCCGGAAAAAAAAAAATTATGACCGAAAAAAAACACTCGCCGAAAAACTGCTTTTTTACCACTTTCCGTTACCCTTTTCACTCATTTTTTTAACAGAGCAAAGATGAAGCATGGTAGAACCAGAAAAATTAAAAAAAAAATTCCTCAAAAAATTTTGACTTTTTTATTAGTTTGTCGATTTACTCGGATCTTTGATCTGCGACTTCTCTCTCATTTCGACAAGACGTATCACATATATCGTTGGGCTTTGGTTTTTGTTTGTGGTGTCATATGAAAGGGCAGGAAAGGAACCTTTTAGATATGTACAGTCTGTGTCAAATAAAATGGTACAAGTGGAAAACATTTTTTTATAGTATGAAGATAAATGACAACTTGATATTGTTTGGTATTTTCATAAAGCAGGGAAATTAGACTTTCTTTTGAAATTTTTTTAATCACATTTGGTGCAGTATTTTTTGAGATATGACTAATTTTCTGCAATCAAGAAAAATCCCTTTTTCGCACGCCGTCCCATGCCTTTGTGTATGATTTCGCATAATGACCGTGAATTCAGCGCTCCAGAACAATAGAAGTGCGTAATTTCGATTTGTTCCTCGTCACACAAAACTTAGCATAACTTTTGTTTTACGAAAGCAAATTATACAGGACAAAGCGCATCAGCAAGAAAAATCTTTTGGCTTTAATTTGGCACCAAAGACACACATTATATGAAAAGATTTCACACCTAAATGATTTTTTCCCCGACTGTACCATTTTTTTTGACACAGACTGTCGATTTGAAAGAGAATTTCAGATACCGCCCGTCAAGCGTTTCTTGTTTGTTTGTTTGTTTTTTTTTTTTTATTCTCTTCAAATTATTGTTACTCACTTATACCTAACATTTTGGTCATATACATTTTGTCAAATGAAAGAAGAGACTCTAATATCTCACTTCGCGGAAACGGAAGTGAGATACCACCATGAGCTTAAAATCGGTGGGTCATTTATGAATTTTGATTAAGATTAAGTTATAAAATATCGATCAATGATATTCATTTATACAGGTGTATAACACACTCCAAAACAGGAATTCCGTCATATATAATGGAATTTACCATGGAAAATTGCAAAACTGCAGTTTTGGTAATTTTCACCCAGTGCTCACTGGACTATGAATTTTGACCCTGAACTCATTTTGTATGTTAGGGCACATTAATCATGTGACATTCCTTTTGGCAAGTTTGATATTGAAAATTTGAAATTTTGTACCATTAAGCTTGTGAACTTTAAAAATGACATTTTTGCCTATTGACCTTGCTCATTGAAGCATGAAATGTTCAAAAAATATGTGCTCAAATAATTGTACTTTTGCTAGTAAAATTACCTACACACATGTATAATTAGATTATTCGACTCCTCCTGGTTAAAAATGATTAATGGTTGATTTAGTGTAGATTCCGAGAAAGAAAGACATGTTAAATTCAATACACAACTTGTGAAGACACGGGAAGAACAAGAGTAAATTTTAAATCCAATTCATCAAGGAGTGTAGAATATCACGCATCGCATTTTATTATACGACCTAGAATTGGACGGCAGAAAAGCAGTCTGAAAGGCGTTCCCTTCTCCATATGATTCCGGCGGATAACACTCATTCAAAGATATCTTCTTTTTCCTGGTCTAAGATTTAAGCATGAATTAAATGATTTTAATCAATCCATTAATCAATCACTTATACACTTAACTTCGTAGAGAAATATACAGTACATGTGATTGAAAAACAAAGATGAAATTCATCAAAATTAATACATCGTCACTAAATTATGGAACGTCGAATAACAATTATCGACTTGACAAAACAAAGTATTTTTCCTCGTCTTCAACTATTGTCAATTTTAGATTATAATCTTCATATATACAACAATATTGTAATATTATATTATATAGAAAAACACTCTCCTATTGACACAGACATTTCCTTAAAGAAAAGTTCATTAAAAATAAATAAAGAAAGTGCAGAATGTGAAGAAGAAAGGGGCAAGGAGTATGCGTTAACTTTGAGATATATACCAAGTGAGTTTAAAAAAAAAAACACTTAGAAAATTATAAAGAAAACCAATTTTTTTAACCCCAAATTATTATACATATTTTGAAAAAATATCTTCTCCCGCATCTTCGGTACCATTTTTGTGTAGTATTATGTTTGAATTACACTATTGCTAAAGTACCAGCGGTAATATTTATATGTATGTACGGACTTGTTGGATTGTAATTTTTTGTATATACAAAATATCATTATTTAAATGCTCTTTTGTAGAATGCATTTCTTCCTTTTCGGTTATTGCTAATTTGGAATAAAAACGGAGGAAATGCATTAAGGCAAGACAACCTGACTATCTGACTAGCGGCATAAGGAGGCACACATGTTAACATGTCCAGGTTTGGGATCCATAGCATGCATGTCACTAGATGATGAAGGAATGCTCTTCATTCCTGTTCATATTTTACCCAATAGTATTTCGCCGCCCTTGTCTTGCACTATTTAAGAATTGGCTCAAAAAGTCTGCCGGATATGCTACTCTCTCCTCATCTTCCTCCTTTTTAACCTCCTCATGTTCCTCAACGATTGTGGTTAAGTTGACCACTGGGCAGAAATCAGTGTCCACATCGCCCGACCCAATTACGGTATGGGCACGTGTACGACCACCATCAATACTGGTAATGGATGGGCGTGGCATACGATGATCACGCGATCTTAATGTTATACCAGGTGGATTGACATCATTCATGATTTCGCTTGGAAAAAGTGCTACATCTCCGACAACATTGCCTTCGCTTCGTCGGTAGTAGTACCTAATAAACGGGAACATGATACCAGCTTCCAAGATGAATAATATACACTGCAAGTCTGTCAAAAGTGATAATAAAAAGATTGATTAAAGACTAATTAAAACGATGTTCATGAAATCAATTTCTATATCTATGATAATTATGCCTGTCAGCTATAAGTTTACATGTTCATGCTTACATTAAATGGTAGCATTAATGCTCCTACATTCTACCACCTGCATAAAGGCCTCGATCGGATTTTTTTAAACGGATTTTTCTAATACATTAGGTGATTAAAATACCTGCCACGATAATGCCCTATCAGCCAAACGATAGAAGGACGTCACCCGCACGAAAAGGGATTATATTTTTGGAAAGTTAAAAGATAGCAGGAGCCCAAGTCTGAATGTTCCATTTCATAACAACTAGGGCTGATCTATTTAAGATGGAAGACTGAAGTCGAATCCTAGATTCTTCTCAAATGATAGAAAACAAGACTTTTTGATGATCCATGGAGCTGAAAGCAAACTGTGATGATGACTGCTGGATTAATTCTTGATGCCAATGCTTGGGAACCTTGAACTCAGCTGACAGTCTGCAGGATAAATTTCTAGGACAATTTTGATATATCATTTACTTTATAATCTGGACAAACTGTCTGTCATAGACATGAAAGATAACTAGAAAAAAAAAATCAATACTCCACTTGCATTTCTAAATAATCTCCTCATCATGTTAGGTTTGCTGTGAATATTGCAAATTAGGAATGGACCCAGACAATATGAAATAATTTCAGATGCCAAAAATATTTGTATCTTTTGTGAAATTTCTGCTTTGGTTTGTATCATTATGCAAAAGGGGAGGGGGTGGTCAATAGAAATGATTCCCTAAAATATGCATCTTAAAATCATGTGACTAAACAACAGGAATGGGAATGTGATTATATATACAATACAAAAAGTAATGCCTCGATATATGATTTGAACATAGATTACAATATTATATTTGGTGCCGACAGTCGCCATGGATATCGAACATTTTCATATGATGAGACTCGGTCCTGTATTACTGCTTAGAATTTTCTGAATAAGTATAACAAAATAAATTAATGATGCACAGAATATAGAAGAGAAGCTTTTGAAGAGAGTGGTGAGAAACAGTTAATGAGAGAGAGAGAGTGCGGGGTGCGTGCGTGTGAGTGTATGTCTGTGGCTATGCGTGTGTAGGTGTATGTATGTGTTTGTGGTGTGTGTGTGTGTGTGTGTGTGTGTGTGTGTGTGTAGGTGTGTGTGTGGGTGTGTGTGTGTGTGTGTGTGTGTGTGTGTGTGTGTGAGAGAGAGAGAGAGAGAGAGAGAGAGAGAGAGAGAAAGTGCTTGTGAGGGTGTGTATGTGCGTGGGGGAGGGTGTTTGTGCGGTTGTGTTTCTGTTTGCATTTAAGATTGGAGAATAAGAGAGCAGAAAGAAGATGAAGATAATATTAATTTTTACAATGAGATAATACTTACAGCTGGCTCTTGCATGGTTAGAGAAAGGAAAGGTACACCCTAGGAATCTGAATCTCATCAGCAAACTGAGCAGTGCTGGTTGGATATTACAGATAACAATACCAAGCTTGATGAAAGCGAACTTCTTGGTAACGTAGAACGGTTGAAGAAACCTGGTTGAAGCGATATAAATCATATTCAGAGCCATCATCGCAATCACTGAAGAAAAGATTGTCGTCAAATTCACGATCACGAATGGCTTATCCTCCTCTACCTATATAAAACATAATGGAAAACCATGAATAACCATTTATTAAAATATTTATAAACTCTTCATACATGTAGTATCGAGTATTAATAACGGTAAAACAAAGTAATACACTGTAAAGTCTTTAAAAAATAAGTATAATGAGATTTAGATCCAAAGCGGATAATTAAGAATGAATGAGTGCTTCGTACAGCATGTACAGAGTTTAGTTTCTTGTTTACTTTAAATATAGGCTACATGCACCTAAACTTCTAAATAAAAAAATACACCATTTCCATCATTATTAATGAAGTAAAATCAACTATACTTATATGGAGAATGAACATTCTTACCCTTTCAGTCAAGTAGACTCCATCTAACCATATTAGTACACCAATGAAAGATAAGACAGGTTTGAAAATGGCGACTTGTAAGACGGCGATTTTCAACCATTTGAAGGTGTGCCTGTATAAAAAGATACGGATATAGATAGCAAAATACTAAATAAATGGTAGCCCCCTCCCCCACCCCCCCAAAAAAATAATAATAAAAAATAAATAAATAAAAGTTCTCGGTCCTTTGAACACGCTTTGTTTGCCAATGACCTACCCCTGGATGACAGAACTCAACGAGGACTGCACAGACTTGATCCGACAGATTCACTTCCGCAATCTTTAATGGGATATTTATTTACACGTGAAATCATGTAAGATGTGGAAAATGACAAGAGTGGATTCTGTCAATGGTATTTGCCCATAATTAGCCCATAAAATTTACACATAAAATAGGCCAATATAATTTTATTTCAGCTGAACCCTAGCTGTGCACAAAATGTGTGGAATATCACAACTAACTTGTACATTGTTTTATCATATAAACAGAATCACTGCTGAAGCAACACCTAATCCTTCTAATTCTCACAGATCATGTGCAGATGATTAGACAAGTTGTGTTGTTTGGTGTTTGTCAAGACCGAAAACAAGAAATAACTATTCCAAAGCTAATATTTTCTCTATACCTTGAGATGCCAAATTACGTGGCCATGGGTAGCCTTAGGGAACCTGAGAGACAAGCCCTCTTCTCAATGTAGGAGTTGCACTTTCATTTAGCTTATAAAAATAAGAAGAATCTGTGGAAACTCATTTGTACTGTTCGGGTGAATCAAATTAATTTTACTTTCCCCGAGGGTCTGATGTCGGGACTTGCAACGTTCATTTTTTTTGTACGAAAAAAAAACAACAAACAAACAGAACGAACACAAAAACAAAGAATCTGTCCATGTTTCAAATCATTCCCTGAAATAATATTAGACGTCAAATTTTTTATGTTTTTAATGTAATAATGTTAAATCATTATCAAGCTTATGATTGCGTAATATCACCTTCTGCTAAAGATAACGAATTCATATTCATACTGTAATCATAATTAGCATGCTTAGTTTATTTTTTATTTTTTTAATTTGTCGGATAATTCATGGGTATTTTTTATCATTAACAGACCGTTATAAATTTTGATGTATTGAACTGGGCTAACCCTCTCTAATAATTAGTATTCGCTGAGTCCATTTATCGAATATATAATTATAATGATGACCTAGAAAATTATAAGCAACTACTGGCTTAATCTATCATACAATATGTATAATAAATCGATTGCACTAATTTTCATTACCCTCCGACAGGGCATTTTATTTGCAATAAATATTCTGACCAATGTAGATTACAATTTTGAAGACAGTATACACAGTGATAAATACATTTTATCTACGTCAACGAAATTCTGTGGAAATCTTATGGCTACACAATCATAACTCTTTCTAAATTTATCAATATTCTATCAAATTTCTCAATTTTGTTTCCAAGATCAAACATACTAGTTTGCCTCTCATACGTGTATTAATTTCTTATATACAGTTTGATCGTTGAATTGATCTTATAGTTATTTTTGTTATCGGAAAAAATGTCAATCTCAGTAAATCGTACAGATCAGTCCATTTCAACCAGAGTTTCTCAGCTACTGCATATTTCTTAAGTACCTTGTGAGTCTCTTCTCTGGTAGACAAGGGCAACAACATGTTAGCGGTGAGCTGGCTAAGGGGAAAGTGAAATGTTCAGCTGAAAGGTGATACATCATTTTCTCTTGACCTCCGTAGTAGTTCATGACAATGACTAAGAACTTGAACAATGTGAAGGAATAACATCTGTAAAAGCATAACAGGAAAAAAATGTACTCTGGCATACATGGCAATATAACATTTAAAAAAAGTGTTGAAAAAAAAAAATTCCTAAAAACTGTAGGAAGATCTTGGTCTTCCTCAAGGACTTCTTTTCCATATCTTAAAGCTGACTATGTTAATTTTAGATATCAAGTTCCATGAGCGCCGAAACGCGGACCTGTGCGCTATTATAGAAATAGCCACTATTATTATTATTTATTATTATTAAAGGTAAAACTCAATCGCTTCTGATAATACATTAAGCATTTACTTGAACCTTGTAGGGTCTCATAATTAAGCAAAAGAATAAGAAGCCTGGCTGTATTTGATTTTCAGGTACTTACAAGGTTGATAATTATAAGCGCTACAGAAGTATCTAATTATAAACATATCACTATGGTTGTCAAAAGCAAAAGTGAGATAGGGTGTAGTTGTGTACTTACAAAGATGCTACCAAGTTGCAGAAGACAGCAGATACCGGTGAGTATATCCCAGGTAAAACTACACAACTCATCACCTACAAATAAAAAATAATTATTAGATTTATCTTTAAGAAATGTTTTTGTGTCTTTTTTGCTTAAAATAAATATGATTATATGATTCACCTTGCCTCAGTATAATATTTTAAATTATGATTAAATGATTCACCTTGCCTCATCATGGATAATCATAATTCCACGAAAGCTAAAAGAGAAAAAAAACAAATTAGATGTAATTCTTTCTTCTTTGTTATCTTAGATATAATCATATAATTTCCAGCTTTCTATACTTTTGTTTGTCTTCAAATCGGTTTTTATGAACTTCTCGGGAAATGCGGCAACTTCCACGTACCATATTCTTTATCATAAATTTCATGTAAAAAAAAAATAGTCCTGGAAAAAAATGTTTTAATATGTTTCGTCTCATGTAATGACTGAAAAACAAGTCATTATTTCTTGGTTAGTAAAGAATATGGTCTCCGTCTCAGTAATGAGCTCCCGTATTTGAAATTTGATCTCATGTTTCTTTTGACAAAGATATAATGACTGAAAAACAATTCATTATTTCTTGGTTGGTAATTAGGCCCTGTCACATCAGCCTTGCGTGTGAGTTACGGGTGACAATTTTTGCTACCCGCTGGTCGGCCGCTTTGACAGTATCTCGCACGTATCTCGCAAGTATTTGCCCGCAGGTACGCACACAAGTCTGATTTGCCCGCAGAAAAGTTTCGAACATGCTCAAAACTTGTTCCGGGTGACTTACTGGTGATTGCCCGCAGAGGTACAAGCAGGACACCAGTAGGGCACCCGCATCGACCGCAAATCACGCGTAATTAACCCGCTCGAAGTACGCAGATTGCCCGCGGATCTCTGCGGCCAAAAATATAATGACTGATGTGACAGGGCATTAAAGAATATGGTCTCCGTCTCAGTATTTGATACAGATTTATGAGTAACATCTGTACCCGCACACCTACTAGAACCACTCACAAACACACACACACACACACACACACACACACACACACACACATTTAAAAAGTATATACCTTCTTGTCTATCGCCCGAATATGAGATATTTATATTAATTTTCTTTCCAACGTGCCACCTTCACGTTGGAGCAAGATTAGAATATACAAAGAAGCTCATTCAAGTTAGCTCAACCTTTAGAACCTCAAACTAAAATAATTGTACATGTATAACTTAATGTGCATGATATGTGACATTAATCTTTATTTCATGTAAAGGAGAAACTCATTTACTATCCAGTGATATCAAATCTATATCTGTGCTCCTATGGATGACTGGGCACTTTGAGCTCTTAAAAATCACATTGTACGAAATTTTGACAAATGCAACGCTGACTCTCTGATCATTTATTCATTGTGTGAGGTAAGCCTGAGTCTATGTATTCATGATGTACAAGAAGGGGTAGAGCAACGTCCGTCTGGTGCTGCCCAGCGGCTGCCGGGCCCACGAAAAAAGTTGTTAATTGGGCTATTGAATTTCAAGAGTTGCTTTTGCTCAAATTTGGTATAAAGTAATAATGATTTTTATTATTATTTTTTTTTTTTTGCCTAAGTGCTCTGTCATCCATCACAGATTTTGTATCATTGAACAGAATATGGTTTACTCTTTTAAATGATACAAATATTAAGGTAAAGGGAGCAATACAACTTTATTGTGAATCTCTCAGAGGAATAAAGTCTGTATCGAATAAATGGTACAAGTGGGTATCATTTTTAATAGAATGAAATTAATCATAACCTAGTATTGTTTGATATTTCCATAAAATCAGGAAAATCAGACTTTCTTCTGCAATTGTTTAAAAAAAAAAAATCTTATTTGGTGCTGTAGATCTCGAGAAATGATTAGACGAATCCATGTGTGTAGGTTTCCAATATGATAAGCCAAAACGACCGCGATAGAACAAAATGTTTGGGCAATTTTGATTTTCTCGTCGTCGTACAAAATTTAGCATAACTTTTGTTTCACAAATATCAAATTATACGAAATAAAGTGTATCAAAAAAGAAAAATCATTTGGCTTTAATTTGATATCTCATACACATAACATTTGACAAGATTCCATCCCTAATTTATGTTCCCCCGCTTGTAGGCCCTACCATTTTTTTTTAAATACATACTTTATTTATAATAAAGGACTTCAAGTATAGGAACTTACTGGTAAGACAGCGATCATCCACCATGTTGTAATACGATGGTTGGAAACAGTTGAACGTCGAACCTTCTTATCTAAGAAACATGCTGACTCGATAAGCAATGTTACGAGGAGAAACGTCACGAATGTGCATACGATCAGCAAGGTTAAATTCAAAGGTCTATCCTTGATTCCTTGATAGGTGAAAGAAACAAAAAATTTAAATAAAAATGTAAAACAGTTTTTCTGTCAATAAATCACGTATATAGAATCAAAATAAAAGTAAGTATCAATTTCAGACGGCGATGATGATAGCTTTTATGATGATGAGGATGATGATAATGTTGATGATGAAAATAATGAGGATGGTGGAAGAGGAGTACTCTGTGGTGGTTGCAGTGATCATTGGTGATAAGATGATCAAATTATGACTGTGATATAGGCCTGATGATAATGGTGATGATAGTGACGATGATGGTGATGATGATGACGATGGTGGGGTTGATGGAGGAATACTTTGTGGTGGTGACTGTGGTAAATGTGTGATGAAATGATAGGATTAAGATTGTGATATATATAATCCTGATGATGATGATGCTGCTGATAATATTGTCGATACGCAGAGGCTAATAACCATTGACGGCGATCCCGCGGGGGACGGGGGAGGGGGGGGGGTGGGACGTGCCCCCCTTTGATTTTTTTCTGGGGGGATCGCCCCCCCTCGATTTTTAAAGCTTGACATATTTTTATGTAGTGAAGCTTGTGAAGCTAATAAAGAGGTAAAACGTATGTCAAACACAATGCTAAATGTTATCATAAGCTTGTGAAGCTAATAAAGAGGTAAAACGTATGTCAAACACAATGCTAAATGTTATTATAAGCAAAATTTTCGGCTCGCGCTTCGCGCTCGCAAACATTTTCATTACTTTCTGCATAATGTGCGAAGTATGCTAATTTTGAGTGTATTATTTTTCACTTTCGGGAGTTTCTGTCCCCCCCCCCCAGTCGTGACATGAAATAGCCGCGCTTGCTAGTAACCATGACTATATGATGATGAAGGTAACGCTTATAGTCTGAAATTTCTTTATTGCGAGGGTACGATTCTCTAATTTTATAAAATAATTCAGTAAGCTCAAAGTTCGTTAATCAGGAAAAGAAATTAAGGTTTGTTAAGCCAACAATGGGACTCCAATAAGGTTCGCTTAAAATAAAATTAAAAAGGGGTAAAATATGTTAATTTGAAATGAAAAAGTATTGTTGATGCTATTTTCGGATTAGAAAACGCTATTTCCTTTTCGGAATATCGAACATTTGAAATATCTGGAAAGGGAACGTGGATCTTGTTTAAATGTACACATGTATTGCTTTATGACATGAAGACATGATTTTTTTTTAATCCGATAGACGAATTTCATTTTATTTCTCAGATAAACGAAACTTCGGAATTTATCGCAAAAAGGAATCATGGCGATGATAGGATCGTGATGATGGTGATGATGATGAAGATAATTATGATGATAATGAAGATGCAATCCATATACGGTGCAAATTTAATTGTGCAAATAATTAAGCGGCAGAAACGCAACTTATAATGTGCAAAATGATGATGTAGCTCAATATCCTTTGAGGGTGCTACATTTTTTTCCAGTGTAAATTGAATCTCAAAAGTTTATGTTGGTATTGCACTTGGAGGATGGTGGCAATTGCGTGTTGCAGTTTTTTTTTAAGAACGTACATACGCCATGATAGTGATAAGCACAAAATCTTTCTAAGGGACAAAACGTGTATACATCAAAATTTGAATTCATTTTGTTAAATTATCTCGATGATCTGTATAATTCCTTTCTAATTTTAGAAAAATATACAACTGATTGATGATTTAAAACAAGAATTATACATTTTGTTTTAAAATCCAACGAATGATTTTATAGTTTTACAATAATGAGGGATAACATAATAAATATTCAAAATAGAAATGGATAAACACTCATGTTAAACAAAAGGTACATTATAAACAATCATAAATGTATATGATTAGAGTACCTTGTACCTTAATTCTTGCATTTCTGACGAGATAATAATTCAAGATAATGGATTTTTTAAATGCAAAATATCAAGCAAATAGTTGATACAAATGCTAGCATGGAAGAATATGCCTGGGGTATGTTTTGTAGCAGAGTAAGTGAACAATTCCACAGTAACGTCCGCCACCCGGCTTTTTTTTTTTTTGCATTTTAATTATTTCAACCCCAGTTATGATGGAAATATATATAGGAGCTCTTTATAAATGTACTCATATATATATACATGAACATTACATTAACTAGAAGCCCCAAATATTTCAATTTTACATAACTACGATGCAAATAATTTAAATATAAAAAGTCTGGTAACAGACGTTAATGTGGAAGAGCCCAACTGTTCAGAAACCATGGTTACTGTCATCATCAACATAATGTGATCATAAATAGACAATGTAAATAACAGTAATAAATGATAATAATTCATATCACAAAAATTAATATGGCAAATTCTCAATTTAAAATGTGTTAAAAAATACATTTAATAATAATAATCATAATAATAATAATAATAATAGTTGTTGTTATTTATTAAGCGCTTTTACAAACAAATGATTTTGATCAGAGCGCTAATGCAACGTATATATTTTCGTCCATTGAGTATTTTAAAAGCTAATTCATCAGCCATATCATACCATTAAACGACTCTGAACCTACATCACCATGATCACCCGAACAAAATAATTATATTCTCGCGAAAGGCGACTTAATGGTCGTCCTAGAGTTGTATAGGACGGTACTAATAGAGATGTATTAACAATAGATTAGCATTCTGAGTTTGGAAAATGACCGCAATTAAATTGCATTAGTACGTGTTCTAGGTGAAATTTGGCACTGAATATTTATTAGTCGTAACGTTGGCAAGAGACGATAATTGTCGGCATAGAAATCCCCATTGTGTCAATTAACCTCATAAAATCTAATCTATGGTATAGCAATACACCTCTGCGACCTATCTTATAATTGTGTAATCTGACACCGCCAATCACATGTAATAGATGTATATATTAGGAAGTTAACTTTCTAAAGAGATCAAAGCTATGATATTCCCATTTGAATACGGTCAATAACAAGAAAGGGCCCGCACCTTTAGATCCACAGTACATCCACTTCTGAATAATAACATTTTTATTCTTTATTAAACTGCTAAATACTGTCATGCGCGTATTCTGGGGGGGGGGGGGCTTTACGGGCCCGGGCCCCCCAGGGGCGCGCAGGGGGGCGCCGAAAAGAGGAAGAAAAAGGGAGAAAAAGGAAAGAAAAAAAAGAACAGAAAAAAAAGAAAAAAAAAAGAAAAAAAGGGGGGAAAGAGGAAGGGAAAAAAGGGGGAAAAGAGGAAGGAAGAAAAAGAAAAAGAAAAAGAAAAAAGAGGGAGAGAGAGAGAGAGGAAGGGAAAAAAGGAGAGGGGGCGCCAAATCGACATTAAACTAAGGGGCGCCAAATTGACCTTAAACTTAGGGGCGCCAAATCCGACCGCTTAAAATTAGGGAGGGCGCCAAATCGCTTAATTAGGGGGCGCCAATCGACAGTAAAACTAAGGGAGCCAAAATTGACTCAAACTTAGGGGTCAATCGACCTTAAATATTAGGGGCGCAAATCGACATTAACTAAGGGGCGCCAATGACCTTAAACTATAGGGGGGCGCCAAATCGAACCTTAATTTGGCGGGGGCGCTAACGACCTTGTAATTTAGGGGGCGCCAATCGACAGTAAACTATTAAGGGGCTGGCCAAACTTGACGTCAAATAGGGCGCCAAATTGACGCTTAAATTTAGGGGCGACGAAGACTGCGCCAAATTCGACAGCTTAAACTTATAGGGCGCCAAATCGACCTTAATTTAAGGGGGCACGCCAAATCAGACTTTGATTCTAAGGGAGGGCGCCCGTAAATCGACCAGTAAACTAAGGGGTGCCAAATTGACGTTCACACTTAGGGGCGCCAAATCGAAATGGGCCCAAAATCGACAGTAAACTAAGGGGCGCAAATTGACCTTAAACTTAGGGGCGCCAATCGACCTTAAATTTAGGGGGGGGCGCAAATCACATTAAACTACGGGGGAGCCAAATGAAGCTTAACGTAGGGCGCGCCAAACTGACCTTAACACATTAGGGGCGCCAAAAACGACCTTTATTTAGGGGGCGCCAATTCGACAGTAACTAGGGGCGCCAAATTGACCTTAAACTTATAGGGGCGCCAAATAGACTTAAATTTAGGGGGGCGCACCGATTAATTAGGGCGCCAATCGACAGTAAACTAAGGGGTGCCAAATTGACGTTAAACTTAGGGGCGCCAAATCGACCTTAAATTTGGGGCGCCAAATCGACAGCAAACTTAAGGGCGCCAAATGACTTGCAAATTTAAGGGGGCGCCAAATCTGACCTTTAATTTAGGGGGGGGCCAAATCGACATAAACTAGGGGTGCCAAATTGACGTTAAACTTAGGGGCGGCAAATCGACGTTCAAATTAGGGCGCGCCAAATCGACAGTAAACTAAGGGCCAATTGACCTTAAACTTATAGGGGCCAATCGACCTTAAATTTAGGGGGCGCAAATAACATTAAACTACGGGGAGCAAATGAGCTTAAAACGTAGGGCGCCAAATGAACCTTCAAATTAGGGGCGCCAAGACAGTAAACTAAGGGCGCCAAATTGACCTTTAACTTAAGGGGCGCCAAATCGACCTTAATTTAGGGGGGCGCCAAATCGACATTAAACTACGGGGGAGCCAAATTGAGCTTAAAACGCTAGGGGCGCTCAAATAGACAGTAAACTAAGCAACGCCAATAAACTTAGGGGTGCCGAATAGACCTTAAACTAAGGGGCGCCAAATTGAGCTTAAACATAGGGGCGCTAAATTGAACTTCAACATAGGTGGGACACCAAATCGACCTTAAACTTAGCGGCTCTAAATCGACCTTAAATTTAGGGGGGTGCCAAATCAAACTTAAAATTAGAGGGGCGCCAAAATGAGCTTAACGTACGTGGGGGCGCCAAATTGACCCGAAACTTAGATGGGGGCGCCAAATCGACCTTAAACTTAAGGGCGCTAAATCGACCTTAGATTTAGGAGGGGTGCAAAATCGACTTTAAACTTAGGGGCGCAAAATCGACCTTAAATTTAGGGGGCGCCAAATTTAGATCAAATGTAGGGGCGCAAAAATGATCTGAAACTTAAGGGGCGCTGAATTGACCTGAGACTTAAGGGTGCGGATTTAACCTGAAGTTAAGGGGGTGCCAAATCGATCTTAAATCAAAAGACGCCAGATTAAGCTCAAATGTAGGGGCGCCGAATTGACCTTAAACTTAGTGGCTCCAACTATACCCTATTTACCTGAAACTAAGGGGCCCCAAAAAACACACACACACACAAAAACAGAAGGGGTCTTTAAATTGGTCTCTATCTAGAAATAGTAAAATTTTAAAATTCCATGCCTCCTGGTTTGTATATACATAGCAAAATTTTCGCTCGCGCTTCGCGCTCGCATCATCTTTCCCATTGATTTATTACATTGTGTCGAGGAACGCGTAAAATGACCTGTTTTCTAATCATTCGAATGCATCAAAATTTCCGTTCCCTATTGGCACACGCCTCTGTTTTTCCTCTTTTACCAGATTTTGCACTATGAGAGAGATTCTTACCGTCAAAACATTTAAATTTACTTGTCTTCACGTTTTATTTTTTATTTATTTAGGGCGCCCAAATGATCTGAAACTAAGAGGCGCCGAATTTACCTGAAACTAAGGGGGCAACAAATAGGTTTTTTTAAATATGGTCTCTATATAGAAAGAGCAAAATTTCAAAATTCATGCATCCGGGTCTGTATATACATAGCAAAATTTTCGCTCGCGCTTCGCGTTCGCATAATTTTTTTTTCCCCAATGAATTATTACATTGTGTTCCTGAGGAACGCATGAAATGTCATGTTTTCTAATCATTTGAATACATCAAAACTTCCTTTCATGCTTCGCGCTCGCCTGTGTTTTTCCTCTTACCAAAATTTACATTATGGGATTCTAACCATCAAAACATTTCAATTTATTTGATTTTACGTTACATTCATTTTTGCATTTCAAATTGACCTAAATCTTAGGGGGCGCCAAATTGAGCTTAAACGTAGGGGCGTCAAATTGACCTGAGACTTAGGGATGCCAAATTTATCTTAAACTTAGGGGCTCCAACTTTATTTTGAACTTAGGGAGGTGTGCCGAATTTACCTGAAACTATGGGGCAACAACTTGGTATTTGAAATATGGTCTCTAAAATTTTCAATTCCTCCTGGACTGTATATACATAGCAAAATTTTGGCTCGCGCTACGCGCTCGCATCATTTTTTCCCCCAATGAGTTATTACATTGTGTTCCTGAGGAACGCATGCAATGCCATGTTTTCTCATCATTCAAAGACATCGAAATTCCGCTCTCGCTTGTGTTTTTCCTCTGACCATAATTTGCGTTATAGGATACTAATCATCAAGACGTTAAAATTTATTTGAATACACGTTACATTTATTTTTGCATTTTCCCAGGGGCATCAAATCACCTAAATCGTACATGTATGGCGCCAATTCAAACTAACATTTAGGGGGCGCCAAATGATTAGTTGGCGCCAAATTGAGCTTAAATTTAGGGGTGCCAAATTTATCTTAAACTTAGGGAGGGAAGCAGAAGGATAGATAAGCAGCTAGATAGATAGATATTCATCTCTCTTTCATAATCATGTAAAATTACTGGGCAACATACGGTCTTTAAATTATGGAGGCCAAATTGATCCTAAACTTCAGGTCTCTATTACATAGAGCAAAATTTTCGATCGCGCTTCGCGCTCACTTCATTTTCCAAAGAGTTATTACATTGTGTTCCTGAGAAATGCATAAAATGTCACGTTTTACACCAAATTTCTGCTCGCGATTCACGCTCGCCTATTTTTTCTTTCTTGTAACCAGATTATGAGGATTCTGAACAACAGAACATCAATATACATTGGTTTGATTTCACATTACTTGATGGACAAATTTCACATGATTTTATATGGCTTGCTTTCAGATCGTTTTGATGGACAAATTACAGCTCCCGTTCATATGATATTCTGATGAAGAGCTAAACAAAATTGATCCCCTAATTGCTTAGAATTCTTTGCTTTCATGATTGTAAAGTAGAGGGGAAAAAATCTGATCGCGCTTCGCGCTCGTATTTAGAAATATTCGTATTTTCATTTATAGCGGTAATGCCTCATATACCTAGAAATTCTTTTCCATGAAACTCACCATTGGGCAAGTATAAAAAAAAAAAAAAAAAAAAAAAAACTTCAAATAAATTATATTCAATCCTTCAACATACCATTTAGCCGTAGGCCCTATGTTTGCCTGGGGGGGGGGGCGCCATATTTTGAAAAGTACACAGGGGCGCCCAAATTGACGTCGGGCCCCCCGGGGTGCGAAATCCTGGATACGCGCCTGATACTGAAAATACTTTTGTTCATGATTATTAGCTAAACGTTCCTACCTTTTAGGTAATCACTAGTGCTGGGTAATTCTTTGTAGTGCGGTGAACAATTCACTGTTGCCATTTTCCTGTCAAACCCTGAAAAGAAGATCAATAGTCCACTACTCGATTCGTAACATTATAATGTCAGTATGGTTGTGAAGCTTTGATAATTATTATAATGATTATACAATTATTATTGTTGATAGCTATTTCAGAACAAAAAGTTACTATGAACTTTATATCCATCTCCTTGAAGTCGACTTTTAATTTCAACTTTTAAAACCAAACAGGATGTTGATGCCTTGAGCACGTCTCTCATCATTCCAGTAATCACAGCTTATTTTATGTTTTGTATCTTTTGTTTACTTGACGCTCTGCACTTATGTTATGCGAGCCTATAATACTCAAATGTAATTATGTATAATTGGAGTAAATGATTGATAAACAATCTCCAAGAGGGTCAATGTGATGACCTTATTTCCTAAGTTTTAAAAATAATCATGTCCTCAGCCTCTGACGATACGATAACGAAGAAGCAAAGAGTAAGGTTCAAGGATAATGACGAGATAAAGGCGTTTGGCTGGAAGAGTCGGGAAAATCCTCATAGTAGATTAAATTCGATTAATATGAACTCCTCTAATAGGGCTTCTGCAATGATTCTACAAGAAGAAAACAAAATATCTTGATTTGATTTTAATCTTACAAAAATTCAAACCGAATGTATAATCATTTTTAATTCACATTTCCATGTTGCTTCGTCGTTTTCAAAGGAAAGCTTAAAATCAAACAAACAAACAAACAAACACAGCTTCAAAATACGGATAGAATTGTAATGTTTAAGCTATTTCCCTCTTATACCCTGCTGGCAAGAACACACTCATTCACATTGTGAACACAGTGTGAAAACACAATTCACACTGTGAAAACACTGTCCACACTGTGAAAAGGGTGATTTCACAGTGTGGACACCGCCACAATGTGGAAAACCACACATTGTTCACAATGTGAACATTGATTTCACAGTGTGAGTATACCCGCCCACAGTGTGAAATTGATATCACAGTGTTGCCAAACCGTAAAAATTTTTCACACTGTGATAAACAGATTTGCACAGTGTGAATGCTTTACGACATATATTTCACAGTGTGAACAGTTTTGTTCACAGTGTGGCCACAGTGTGAATCTCCGGTTATCCACACTGTGACCACAGTGTGGTTCACAGTGTGACCACAATGTGAAAATGCCCCAATTTACATTGTGGAGCAGACTATGATTCACAATGTGAAACACAGTGTGATTCACGCTGTGTTTCACACTGTGAATGAGTGTGTTCTTTCCAGCAAGGTAACCCCATCGGTTCTGCGGAAGGGTGCATTTGAACTTTTTTTTTATAATATGAAAAATTCTAATAATTGTAATTAAAAAAATAATGATAATAATGTTTATAATAATGAGTAAAAGAAGGATTTTGTGCAACAACTTATATGCTCGCGCGCTTAAAGTGAGTCTTAAAGACTCAATTTTTAAAGACTCACTTAATAAGGAGTCTTCTCACTTAGTGAGTCTTAAAGACTCACTTGAAGTCAGTCTTTCAGCATTCAGACTCATTACAAATTAGTCACGGGTTTGTCTGTACAGCGTGTCCCAAAAATGTCTATTTTTTAAACTCTAATTCATCAAAAAATGATTACCAACATTAAGTTTTATAATCAATTAAGATTATGTACTTAAAAAGCTTGCTTTATTCTGCGATTGCTGTGAAAATTTCAAATGCTTCATTGGTTTTGAATACACAGGCTCTTTTTGGGTCTCCAGGGAGTTTCACCCCCCCCCAAAAAATAAATATTACTTTACGTTAGAAGTTATTTAGCGCCCAATCAGAGGGACATTTTTGGGGGGACGCGCTGTATAACAAAACACTTGATTGATCAAATAGTCTAGGAGCCAGCTACAAATTTTTTTACCCCATTTTCCCTATAAGGTTTGACCCCTGAAAGTGATGTAGTTCAGTACAAGGATCGAGGAAATCGATGTCAGCTGCTGCGACAGTGGGGGACTCGGCCCCCAGACCCACTCAAAAAAACCGTTTTGGGACATTTATTTACCCCATCTTCCCCATGGACCAAATTTTGTCAGTGGGAAGTAGTATGAATGTACATTGCAAAAATATATTAGCTGACAAAAAATAGTGGGGGGGGGGGGAGTGCAGAACTGACAGCTTCAAAGACCCCCTCCCCATACTGCGCATGCGTCGGGTCAGTATGCCGCACGTATAACGGTGTGCATCAATATTTCTGTATACATGGTATAATAAAAACACATAGCAATCCTCTGTTCTCTGCTGATGGTTCAATATATTAGACTTATTTGTAAGTTAGATTATAGGTGACTTGCCCGTTCAATAGGCTTTGATCTCTAATTTATTTTTTTTTATTTTTAAGGGAAGTTTTTCGATAAACAGAGGTCTTGAGAAGTGGGTAATAAATGTAATAGACTGTGCAACTCCACTTTTTTTTATTTTATTTTTTTATTACATACAAAAATCTTTTCGAGGCAAAGAAGGTCTCGAATACACATTTAATTTCTATAAGATGGATAAATCTAGGCCTATAGGCTATCTTGCATATTAACGACATTGCTAGACCCCCCCCCCCCAATCGCCTGCACCCTTTGGCCTTACATTCATCTTTCAAGAAATAATAAGTCGTAATACAACATAATTATGTAATCGTAATATAATACATTTAGCTCCAAACAAGGCTCTGCGTAATGTGTTAATCAAATTTATTTAATAATGCTAATGTTCATTGCATTTACTCGCGTGCAGCTCGGCATGTGTTATTCATTTATATTTATTTTTACACAATTGAAATACAGATAAGCTACGGATCCGGGTTAGGAAATCAGGGGAGGGCACTGATCTGTTAGTATACAGATCAGGGGAGGGGCGCAGTCAGAAATATTGAATGATAGGGGCGTAGTTGAATATATACAGAAACTGAATGGTTTTCAATAAGATATTATTGTGCCTGTGCCTGGATCCGTCACTGCAAATGTTTCACTATGTGTTGTATTATGTATATTAGCACATCGGCTTAATTTCTTATTTGTTATATATTGGATCAACAACAGGGACAAATCCAGGATTGAAAGTAAGCCCCCTACATAATTATTTAGAGGGGTTTATCGTATTTCATCACTTGTGTTATTAGCAGTATCTGTTAAATTATACAACAAGAATATCATGTCATGTTAGAATGTAAACTTTAGTAGTACATTTTTTAAATATTTTTGCATCCAACTTCCAACTGTTTGATACTCAATTAGTGCAACTGTCTACAATTATGAAGATAGTTTTCAAAAGGTGAAAAGTGATATCAAATTTATCAATAGGAACATTACTTTTGTTTTAATCTATTAATTCAGGGGAAAAAATGCAATATCATAGCCACATTGACCATGATATTTTTCATTTATTTATTATTTTTTTCTACAAAGTATACAGTCATGTAATTCCAATTATTTAACAAAAGAGGAGAAAAAGTAATAACAGTGTATCAGAAATTCCAGACTTTGATTCATGCTTCATATTACATCGTTTGAATAGAAGACACTGAGTGTATGAGTCCTACCGTACGAAGATGTGAATAAGGTAAATCACGAACAAAAGATGAGAGAAAGCGGACAGGAAAGAGAAGGGGTTTGTAAGAGGGAAAAGAAATACAATGAAAGATAATAATGATCTTTAAAAAAAAATTATTAGTCATCTGAATAATATAATAAGCACTCAGAATTGTCCCAAAACACCCCCATCTGGTTGCCTCCCCCTCCTCCACTCCTACATGCTTTCCAAGAAAAGTGACTCGTGAAATAATAAAATGGCAGATAAAAAATATATGAAAGTTAGTATTTTGGAACTAATCAAAGATTATCCCATTTTCTTCATTACATCATTATTAAATGCATACAATATTATATATTTTTATATCTCTTTCTGTCTTACACACCTCTCCAATTCCTTTTGATCATATTTTGTCCATGATTCTTCTTATTCCTTTCCTCGTACGATATATAGTACCTTACCATAATTGTAAAGTAACAAATAAATTACACCATATCAAGTGAGCTGCATTTTTATTGCGTATATTATATTATGATTTTTCGTTCTTAAAAAGATGTGTGAGCGGGGGGGGGGGGGGGGGGGGGGGGGGTCTAGCAAAGCTTTGATCTGTATAGGAATAGGGCCTAGGCCAATATGCCTAGTCTGTATCCACCTATTCCTGGCATCGAGTTTATAATTCCAGACATTCATTGCATTGCAAGATTATTGTATTTAATCAAAATTAATTAACTTCCTATTATTTTCAATCGGCTGATGAATTTAAGACCTCAGTTAATCGGATTTCCCCCTTAAAATAAACAAATAAATACATATAAAAGGGATCAAATCCCAAATAATAGGCAAGTCATCAATAATGTAGCATACAAATAAGTATGAAAATGAATTATAAAAAAACAAATAAACAGAGTATTACCTGATGTTTTATATACAGAGATATCATGCACACTATTATACACGGAGCACATCGCTCCCGACGCATGCGCAGTATGGGGAGGGGGTCTTTGAAGCTGTCAGTTCTGCACTCCCCCCACTATTTTTTGTCAGCTAATATATTTTTGCAATGTACATTCATACTACTTCCCACTGACAAAATTTGGTCCATGGGGAAGATAGGGTAAATAAATGTCCCAAAACGGGTTTTTTGAGTGGGTCTGGGGGCCGAGTCCCCCACTGTCGCAGCAGCTGACATCGATTTCCTCGATCTTTGTACTGAACTACATCACTTTCAGGGGTCAAACCTTATAGGGAAAATGGGGTAAAAAAATTTGTAGCTGGCTCCTAGACTAAAATGAGTCACCATGACTCGTTACAGATATAATCATATGTCTAAGTCCTCTTGACTCACTTGGAGTGAGTCATGAAGATACAATTGAATCTTGAAGATTGAAGTGGGTATTGAAGACTTACTTAAAGTGAGTCTCGAAGTAGTCAGACACATTTTGTACTCACAATGTCCTTCAAAATATGTTTCGTTCTGCGGACAAACCATTGACTTTTATAAGGAGATGACGCATAATTGTTGCAGTTATTACTGTTGCAGTGTACCTAACCTTGCAACAGACACTATTCCACTCTTCAACGAAGAACCAACTACCCAATGACGTGGATTACAGGATGATGAAGGTACTTCATCGGGATCACACGACGATAATATAATGATCATCGAGCACGATGTAATGGATAGAAATGGACCTCCTCTCCCCTTTAAAAACGTAGGCCTAATATTACGCAAACGATGTTTTATTTTATTTCTTCTATTTTTCTTCTTTTTTTTTCTTTGTTAATACAAACCTGCCGTGCTGGAAAGAACACAGTGTCGCACAGTGTGTTCACATAGTCGACTATGACAAATGTTAAAATGCTCGAATTTAACAGTGTGTTCACTGAAAACCTAACCTCGTCCGTCAATGGACGGACTAGCTTTAAAGCTAGTTGGTCAAGACGGACTAGTTTTAAAGATAGTCCGTAATGTTAGTCCGTCAAGACGGACTAACATACAACTGAATCTCTGTCTCTCAACTTGACAGACGAACTTTAAAGCTAGTCCGTCAAGCTTGATGCTCGTCAGTCGGATTGACTGACTAGGTCAATAAAAATAGGTAGGTGAATTGAGTTCACCTATTAGAATGACCGACTAGCTTTTGATACACGCGAAGACGATAACGCGAGCTATCTAAAGCTATCGTGTCGGGGTAGGTGATGACCAGCTGACTAGTTTAAGCTACGGTCACGACGGACTAGTTTTCCTTACAACATAACCCGGTTATTACGGATAGCTTTAAAACTCGTCCGTCTCTACGGACTAGCTTGAAAGCTAGTCGTAAGTTAGTCCGTCAAGACGGACTAGTTTTAATGTCGTCGTCACGACGGACTAATTATTAAAGCTCGTCCGTCGTGGACCGACTGTTTGACGGACTATGCCAAAAGCTAGTCGTAGATGCCCAGACTGACGAGCTTCTGAGCGGACTAGCTTTACAGCTAGTCAGTATGGTGTAAAAGCTAGTCCGTCGCGCTTTCTGGCCGCGATGTTATTGCTCTGTCTTGACAGACTAGCATGACGCGACGAGGTGTAATATGCTTCACCACTGGTCGAGACGTCAAATCTGAAATATTAGAAGACATATATAAAGATACGATTAAAAACATGTTGTCAACAGAGTTTGAGCAAACAAAAATAAATAAAAAAATAAATAAATAAAATTTTCATTATGATGATATAATCAGAAACAGGAGATGTAATCTACAGAGAGGGGCACAATTAGTTAACAATTATGGCAATAAAAATATGGGGCACGGGGCCCAGGGATCGCCGCCAGGCTTGCATCATCATGATTGTCTTGTGTTGTAGGCGCTACCTCTGCTTTTGCATTTTGCGCGTATACACTTGTCCTTGAGAGCCACTTCAGAAATCCAAAGTCGCGCCTCTAATCCAATATCTTTTTTTTTCAGAACAAGTAATCTAAAAAAAAGTGGCCTATATTTATTATTAGAATTAAATTTCAATTTCATAATTTAATGTCGTGTACTATCGTTGTAAATACACACAATTTATAAATTGATTTGCAAGACAAATTTTTCGCGTTGGGTGATTATAGCATTAATTTATGTGATAAAATATAACGCTATCTGTGAACTGATAACATAAGGAATTTAAAAAAAGAGAGTACTCACACATTCATGTCGCAGGAAGGAGATCGCCATTATATAAAAATCTTTAAGCTTTACGGGGTATATCCAGTCTGCGTCTGTACAGTTTGTCATTAAATGGAATTCACATACAGAATAAATGCAACTAGATACATTAATAGTGATGTTCTTTTCGCAATCGCCATGTTATTCATATCAAATTTGTACCACTTCTATCCACGTGCTGTTGCTAAAGCCA
This sequence comes from Paracentrotus lividus, assembly GCA_940671915.1. Taxonomy (NCBI): domain Eukaryota; kingdom Metazoa; phylum Echinodermata; class Echinoidea; order Camarodonta; family Echinidae; genus Paracentrotus; species Paracentrotus lividus. The sequence continues at coordinate 18,078,421 of CALNVZ010000174.1, forward strand.
GGCATTCAACAGCAATCTATAAGAATAGACGGTTCAGGTTCTATAGTAAAGACGACTATTCTATTAGCCTGTAATTAAAGGCGCGGTCCCACTGGCTCTTTAGGATGATATTGCGTATAAATGCGGATTGTTTGTTTGTTTTGTTTTTGTTGCGGATGAACGAGAATTTGTATCGCAACTCATGCGCAATTAATCCTCCCGTCAGTGGACCGGGCCTTAAAGAATGGAACAATATTTCTAACCTACTCGTGAATGGCATACTTGTCACGATTTATGTTATTTCGGCTATCGTTATGCTCTCAGATTGTCAAGCAAAAACAACCTTTGTTGAGAATGTTGATTGTATCCAACTTCTATTAACTGTTGTTGCTAAGCCGGAATTCACCAGCAATCTGTAAGGAAATACCGGGTTCTTGAGTTCTATAGTAAAAGGTATTCAATTAGCCTGTAATCAGTAATTGAAGAATGGAGAACAAATTTGGAATCTACCGGTACTCGTGAATTGCATACTTGTCATGATAGATGTTATGTCTCGTAAGCTTTCAGATTGTCAAGCGAAAACAACCTTTGTTTCAGAATGTATCAACTTGATTATGCTCGAAACAGAATAATAGAAAGGTACATTGAAACGACATTGCAACTATTTGTATCAAAAGCTAGTCAGTCATTCTAATGGTGAACTGTCCTACCCCCTACTTTTTTTGACCTAGTCGGTCACGTCGATGGACTAGGATCAAGCTTGACGGACGAGCTTTAAAGCTCGTCCGTCAGTGAGAGATGTATCAGTTGTATGTCAGTCCGTCTGATCGGACATACATGGCAGACTAGTCTTTTAATCTGTAAATCCGTCTTGACCGACTAGCTTTAAAGCTAGTCGGTCATTGACGGACGAGGTTAGGTTCTAGTGATCAAATGTGCGTTTCAATGCATCTCTATTTATTTATCAACCAGAATTCCTGCTCAAACAAGTTGTTTTGGCTTGGCAAATTTCAATCTTCAATACATGCTAATTGAAACCTGTTACTACCCTGATAGCAGACTGACGTCTAAAGACGTCTTAAACTGGTCAAACTGGTCAACTCGTCATACCGTCGTAAACACGACATCTTTATGAACTTAATGACGTCTCCAAACGATTAATAGAATCTGATATTAAATATCTTACATGTCTATGCGATGTGATTATGTCTTCTTGGTAATGACTTTCAAAGACGCTAATTTTCTATTTTGGAGCAAAAAATTATGACAGTAATATGACGTCTTCATGAGTCTTTACGACGTCTATAAACCACTTTTCTTGTCATTTTTGACCAAAATACGACATCTTTAAGACGTCTTAAAACGTCTAAAGACAACTTTTGATGTCTTTACGACGTCTATAGACCACTTCTTGTCATTTTTGACCAAAATACGACATCTTTAAGACGCTCTTTAAAACGTCTATAAGACAACTTTGTGCTATTTTTTACCAAATATGATATCTTAAGACGTCTTTACGAGTTTATAAGATCACTTCCTTGTCATTTTTGACCAAAATACGACATCTTTAAGACGTCTTAAACGTCTATAAGACAACTTTTTGATGTCTTTACGACGTCTATAAGACCACTTTCTAGTTTTTGACCAAAATACGACATCTTTAAGAGCTTTTAAACGTCTATAAGACAACTTTTTTGTCTATTTTTACCCAAATATGATATCTTTAAGACGTCTTTACGACGTTTATAAGATCACTTTCCTTGTCATTTTTTGACCAAAATACACATCTTTAAGACGTCTTTAAAACGTCTATAAGACAACTTTTGATGTCTTTACGACGTCTATAAGACCACTTTCTTGTCAGTTTTGACCAAAATACGACATCTTTAAGACGTCTTAAAACGTCTATAAGACAACTTTTTGTCTATTTTTTACCAAATACGATATCTTTAAGACTCTTTACGACGTTTATAGACAACTTTTTGCTTTCATTTTGACCAAAATAACATGTTCTGTTGTCATGAATATTCATAAGCAGTATTCTGAGATTTGAAAAAAAAAGGGGAAAATGAATAGAAATATGCAATTTTAAGCCATGTAACCGGCATTTGGCTTATTGACATAATCAAAATTGTTTTGAATTATTATCATATTATGTATAACACAATTTCAAGGTGCTCATAATGACAATTCTTCATATTTCATTAACAAAGTGTAATTTAATAATAAGTAACTGTCTTTCTTCAAACATTTGTCTGTAGCACTTTATATAGCAGGACCGGACACACTGCCAGTATAATAGGGCCTTTGTGTAGGACAGCATAGGTTATAATATTAGGATAGGTTAGGATAGGATAGGATAGGACTCAGTATTAATGTCAATCCTGATAGCACAGTGACGTCTTAATACGTCAGAAAAAAAATTTATGACGTAAATTTGCACCCGTGTTGACGTCTAAAAGACGTCGGATTTTTACGTCATAAAGATCAGTTTTAGACGTAATAATGACGTAAAAATACGATGTCTTTAAGACGTCAAACGTGGGTGCAAATTACGTCAAAAGATGTCTTTTCCTGACGTTTAAGACGTTGACGTGACGTGCTTTAAGACGTCTTTAAGACGTCACTCTGCTATCAGTGTAGAGAACCCAATAACGGATCTACTTCTACAGATTGTGATGAATGCCGGCTTAGCAACAGTAGTGGATAGAAAGTGGATATGAGTACAATCGACATTCTCAAACAACGGTGTTTTGACACACATCTTGAAACCTTATGTAATGCGGCGCGTCACAACTCGCCGTACCTTCGGACGTGCAACTCCCTATGATGGGATTTTCGTTAGGAAAAATCGTGCAGCGCAGTACCTCGGATGGGCACGGTTGCTGTACACGTGCAGGAAGTTTTCCAAACCTACTACAGAAACGCAGGAACTCGCTGGAAATTGACCACGACACTGTGCATCATTGTACGTGCAACGCAGGCTACGTTGATGGCACGTGCCCGTAGCCTACGAACGATTGTGACCGTGCCGCATAGATGTAAATAACATCAATCACACAAATATGCAATTTCACCAAAGTTAGTTGAAAGAATGAATTGTCCATTCATTAATTGCAGGCTAATTGAAAACCTCGTTACTATAGAACCCAAGAACCGTCTATTATTACAGATTGCTGGTAAATGCCCGGCTTAGTAACAGCAGTGAATAGAAGGTGGACATTCGATTAATTACAGGTTATTGAATACCTCGTTACTATAGAACCCAATAACCGTCTATTATTACAGATTGCTGGTGAATGCCCGGCTTAGCAACAGCAGGGGTGTTTCCATTACCTGCTACCCTGGTATTTTGTAGTACCATATGTACGTCTCCCGAAATCAACATTTAAGAACGATCGAAAGCATCTAGACGGCCCTTATTATTAACAGATAATGATGAAAATGATAAATATAGAATAAAGAGAAGAAAAGCGTTTACAGATCAAGGATTTGGCAGTAAAAATCCTACGAGTTCGTATCGTATTTTTCGCGTGACGTTTATCACCACACAGAGTACACGCACACAAAATTACATTCCTTCTTATGCAAATACATTTATCAGGAAAAAGGTGGCGATATATATATTCATGAGCAAAATAGCCAATCACAGAAACGGGATAAATGGTCGAGTCCAAATTGAAAAAGGTGTATAGCAGAAATTGGAAGTGTAGCAGGGTAGCACAATCGACATGCGCATTGCGAAAAGGACTTTAGGCCTACTATTAGTTGCATTATCTGTCTGCAAATTCCGTTTAATGAGCAAACTGTACAGACGCAGTCTCGATACACACCCCGTAAAGCTTAAGATTTATAATGGCGATCTCCTTCGTGTGTGACATGATTGTGTGAGTACTATTTTTGAATTTCTTATGTTTCAGTTCACAGATAGCATTATTTTTCACATAGATTAATGCTATAATCACCAACGCGAAAAATTATGTCTTGCTAAATCAATTTATAAATTTTGTGAATTTTACAGCGATAACAACAATCACATTAAATTATGAAAATTAAATTTTTATTATAATAATAAATATAGGTGCCACTTTTCTTTTAGATTTCTTGTATCTGAAAGAAAAGAATATTGGATTAGAGGCACGACTTTGGGATTTCTGAAGTGGCTCTGAAGAAGGATAAGCTTATAGGCAGAAAATGCAAAAACAGGTAGGCCCTCAACAAAAAGTAATGATGATGCAAGCCATTGGCGGCGACCCCTGTGCCCCTGCCCTCATTATTTGATAATTGCCATAAAGATAATGTTAACTGATTGTAACTCCTGTATTTATTCCTGTCTTCTGACTTACATCATCATAATAATTTTTTTTTTTTGCTCGAATTCTTGTGACAAAATACATGTTTTTTAATCGTTATCTGTAAAATGTCTTCTAATATTTCAGATTTGACGTCTCTGACAAGCTGGTGAAGCCATATTAAGCTAGCCGTCATGCTAGTCGGTCAAGACAGAAGCAAGAATATCGCGGCAGAAAATCGCGACGGACTAGCTTTTACACCATGACCGACTAGCTGTAAAGCTAGTCCTGCTCAAAAGCTCGTCAGTCTGGGCACTACGACTAGCTTTTATGCTAGTCCGTCAAACTAGTCAGTCACGACGGACTAGCTTTAAAATTAGTCTGTCGTAACCGACTAGCTTTAAAGCTAGTCTGTAGAGACGGACGAGCTTTAAAGCTAGTCCGTAATAAACGGGTTGTGTTGAAGGAAAGCTAGTCCGTCGTGACCACTAGCTTTAAAGTTAGTCAGTTTGGGCATCACTACGACTAGCTTTAAAGCTAGTCAGTCTACCCGTTTAGGTTTTCAGTGTTGATGATTTCACATTGTGATATGGATTTCCATATAATATTCACATTGTGGTGTGCGGTTTCACACTGTGAATTTACCCCCTCACAATGTGATAATGTGGTTCAATTTTGTAATCGATCATAAAGCGATAGTAATGATTTTTGGTAATTAGTCCAGTTTTTATCATGCTTCTTTTCTAAAACAGTATTAAATACTTTACACAAGTTTTCTTTTAAAACAAAATAATTTGAAAACACTAAAATTAAAAAGTGCTATAAAGAAATAAACGTGTAATTTATTTAAAAAAAATTAAAAATATAAACCATGACAGAAATGTTTTATTAAAAATATAAGTATATGGGGAACCCTCTAACATTACTTTGAAGTATTCTTCAATGTGCTCTAAGCGTTCAGCCCATACAACTGGAGGAAAAATTGATGACTCTTGAGCCAAAGGACCAGTCTTGGTCACGTGTGTGACCAAAATTATGCTAAATCTTGACTTTAATTTGCTATAATTAAATATATACTGATTTAATGTTTATATCATGTTAACATATTTTGTTGGCTATCATTTGGAAATATTTTTTGATATTTACAATATCCATGTTCAAGGTCAGAGGTCAAAAGAAGTGGGTCACGTGTGTGACTTCACAGAACGGCATGATTTTGAAAGTTCAGTTTCATTTTGAAATTCCTGTGAGTTTTAAAATGATGAAATGTTCTTATTGCTGTGAGATATACATTATGGACCTGCTAACCATAAAATACCACTGGATAGGAGTCATCTCTGAAATTTCTTCTTTTTTTTTTATATATCTATTATTTTATATCGTGATGGGTCACGTGTGTGACCTATGGCAAATTAGACAGAAAACTGAATATATTATGTATTATGCAATAAATGTATATCCTAATCAGTCACTGGGATGTTTTGTTAGCTGTTAAGACTGGGGGCGGGGCGGGGAGGGAGGGGGGCCATGATGCCCCCTATAAGATCTCGGCTGTTGATCGCGCGACCCGCGCCGAAAATTTGCACGATCATAATGGTAGCGTGCGATGTAAACTACACGAAAGCACAGTTAATTTTCCCGAAATAATATTTATTTATTTTATATGAATTAATTATGCTAATTTATGCATTGCATGAAGTCATAATTTTTGTTCTAATTGACAAACTAAAGCTTCTGGAAAGCTATTCTTTTGTTTGCATAATCCTTATAGAATTCCTAACAATTGTACGTGGAAAAATTTTGGTATCGAAATAAATTCCTTGTGTATTTCATTGTTTTATAAATTTCTTATGTATTTCTTTGTTTTTTCGACCTTTTGTTTTTCTTTGTTTTTTTTCGCAAAAATCATTTTGGAGCATAATAATGCTAAAATTAATTAATTTCAGCCAATGAAAGTGAAAATAATCAGACCTTTATGACCGTCCCCACCCAGCGGGTCACGTGTGTGACAAATTTGTTTGCTAATTAATAATCAAATTAAAACTTGTCATGGATTCATATTTGGTGAGATGCAAGGTACATTAAATTTAGCTTTGGAGAAAAAATAATGATAATACCAGAGCCACGGTTAAGGCGGTGCATAAACTTTTTGCGTTTTCTGGTCACGTGTGTGACATTTGAGGGCAATAAATTTTTTTTTCAGGGTTGATTATCTTAATACAATCAATTTACCAACATTACTTTTTGGGTTAGATTAAAAGGAATAGAGGTAAATAATAATATAATGACAGTAATCCAAGTAAGGAAGTCAGCATATCCATTCCAACCAGGGTTAAAAAAAATGATATTTTATGTACCGTTTTTCCATCTAATTATCATTTACGTTTATAATTTATGCAAGTGACCATCACCTATTGCAAAAATCATGAAAAAAAAAACATTAGTTCATGAAACTTCAGACATTGCTCTATTTGAATACGAAGCTTTAAATCAAAAACCAAAAACTTTATTTTGTGCCAAAAAGGTTCACTTTTCAAAGAATGGCCCCATAGCAAAGAAAAGGCTATGTGTTAATTTGTGTGCATTTCAGTGTTGGCGTTTCACAGTGTGATTGGTGTTTCACAGTGTTGATGGGTTTCACAGTGTGGTGTTTCACAGTGTGAGCGTTTCACAGTGTGGAAGTTTCACAATGAAAGTCTTTACAGTGTGGACTGTCCACAGTGATAAATTGGGGCTTTTTCACAGTGTGGTAGCGTTGTTCCACACTTTGGTTCACAGTGTGGCCACAGTGTGATTCTCCGGTTATCCACACTGTGACCACAGTGTGATTCACAGTGAGACCACAATGTAAAAGCGCCCCAATTTAACATTGTGGAGCAGACTATGATTCACAATGTGAAACACACTGTGTTTCACATTGTGAATGAGTGTGTTCTTTCCAGCAGGGTACATGCACATCCGCCCATCTTTATCTCTCTCTATATATAAGAAGTTAGATCTTTGCGTAAGTTTATACTTTTAAATCTAATAAAAAATCCCAAATTGTAATCCTATCATTTTAGTTGATGTTTATATTCATCTAATTTTTTCTTTCATGCTTTGATATTCAGTTATGCAATATGTAGTGTAGTCATCGGGCAGTTAATCGTAAGATAATTGACAGCAAAAAGGGAGTAGTATGAAGGCTATGTTTAAATATAATTAGTTCTGCATTATTTTAATATGGTAAAGGATTATCATATTCCAAATACAAGTGAACTATAGAAATAAAAGAATGATAACTCTATAATATTATACGGCATTTGTGTCATTTGATATCAGCTTTTACTTCATTATACTAAAGAATACATAACTATATAACAATACAAACATTACTGAAATTATTTATATTTCTGATTTAATTCCATTCATTATATCTCGTTCATGTCATGATGTCAACTAAAAAAATTACAATTGCACATTTTCAAAGTTTCATTTAAAACGTAAAATAAAATTCCTTAAAATAATCCAGGAACGTCAAAGTTGTATGAAATTGTATACCCACAAATTGTCTTAAAATAAATTCCATCATTCAGTTTATAAACAATCATGTAAAACTCTTTTCCCAGTTATTTAGTTCATATTCAGATGTTCCTTGATACTACAGATCAGTTGATTTCATTATACAAAATAAATGAAATATAACAGAAATTACTTTCAGTCCGATACCAACAATTAGTATATGCCAATCCTGAAATCTACCAATGGATAACGTTCTATTTCATTCAAAGTTAGTTAAATTTGTAACTCAAATTAAATACCCGGTCACCTACATGTACATCAAGTACTATAAAAACTCGCTAAACATAATGACTGATGATGAAATATTAAGTTTTTCATCAATATGTATTTTATTCTTATTTTTGCCTTTTCACTACATGTATAGTATGTAATAAAACTCTTGTTTTTATATCTTGTATTTGCATTAAATATTATGTGTATGGACTAAACTGGAGAGCATTAATACTGTTTTTTAATTTCTTATATTCTCGAAACGATTGGCGTTTGTTTGTGTTTGTGTATTTTTAAAGTACAATATGATTAAGCACAAGGTAGATGGCCCATTTATATATATATATATTACAATGAAGTATTCGAAGAAATTAAAACCAACTGATGATGATGACGATGATGATGATGATGATGATGATGATGATTCACAGCATTTATATTGCGCCATATTTCTGTTAAAAACATTCAAAGGCGGATGGAAGTTTATTCGGACTTTTTTGTCTTCTTCAAATGCATAATATAGGGACTTTCTTATACATTTTACAATACAAGCTGAATTCGGTATTATGGACAATATGTTTTACAATTGTAAATATTGCAGGCATATCTATCTTTGAATCGTTCTCCTAGCTGTAATTCTCTTCATTAAAATGTATTGGTTATATATATTTTAAAAAGAAAGAGAAAAAAAAAGGGGGGGGGTAAACGTATTTTACAGGTCATATCAATACGTTGTTAATGATGCATACATAATTGTTTTAATTTTTATTTCAGTAATGAAAACATATCATCGATTAATATTATTATTTTCATTTCGATCTGTATGATCATTTCACATTGGTATGTATGTATTATATGAAGAGCTTCTCGGTTTGCTGAACAATATCCCTTCGGTTACCGCTCTCGGCCGCGGTTTTAAAGTGGGTTTTCCCGGGTAAAGTCCGTTGCTGTTACTATCATCATACGATGGGAAGTCAGTGCTGGCCTTGGTGAAAGTAATGCGAGGAATTTGAAGCACACCCACCATATTTCCATGTCTAGTTCGGAAGTATTTAAGAGTGATTGGGAAGAGGATGGCTGATTCCACGATGAGCAAAAGACACTGCCAACCTGTCAAGGGTGAAAGAATAATAAGACTTGCTTCATTATAATATCCGAGAAATAGTATCATGGTGTAAGGGAATTAAACATGATCAAGACGAATAGATCCCAACAGCTAAGGACCCCAAGGCCATTGTTATTCAGAGTAAGATTAAATCCTCTCTTTTCCACATGAGAATCATGACTAGATCACTGTTATTTCTGTTCACTTAGAACACTCTACAGAATGAGTCAGAAATAATGTCCCAACACTTTGAAATTGTCTTGTTTGAAGTATGAACATTCAATCATGCGTTTCATGATATATCTTGGTAGAGTCATCCTCCCAGCATTTGTTGGTATCCTTTTCATTTGGATATTTGCACGCATGACTGAATAACAGACAATCTTCAGAAGACTTCAGAATCTCAATTGTGCAATATATTGTATAAGTAGATGGATAAGGATTAAAACAAATGTTGGAAGAATATGTGTACATATACACACAGACCTTCTCATCCACACACACACACACACACACACACACACACACACACCCTTCCTCTCTCACACGCACGCACATCATCAACCCACATACAAAGTATACCATTCACAATAACATTTCCCCTTTTCTGATTAACCATCGATGTTTGAAAGACAAGTAATTTATTCATTTTTCACCAACGATGTTTTGTTTACAAGACCATCACTGAATGTTTGGGACGTAATTCCCTAACAACTGTTGTGAGTGTGAGTGAGGGTGTGTGTATGTGCATGGGAGTGCGTGTGTGAGTGTGTTTGTTGAGGATGTGTATGTGTGCTGGCGTGTGTTGGGTGTGCTTGGGTGCGTGTGTGTGTGTGTGTGTGTGTGTGTGTGTACGTGTGTTGTAGGGTTGTGTGTGGGGGTTGTATGTGGGTGTGTGTGTGATGAAGGGTGGGTGTTTATGTGGTTTTTGTATGTGTAAATGAGGGTATGTGTGGATGTGTGTATTTGTGCGTGCGTGCACATAAGTAATAAATTCTCAATTTGTTTATTTTTCACCCATCTACTTGGAGCAAGTGAGATTTTGCTGTCTTCTGAAGATTGTCTGATATTCAGTCATGTCTGATATTCAGTCATGCAAAGACGTGCAAAGATCCAAATGAAAAGGGTACCAACACATGCTAGGAATGTGACTCTACAAAGACATTTCATAAAACCCGTGATTAAATGTTCATGCTTCAAACAAGACAACTTCTAAATAATGGGACATTATATTTTACTCACTCTCAGAGTCTGTATATCGATAGTCGAGACAGATGGATTTATTATCTTTTTGACGCCAATAATTTTAAAGAAATGAGAGTATATCAGTAAGTTTGTATCATTAATAACTGATTCGTGTTTTATGCGGAAAACAAATACAATCTAATATGACAAATAGTCTTACTACTCCCTCGTGTCTCCCAGTCAAAAGGTTTGTTACATTTAATAACGTCAGTAAATGTAAGAACATCGAAGAGAAGGATCTGGATGTTGCTGAAGTATAAAGCGAGACCAATGATGACGAACTTAATGGTGATATGAAAAGCCTTGAGATGATCTCTTGAGGCGAGGAAGAGGATGATGACGGCAATGACAGCGACAACGGATGAGAGAAATGTGATGAGATTCAGGTAGACGTAGGCATCAGTAAGGCTGATCTAAGACAAAATAAAATCAATTCAACTATATTTTACTTCACTGCTACCCATGCATAAATAATAAACGAATAATTTTGTGAATGCATTTAGGAACAAAATTATTGCACGATGCGTGCGATAAGTCGACTAATGCATGGTTGTTTCTTCCAAAGGAGTTGATCATGCATTTTCTACAGACTATCCTGTGATGCCGTGTTTGACCAATCACATTTTGGGATCATGTTTAGGTGTTATTTAAAATGAGTTTTGTAATTAACTGACCAAAGTTGAACCGTTAAAGTAGAACACATATTAAAGTTCAAATAATCCCAAATTACGTTGATTTAAACCAATAATACACAATTTGCAAATGTTTATTGTGTCTTTTATTTCATGATTGTGATTATGTTTAGAAGAGATTAGAAACTTATGGTATATGTAGGATAAAAAGACATCGTTACAATCACATGAAAAGATGTAACATTGTTATTACGCCCCTATTCCAAATTTAGGAGAAACTTATTTAATGGCAGTGACCAAGATAGTGCTATATCTAAAAATGGGATAGAATCAAGAAGCTGAAAGGAACCTATTTTGGGAACTCGAACAGGAGATGTGAAGAATGAACATGGTCACAGCACACCACAACATCAATCTTCACTACATTATCTGCATTTTACCTCGCCAGCTTCCCTCCCCTACCCTCTCCTCGATAGTCTCTGAGGACATTACATTTCCACTAGATATTCAAAATCTGATTTGGAATATATCGCTCTTCAGTAATCAAAGAGATGTGTGATTAAGTGCATACAAGGTTATTGCCGATCGATCGATATCATCAGTGCCTTTGCATACCGTCTGAACATGAATTGACGCCCCTACAGATTAGGTGTATGTGTGAAATCAGAATTTTTCTTCTGAGATAGTGGATTTCAGTCACCTTGACCGTATTTCAGTCTTTTTCTAAAAAGAAGAGTAACTGTTTTAAAGTTTAGAAGATTAAGGGTGTTTTCTTACTTCGCTCGTGTCGTACGATTCATTCAGCCACAGGATATCTTCAATGAACAGTACAACGGGGCGTAGTAAGGCCATTTGATAGATACAAATCTTCAGTCGAGAAAAACTCTCCCTGTTTGACAAAATAGGGGGAATTATTATATTATTGTATTTTATATATTAAACTTGATATTGATATATGTCATATCATAAATATAACAATCGTACTTTAAGCCCCTTACGCATACAGTTGTCCGCAAAATTGTTCATATATACCCCTGATATTTTAAATTTTTTTTTTAAATTTTGCTCTTAAATAAACGAGTTTCGTCAAACTTTTTGGTGATCAGTATGTTACCAACATCTGGACTATTAGAAAAATTTGATATTTTGAGCAATTTGATATTCCAGGGGTATTTTATTGACATATTTACGAAAAACACCATGTTCGTAATCATTCATACTCTAGGGGTACCCAGTCCAATTTCCTATCAAATAACCACAAATACATATTATTTTCTTCAAATAACCATCTGAAATATTTTTTGCAAAAGTCTATATTCTTTCTTCATGGCTTCTGTGAGGTCTGGCCCATGTTTCTCTGGAAAACCTCCAGGCTGAGTCAGGTTGCATGGTCTTTGAGCCATCCTGTAAGTCTTCAGTTTTCCAACCCCTTTATTATTGGTTTCTTACCAGGACTTTGAATTTTTCACTTAGGAACATTCATATAAATGTTATTGAAATAGAATAACCTCTCTACCCACACTTTTTAGTCCCTCATTTAGCACTCAAGTGCTTCTTTCATGAGCACCAGATATAAGACACTTGTGAAAAAGCTTCCATGAGCATGACTAAAAGTGCAAGATGTTTCCTTGAATTGCCAAATAAGTATACTGAGAGGCCTACAATAACACACAGATCACAATCAAAGTCGGAATGGATACCACTGACCAGCCAGAGACGAAGGTGCCAATGAGCAAATACTGCATAGAGGATATCTATACAGACATTTCCCAATACAGACTCCAGTTTTGCAGTCAGACCCACCGGGAGGCCTCTGCACACTTCCTGAGCTCATTTAAAACCAGAACTTTAACTTATGGACCATAATCAAATAAGTTGATGAGAGAAAATAAGAAGTTACGAGTGACATGGACGTTCTTCAATTTGGCAAAAAAAGATGAATCCTTCAATCTAAAGAATAGTGTCCTGATTTTAGCACATGGCATTCACATAGAACTGCTATGGGGGATTATCAGGGCGGTAAGAACTGGGAATCTGTTCAGAATAGGAGGCATCCCGGTGAGGACATTTTTATTAAGATCCTGGATGGAAACTGGCAGAAGTATGCTTGTTAATGTTACCTGGGACAGCATTGGACATATCAACAGGACGAAGTTCAGAAGCATACGGCCAAGTTAGTCAAAAAGTAGTTCAAGGACAATCATAATGAATGATCTGGAGAGGAAAATTTGACGACCTGACAAGAATCCCTTGAGAAATATGTCTGGGAAGTTGAAGACTCACAAAATGGCCCAAAGGCCATGCAACCTTACACAGTCTGGATGTTCTCTAGAGGACACATTGGTCAAAACCCACGAAAGACATGAATGATGGTTCTGGACATTCGCCAGAACTATTTTAGGTGGAAATTTAAATAAATAATAATAATTGAGATGATTATACAAGAAATTAGATTTGGCACCCCTAGAGGGTATGAATGATTATGAACATGGCGTGTTTAGTGAATCTGTCAACAAAATACCCCTGGAATACCAAATTTCTCAAAATTTTGAATTTTCCTAATTGTTCAATTGTTAGTAACATACTTATCAACAGAAAAATTGACGAAACGCCTTCAGTTAGGAGCACGACTCAAAAAACTTAAAAAACGACAGGGGTATGAACAATTTTGGGGACAACTGTATATTCTTCTATTCGTTTTGATCAAACAATTTTATTTCAGACACATTTATTACATCCTATATTATTGATTATCCCAATCGCTTTTCTAATTTTTGAGTATAATTAAAGGATGGAGTAATAAAGCAAAATATTTTGACGTTAAAAAAATTGGGACCATTTTATTTCTTCCATAGGCCTAATATGAGCTATATAGTATAAAAACAAAATCTTCTTTGGTTTTTACATTATAAAAACAAAAAGAAGCAGAAAAAGAAAGAGAAATAAACATCGCATTTGAATTATTATATGATATAAAGTTACACTGGCGAGACCGACTCCAAACCGATAAAAGACCGAACAGGTTACTTCGAAAGTTGTATGACTTTATCATCGGTCTGTGGGGTGACAGCAGACTTACTCAGTTAGCTGGATTGTTCCTAAGACTCGAATTTCACTCATTTTGGAGACAATAGCTTCATCACCACCATAGTAGTAGATGATCAACTGCAAGAAGTGGTAGAGGCTGATCGAAAAGAAGCTGTGGTACGCATGGATGGGTACAGGTAGATGAATAGGGGTAGGGGCGGAAAAAGAAATCGAGAAGACAACAAACACAAAAGTACAAGAGACAGAGGGGGAAACAAGGTTGAGATATCGAGAAATATAGAAAGACAGAGTAGCAAACATTTACAAACAGTAAAAAGTTGCAAAAAAGAAACAATACAATAATCTTTGATAGGGAATAAGATGATAATGCAGAGGAGAGGGAGAGAGAGAGGGGGGGGGGGAAGAGAAAGAGAAGAGAGAGGGAGAGAGAGAGAGGGGGGAGGGAGGGAGGGGGGATAAAAAACATACAGAGGAAGAGGTAAAGTTTAACAGCCTACTTGAGTCCCGGGTTACATTTTATAACGAATGACAAGAGAAAGAAATGCCCCTCAAAGTGATCATTAACACTTAACGTATTTTTATTCCTGCATAAATAAAGTTGATGAAAGAAAATTGTATACATGTATATCCACAGGTCAATACAATTTTAGGAAATCAATTTTTAAACAAATAAAAACCAGGTTTAAATTTACAACCAAAGAAATCAACCTTTTCCAACTTTTGCAGTATTCACACATCCCATTTAACTCATAGCATAACAAAACAAACAATATTTCCGATTAATACCCGATTTTTTACTGTATGAATAGTCCATCAAAGCGATTCCTACCATGAAATCATTTAAATGATTCAATTGTTTATCAAGGGTGGCCTCAAAAGATTTATGTACAGTTATTTTACTGAAGAAATACTCCCTATACAGTCTGTGTTTGAAAAAAATGGTACAGTCGGAAAAAATTTTTTTAGGTGTGAAATATAAAAGAAATAATATATGTATTTTGTACTGTGATATTGTTTGTTTGTATGTTCAATTATATTTAATTTGTAAATTCGAAATGTATCAGCTTGTAGATGCAATCTTGACTGTTAATCAATACATCTTATAAATATTTCAATTTCAATTTTAAACAGGTACTAGTTAGAGGACACTGAACCCAGATGATGTATGATAGTCTGAAAGTGATATAAGTCTTACATCGATGCAGTCAGATTACACATCAAAACGGCTCGAGGGATGAAAAGACCCATCTGTGACGTCATTGCAAATATCTGTGCATTTGTCAGAGAGAGTAAATGTATACTTAGCCGTGTAGAACGTGTGTGAAGTAGGTGGGGTTATTTAAGTGGGTGGAGAAGTGTATAAACTACTAGATAATGGTAATACTAAGGCAACTGACATTTGAAATTTATCAAAAAACTAATGAGAAAACACATAACAGCATATAAAATCATAAATTATACATATAAGATATTGTAATATGATTTCCTACCAACTATTTATATTTTAATGTTTCTGTATTTTCCAATTCACAAGAAAAATATTGATTTTTCAAAATTGCCTTGCTTGGAAGCATTACGTTTCATGATAATCAATGGAAGACTATAAACATGCTTATCATTTCAATTCCCTTTTCTCATCAGGTACTGTATTCAAAATGCGGTCATGTTTGGAATTGTGCCTGGTAGTGATTCATAGTTAAATTACCCACGGGCGAAGATAAATTGAGCCCATAAAAATAAATATGCCTCTTATAACAGTAAATAACTATAAAACAATTGGATTGATAGAATTCTGATTGTGATTCGATTGAAAATGAAATATGATCGTTTTTTAAATTTAAAGCTATTTTCCATAAATCTATGATTGTATTATTTTAATTAAAGATGTGAAAAGGAATGATCCCGGTATTACATTGTTGGTCAGAAAGGTTGGATAATTTTGTGTCCCAGCAGTATCTTTTTTTTTCCTCTGGCTTTAAATTTTTGAAATTATTTGCCCCTGCTTTCACTTTTCGAGAACCTGGCTATATCCTAGATGTTCCCCCAACAATTCCCGGTGAACAAAAAAAAAAAAAAAAAAAAAAGTTTATGTATGGGTTTATCAGTGAAATATTCTCCCATCCCCCTCTCTTTACTTTTGTTGGAAGAATCAAAATACCTGTAACTCTATCCGGGTCCAGTGTGTCTTGGGGCCATATATGGCTTTTAATTGACCCGAAATGTCGTATGGACGCAGAATCATCATTTCAACCTTCCATTTTTAAAATTTATATTAAAAGTTTATTTTAAAAGTATATACAGTGCGTTCCAGAAAAAAGCGGAACCCAAATGGTAAATAGTCATATAGTGGAAATAAATGCATCATTAAAGTTTATCTCTTCTTCTCCCTTTTGACCCCTCATACAATACGAGTGAACATTAACTAACGATCATCATGCAGAGATTTGGTGAAAAATACCTGAACATGAATCATCCCTTTGTTCCTCAAGTTAGATTGCATTTTTGGAAATGCCCACCTACTTTAAATCATTCTGCGCAAAATAATTTTTACAGTTAATTTTCATACACTTCATGTGCGTGGCTCTTTCGTGTTACAGAGTGAGTCACAAAAGACGTCCCATCAGTTTTTAAGTGATCATGTTTGAAGCATGAACATTTAATCATGGGTTTCATGATCATGATGATATCTCTTGGTAGAGTCATCCTCCTAGCATTTGTTGTTACCATTTTCATTTGGATCTTTGCATGCATGACTAAGTAACAGACAATCTTCAGAAGACTGCCAAATCTCGATTGCGCCAAGTGGATGGATGAAGATTTTTTTTTAAATGTTGAAAAATATGTGTACACATATACACACACAGACCCTCTTACCACACATACACACACACACACACACTCTTACCCATACTTCCTCACACACACGCAAACACAAACACAGTAAACATAGCATTCCCCCTTTTCTGATTAAGCATTGATGTTTTGTTTACCAAGACCATCATTGAATGTTTGGGACGTAGTAATTATCTAAAAACTGTTTGTGAGTGTGAGTGAGGGTGTGTGTGTGTGTGTGTGTGTGAGGATGGTTGGGTGTGTGGGTGTGGGTGTGTATTTGTGTGTCTACTGGTGTGGATGAAATAGGGTATGTGCGTGTGTAGGGGGGTGTGTGGGGGTGTATGTGTGTGTGTGTGTGTGCGTGTTTAGGGCGTGGGTGTGTATGTGGTTTGTGTATGTGTAAATTACGGTATTTGTAGGTAATACGTGCCTTTGCACGTGCACATACATGTAAGTAATACATTCTCCATTTGTTTATTTTTCACAAAGTAACTTGGCGCAAGTGAGATTTCGCTGTCTTCTGAAGATTGTCTGTTAATCAGTCATGCGATCAAAGATCCAAGTGAAAAGGGAAACAACATAATATCACACTGTGTATTAGGTGAACTTTTAAATGGAAAAACAACTGACCATTCGGGTTCCGCTTTATCTACAACACCCTGTATAGGAATGCCAGCCACTATGACTTGTGTCATTATAAAATGATGTAATATCAAGTAAATTAATGTCGTACCGGATATATTGCAAGCATCCATATTAGACTGATAGAGCGGTCTCTATGTTGAATCTTGTTTGCTACGTACATAATCGATTCAATGAATCCAATAAGGAGGAGGACCGTGATGACTGAAGTTATTGACATCATAACAATCAAACCCGGGTCATCAGATATCACTGAAAAGAAAGAAATGATATATTGTGATATAACATCATGACCGCTTGGTATTAAAGAAGGACACCAGGCTGAAATATAGGGATGTTTTAAAAAAGTATAGTAAAAACTTAAAGCACAACACTGGAAATTTCATCAAAATTGGATGAAAAATAACGATTTATGAATTTCTTAAATTTAGATTTGTTTCAATAAAATAGTTCTTAGCAAAGTCTCATCCATATTCAATGAGCAAACTGATAATATGACAGCTCTAATATTTCTTCTGAATTTCATTGTATTAAATTAAATTTATTTAATTTTGCATACATTGTGCAAAATTATTTTTAATATCTATCCTATATTGAAATAAGTAAAGGCAATTATGTTCATGCAGCAGAAATTCGAATAATTGTCCCGGGGGAGCGGCGCTATTTATGGCCGTAACCTTGCTTCAAGCGCGTCTATCAGCAAACCAGTCTCTGTAAGTGTAATTGAAACCCAATTACCTTAATTGTTAATTTAGATGAAAGATTTAGGGAAAACACGAGTACATACATAACTAAAACTTTGTAAATATCATTAGATATTTTACTGAAAATGTTGAAAAATTATATCAGCATTGGAGACAGAAAAAGCAAGAAAATAATCAGCATCCTCTTGAGGCTATTCCTATATATCTGTCAAGATGTCAGAGCCCACGTCGCGACAATTGGTTGTGTAGCTAACGAACATACGAGCTGTTTTATCGAAAAATTCAAAACTTTGAAATACACAACTTTGTTATTTTTCTTTAGATTTTTATGAAATTTTCAGTGTTGTGCTTCTTAAAATATACTCAACTTTTCAAACTATATTCATGATTTATTGTAAATTAATTATGTCAATATGATTATGATGATGATGTTAAAACTATATTTGTATATATACTGCATCCATGAATTATTATAATTTTTTTTCACTCTGATTATGTTCAAAATGTTGACAAAATGCCATGTACATTTTACTAGTGAAGTCTAATCAATTCAATTCAATTCAAACCATCCTAATCTCAGTCTGAGCTCCTCCTTAAAATCCGTATCCAGACAACAATTGCCTGTAAACATGGTAAAATTACCAAATACAACTACTAGGATATAACCCCAGGATAGACCAGTTTACTAACATATTCAAATTTGAAGCATTATTTTTTTTCACAAAGGTTGTTCTGGACAACCTGAAAGCTTGTCTGAGGCTTCCCCGACATAGCAACAACTAATGTATGCAAACTGGATTCCGTGTATTGTAGCTCATTCTTTTATTACAGGTTGCTTGGATACCTAGTTACTATGTCACCAGGAAAAAAGTATGCATGAAATTTGAATATGTTAGTAAACTGGTTTATTGGGGCATTTTTCAAGTGCATGGGGGAAGTTGACTGGGCTTTGTCTAGGGATAGTTGTCCTCGAAACATTTAGTTCCGATAGATTATATTTTAGAATGTGAGTGATTCTTTGAGGACTGTCCGTCATAAACTTGGAATATATATATATTTTTTTTTTTTTTTTGCCGCTCTAATAACATAATTTTGCTCCGGCTTTATTTTTTGTTGAATATGTTTGTCCCTGCTTTAATTTTTCGGGACCCTGGCTATACCTTGAACATTCTCCCAACCCTTTACGGGTATTCTTTCCCCAAAAATTTGTTGTCAACCCCTATGATGCCCATTTTTGTCTTGTTTTTAATCATTTTGAGGCCCCTTTTGTTTACCCGGCTATTCAAGCCCCCTTCAGTCCTACCCCTAGGAAACGCGCCTGAAGTGTATTGTTTATATTGCTCTTTTAGTCCACTCTAGATTTATTGGGTCAATCTTATATTCTCTTGTCTAGGGGAGGCATTGAAGTAAAACGTGTCATTGGTGAAAATCCGGAATATTTTATTCCACATTTATGCTGAAAACAAAAGAAATAAAAAACAACCTTTAACCCTAAATTATTATCATTTTCTCCTAATTTCTATTTAGCCTTGAAGACAAGGTTGTAAATGGTATTAAACTATATATGATATTTTATTTTGATTTATGTTTGGTTGAGATTTTACAATACAATTTGGGAAGATAGACATTTTCATGGTGTAAAAATAAATAAAATCAATGTTGAACCTCAACCAGAATAAATTTTGATCCCTCCCCTAGACAAAAGAGTCGAGCCTTTAACCATTAAACTAAATTTAACTTAAAGAACAATAACAACTCTATACCTCAGATGCGTTTCCTTGGGGTAAGACTGAGGGGGCCTTGGTGGGTCGCGTAAACAAAAAGGGGCCCAAAAATGACAAAAAAGACAAAAAATGGCCATCGTGGGGGTTGACAAACTTTTTGGAACATGTCCCTTTTATAGGTCAAGTGTAAATTGGCTTACAATGTTAAATACTGATTCGAAATACATATAGGCCTACATTTACTTGTTTCATAAATATTAAATTAAACATATACGCACTAGACTTGTTTAGGGGCTGTAGCCTTAAGCCCTCTCCTTCCCGTACCGCCAAAATTAACAATTTCACAAAATTTCCCCTAATTTCCTCCAACAGCGAAGGGTTATTTTTGTTACATGCATTTTGCTTTGTACCCTTTTAAAAAAAAATTATCATTATTAATGCGAGGTCGCTTGGCGACCGAGCAAAAAATAATCAATTGGTAAAGACATAATAAAGACAAAATGTGGGATTTCTTCGTATCGAGAGTGCCCCTTTTCCAAAATGAAATTGCCATTGGACTTTTATAAGACTGAAAGGCTTCTTTTTAGTTTAAAAGTTCCCTTTTTTCGATACGAAAAGGGAAGCTTTTCGGTAATGAAAAGGGGCACTTTTAGGGTGATTGAAGAAGTGGAGGGGGCACTTTACCCCCCTCCCCCTGCCCCCCGGTTCCGCCGCCTCAGTGTCTGAAAAGCAAAAACCACGGCCGTCCTGTTATAACTCCCAACTCCTAACCAATTATGCCAATTTGAGACAACTGATTTTATTAATTTTAACTTTAACCTATTAATTTGGGGGAGTTTTATTGAGACTATACAACAACAACAACAAACAAAAAAAAAAAAAAAAAAAAAATTGCCTGCAGACAATAAGCACCTACCTTCGATATGTTCAATGAGCATAGGCTCGATGGTTGCACAAGTATTAGTTGCCATCTTGAAATTCAAATTGTGATTTCAGCAACTGAATTACACCTAAGTTCAATGAATCTGTTGATCTGCACTGCTAACGTGATACGGCTGGTTAAGAGATCATGTCAGTAAATATATGTTCACATACTGAATATCATATCCGCATTATTTGGAGCAACAAAAGTTATTGTTTCTTCCAAGTGTTCCACCTGCACGCATTATTATGTCAGCCATTAATTCCATAATATTATACATGCATATAGCTTTTATTTAAAAAAAAACACAACAACAACCGAGTTTTCAAATTAGCACTATATAAGAGTACACACTTCAAGCTATTGTCGTGATTTCGCTATCAATGTTTAACTTACCTAGTTTGTCTTTATTAAGTTAGAGTTATCACACAGCAATATGTCTAAAGGTCATGTGTATTCGAACAGGCTTTTTATTTACTCGCCATCATACTACATGACAAAAATACTACTGGTCAAAAATAAATTTATTGTAGTCTTACTCTTGCCCCCTAAAAATCCCGATATCGAAATTCACCTTTTATGTATCTTTTTGTTTTATTAATTTCCTATTTGTCTTCTTTTTTCGACCTTTAGTTTTTCTTAGTTTTCGGCAAAATATATTGCAGAACGTTTTGAAGCAAAATTATACTGAAGCAAAATAATTGCAACCAATGAAAGTTGAATAAAGTGAGGAAACTCCATTTGCATTTTCTAATTCAAGTATTCGGTCTGACGGATATTTTTAAACAACGTGAAACGTCGTAACGGTAGGCCTATGCCCAATTTCCGTGAAAATGGTTTTGAAAGATACGCGAGAAAAAAAAAAAAAAAAAAAAAAAAAAAAAAAAAAAAAAAAAAAAAAAACATCAGCGAGCGACAGAGGCGGCTAAACGAATGTGAAGGGGAGGGGGTCATGGTTGAAAAGGGACACTTTTTCTGAAGAGGGGGGCACTTGAGATCAGTGATACAAAAAGAAAAATATTGCAATAGGGAAGGGTGCGCCGGAAATTTTGCTTTAGATTAGGGAATGGAACTACACTCTAAAAACTGAAGTGCTGTTTTTAGCTCTTCAAGGGCTGAAATCAGCACTTTTTAAGTGCTTGCATAGTGACTGCACTCAAAGTGCTTTTTAACTGCACTCAAAGTGCTGTTTTTGCACTGTCACGTGAGCTGAACTTTCAGCAAAAATGGGCAAAAATGGAGTGACTTCGTTGGGATTCGAACCTGGGTCCCCTGCATGAGAAGCGCTGACGAGCACGTTAGACCAATTCACATCTCACGGTTGCTAATGGATCATATTGTGGCATGATGAACTTTCTTCAAATTTGCCATAATCATCTACTATGCTGTCATAATTAAAGCCAGTTAGCGAGATCTCCGTTGGTCTAGTAACGTCAGCGGTACTCTTCCATGTCTAGGTGAACCCGGTTCGAATCCCATACCGACCATGAACATTTTTTGTTGATAAATTAGCACTTGGGTAAGTGCTAAAACAGCACTTCAGGTGCTGATTTAGCACTTCAAGTGCAGTCACTATACGAGCACCCATAAATTAGCACTTCAGTTTTTAGAGTGTACAAGGTATGTTTTTATGAATCTTTATGGATTTGTTTTGTACTGTTCATTTATTGGTGAAAAAAGTAATGAGAGCGCGAAGCGAGAGCCGCAATTATTTAGCTCATTATATTCATTATATTATATTCATTATAGACCCTGTGATCGAATTAGTTACCGAATCAAAAATACATTTTACAGGTTTTGGTTAAACATTTCGGGTAAAGTTGCGCCATAAAATTAGCATCGATCTTAATTTATTGTAAAAAATTTGTGGGATGCATGCTCCAAGCCCCCCCCCCCCCCCCCCCCCCCCCCTTCCCCGGACACAACTGCACCAATGTTCTGATTTTCAACAACACAGGTTTGTCTCCAATAAGGGGATATTGGGTCAAACCTTTTTTTTAAATATACGTATTGCCAGTTACTTAGTGAGAGGTCGCATAGCCCAAAATGTGAGTTTTTAAAAAGACATATGGAGTAGAAAAGGGGGCACTTTTTAGTATTAAAAATGTCCCCTTTTAAAATTGAATTGTAAATTTAAGCAAAGTGAAATAAATGTGTAATTGCCCTCACAATATGAAATACCGATCTGAAATACAATAGGCGTACATTTACTTGTTTCATATTGAATGAATTTTGATATAAGCACTAGAAAGGGCATAAAAGATATTTAAATTTAGGGCTGAAGCCCTATTTCCCTCCCCCATATCACATCAGTGCAATATTCACAAAATCTCTCCAGCAGGAATATTCATTCCATGTGGGCCTATATTGCTTGGTATTGTCTCTTGCGAGGTCGCATTGCGATCGAGCGGAAAATTTTCAGTTGGAAAAGACGTAGTTGAGACAAAAGGAGGCCTTTTTGGAATCGAGAGTGCCCTTTTTTTAAATATTTTTTTTTAAATATGCCCCTCCTCCTCCCCCCCCCCGTTCCGCTGCCTTGTTCTGGCGAGCGACACACGGTCAACAAATTTCGTGTGGCGAATGATGGTGACGAAAAATGACGATGGGTTAGAGTTCAATCTTGTCGGATAAACATGAAATCAAATTGTATATTATTGCGTTGATGATGATTATCAGGATCAATAAAGATTGATTTGATTTGATTTTTTATAGCATTTTTCCCCTGACCTATTTTTAACTGGGAGTAGTTTTCAATTCTTCGAGGAAAAATTCTGAAATAGGGTCCCAAATATGGTCCAAAACCCTGTGAAAAGGGGGTAATTTTGCTGGCTTTCCCTCCAAAAGCCTGTAAGAGGGGGGGGGGGGTAATTTGATGCAACTTCCCTTCGAAAACCCTTCAATATGGGGTGATTTTGACATCGCTTCCCATAGGGGGTATCTCTAAGAATCCGGGATGACCATACGTATGGTTGAACGTTTGAGTAGGGGGGGGGGGTCTATTGAGGTCCCTCTTTTTTTTTGGGGGGGGGGGGAATTACCAATTGGTCTAAACCCACTTTGACTAATACCCATTTAGTCTCATCCCACAGGGTCTAATTCCATTTCGTTTCTAACCAGTTTGCCTAATTACCGTTTGGTCTAAGTAAGTTTGCCTATCTACCATAAATTTCGTCTAATACCCAGTCTATATATCACCATCAATTCCAGTAACAAATTGGTAATAAACCAAGTATTCATTTGGGCATTAGCCGAAAATGATATTAGATCGTTTGGCTAGACGATTTGGCAACTAGTTGGATGAAAGTACTCACACACTCCATTTTGGGTCTATTATGTTGGCTAAAACCTGAGGCACATAAAACTTGAAAATATGTAATCACTAATTAACTACAGCTTAATTAATGAAGACATTTTTTTGTAACAACCTACCCCGTATAAGGGGTAAGTTGTTACACCATACGGGGTAAATTGTTACAATATGTAAACATACGGGGTAAGTTGACAATGTGTAAATCTCTTATACCATACTTTTGTTTCAACTTTCCAGTTTCTTGGTATCGTTAACAGTAGATCAAGTAGAGCTCTAATAGAATAGACTAAAGTAATAATAGAAATATCAAAATTTAACACCTGAAAATTGAAACAAAATTACTTTACATGTGTAATGTAATTGGGGTAGGTTGTTGTAACAACCTGCCCCATGGGTGATTTTACACACAGAAATTAACTGTAGCACAGTCATTAGGCAGAATTACAGGGCATGGCTAGGGGGGTATATTAGTGACATACATGTACTATATTCACAATACCAGACTATCATCATGTGCCTTCAGTTGTAAGAACTATTACAAATTTTAATTTTTGTCAAAAATTCACTTGGAACTGTAAAAAATGGTTTTTGTTGATTTACTTTTTAATAAAACAAGGCGGAGAAACCTCACGACCGGCAGTTCATCACAGCTATGTGTAGGCTGTATATAGATGCCAGTTAGCACGAACTCTCTTGTTCCAACTTAGCACGCATAGCATGCCTAGTTAAAGTTTTGATTCTGTGACATCACGTGCGAGCTGCTCTCCTATGTCTTAGGCCTATATGATATAAAATCCATAAAAGTGTCATTTTCAGAAGAATACTTAATTATTTTACCTATGCGGTCGATATATCATCAAATCTATGCCTCTATCAAATTCCGTTATCAAGATCAACCAAAAAAGGACAAAGACATACACAACACACGGGAGAGCTGCTCGCACGTGACGTCACACAATCAAAATTTTAAATGTTCATGATTTTGCTATTTTTACGTGGATTTTCTTCAAAATTTTACCCATATTTTTCTGCATTTTTTTTAAAATCCAGGGTGAACTTTACCTTTAAGTGAGAATTAGAACAATAATCTATTCGATCAATTGCAAATCAGACCAAATTGTTAGTAGAGTAAATGTGTTTAGCCTATGTGGTATTAGACAAACAGGGAACCTAGACCAACTGCTGTTAGACCAAGTGGATATAAACTTTTATGGGAGGTCACTGAAAAGTAATTGTAGTAGAGGACTTGCGTGTAGACCCCGTGGCTCTTTTTTTGGGAACAAAGGTTTGAAAGTGGTTTTGAGTTGCTTTTGACCGAATTGGGTGCAAAATGCGTTACATGTCCAAACATTTGTAGAAATGTACATTGTCACTAACAAACATCTCTAGTTTCTTAATGGTAAGTCAAACATGTATAAAAGTATACATATATTGAAAGCTGAGATGGTAAGGAAGAGGATTAACATATTCTTTTTCATGTACAGGGTGTGTCATTAAAGCTATACAAGGTGTTACAAGAAAAATGGTTTAAAAAGTTGCACAATTTCAATGGCAAGTAATTTCTTATTGTTTGCATTAATTGAAATAAATCAACTTAGACTGTGTTAATAAGACCCTATGCTTCTAAAAAATATAAACTTGTAATACAAAATTATTCTTTCAAACCGCGCTACAGAGTGTATAAAAAAGAAGAAAAATTTGTTTAAAACTGGCAGAAATCCTGTCTTTTACATTTGAATTACAACTTCGACAAAGTTTATTACAAAAAATAGGTTTCTACTCATTTGCGTATCTACGTACATGCAAAGAAAATGGGAGAGAAAAAAAAAACACAATTATTGCTATAAAATGGCATGTTGCAATCTTCGATGCCTGCAATGCACTGTCTATGAGCCGTGCGTGCATGAAGTTTGTTTTCATTGATTAATTAATTGATAAAATGACTTTTGAAAATCTACTTCACATCTATTCAAAACCAGATAAATTCCAAAGAGATTGATATATCACTCAACCTATAAGACCGATTGGCTTAAAATATATAACTCAACAAAGAGAAAGAAAGTAAAAAAAAAAAAAAGAAGGGAATTCCCTATGCTTTAACACATGCCTCCACCGTAGGATCCTCCCCTCCCTACCTTACCCTACTCAAATTATCTTCGTATTAAAACTATGAGCAGCACTTAGCTGAAACTTTACAGACATGTAGCCTCATATCAATTCTAGTTGTAAACTTAAGGGGAAGAGGGCGCTATCACTCTACATGCCTGTAGGGACCCTCCTGCAGCTGATCTGAAGAGTAGTCCGCCCTAGCGATGTTGGTTAGGGTACATACAACCATCCTAGATAGGACTACTTTTTATATCTCGACATGTCAGCTCCTTCAAAAATATGGGGTTTTGCTCCCTGGGTATAGAGCCGTATAATTTTCTGCGCCGCTGAGCTGTATTTCCACTAAACTCATGAATGCAGTGTTGCGTTTCCCCTCCCCAAATAATGGACGCGTCTTTATGTTAAGATTTAAAGGAAACCAATACCCAGGGAAATAATCAATTTCATAGGAAAGAGCATAATGAGAGGAGCAATTTAAAAAAAAGTTTCATCAAAATCGGTTATAAAATAAGAAAGTTGTGGAAGTTTGAAAAGTCTCGTTTTACCTTCTATGGGGATCCTCAAATTGGCAACATCGGCTCCAAAATGGCCGATTTTATGGACAACTCTCCATTGGTTTTGTACACAAATTTTCAGATTTTCCCTGTTTTCTTTCAAAATATGTCTTACCTCCTTCTGAGCTCAACATATGTTATGTGAAATATATTTTTCCATGACATATTTTGAGCTCAGAAGTAAATAAGACATATTTTGAAAGAAAATGGGGAAAAACTGAAAATTTATGTACAAAACAAATGGAGAGTTGTCCATAAAATCGGCCATTTTGAAGCCGATGTTGCCAGTTTGAGGATCCCCATAGAAGGTAAAACGAGACTTTTCAAACTTCCATAACTTTCTTATTTTATAGCTGATTTTGATGAAACTTTTTTTAAATTGCTCCTCTGATTGTGCTCTTTCTTATAAAAATGATTATTTCCTTGGGTATTGGTCCCCTTTAATGCCATACGTTAGATTTACATTTCACGTGGAGTAGAATTGATAATAACAGATATGGATAAATTATCTACAATTTGAGACATTGTACAGCTCATGACTGTACTTTGTTATCATGCTATGCGAAAAAATGTGAAAAATTTTTCTCCAAAATGTAACGCCTCCACCCTTTTACTATAACCCAATATATGACACATGACCTAGTCCCCTGCTAACCCCCGGCAACTCTCGTAGGGGTCAAAATAAGGTCAAATTGGTGCCAATAGGGGGTCAAATTTTTATAATGCTCATATAGTATCAATAGACATTGCAAATTGTTTGTCTCTTTCTACTGAACAAAAAAAGTGTACAGGCCTATACAGTCTGTGTCAAATAAAATGGTACAGTTGGAAAACATTTTTTTACAGTGTGAAGGTTAATATCAACGTGGTATTGTTTCTTATTTTCATAAAGCAGGAATATCACTCTTTCTTCTGCAATTTTTTTCATCACATTTGGTGCAGTATTTTTTGAGATATGACTAATTTTCTACAATCAAGAAAAATCCATTTTTCGCACGCCGTCCCATGCCTTTGTGTACGATTTCGCATAATGACCGTGAATTCAGCGCGCGCTCCAGAACAATAGAAGTGCGCAATTTCGATTTGTTCCTCGTCGCACAAAACTTAGCATAACTTTTGTTTTACGAGAGCAAATTATACAGGACAAAGCGCATCAGCAAAAAAAAACTTTTGGCTTTGATTTGGTACCACAAACACACATTATATGAAAAGATTTCACACCTAAATGATTTTTTCCCCGACTGTACCCAGGCGCGGATCGAAGAAAATCGAATTGAATGCATTTCGGGGGCCCAATTGTCTGGGAACAAAAGCGGCTCTTTGTCCCCAGACAATTGGGCCCCCTAAATGCATTCAATTCGACTTTTTTGGATCCGCGCCTGGTACCATTTTTTTTGACACAGATCGTATACCCATGACCTCCCAGTAAGAAGTTATGGCGGGAAAAGTCAAGAGGTCAACGAACTTTCACATGAAGGCATATAATTAAAATTAAGGCCTATACAAGCTAAAATTGTTAGGAATGAAGAACTTTCGTGTGTTTTTTTTTGGTTCTATTGCTATTTATCATCGCTAAGAAAGTTAATTGAGACTATTTCTACATAAGAAAATCATGATAAGTACATATAAGGGGTCAAACTAAGTCTACATGCTAGTCCTCTACTATATTGGGGATGTCCCTCATAATTATGTCTGATGTTCAGATTCAGTCGGTGTGCACGTACCCGTGAATTCTTCTTTCCTGATCCGCTTTATCCGCGACGCGCCGTGAGTATTTCCTTTATTATTTTCCTCAATACTAAGTAGACATGCAAATCTGGTTTTCCATGAGATGGTAATGTGTGTGAGCTATTTGTGAGGCAAAAATCGAAAATTAGGACTCTTTAAAAAGTTTTACTTTTAGGTTAAGGGTTTGAATTTGAAGTTGTTGAGACCGAATTGCTTTGCCTGGTCCCTGGTGCTTTAATTCGTGTAGTCCCGGGACGCTGCCACTTCGTGAAACCCCTCGAAATTTTTAAAGTTCGATTTGGAATCAGGCGCGGATCCAAGAAAATCGAATTGAATGCATTTCGGGGGCCCAATTTTCTGGGGACAAAAGCGGCTCCATTATACGCATGGGCCCGGTGCGGTAAGTTCATTGTGTGACTCCGGTCTGCGTCCACTAACGTAGAGTTACACATTTAATGCATGGTCAATTCATAATTGACCTTGCACTGGGAAGTATGGCAGTGTATTGTATTACCGGACGCCTTTATTTTACTGCTTTAAAAAGGACAGTTTGAGGAAATGAAATAAAGAAAAATTCACACTAGTTTAGTAGTTATTCCAAATATTGTGAAATTCATGAAAATGTTAAATTTTTTTGATATTTACCAACCGTTTTCTTTGTATCGCACTTGCCGCACATATGTGTGCCGCATACCCCTCTACGAAAAACATTCATTTTTGAGCGTGACAAATTTCATTATAACTCCGGATGCACGCCCTCTATGGGATACAACATTATAATTGCGTGTTGTTTTTAATTTGTTTTCGATCATATTTTTATGCTCTTGAGTTGACTAGGGTTAGACCACACATGATACGATGTCAATACTTTAGTATTGACCTCGTGGACCAAACTGCCATATTTGGGAGAAAATTTTGCAACCTTGTCAATGTTGTTTTATCTAAGGTTTTTCTCCTTTTTGCAATCACTTTCAGCTCCAAAATTAGTAGTAGTATATGTCTATGTCATTATAAGACACAGTTAATAGGTTTAGGAAAAATTTCAAATCAAAATCTTTAAAAAAAAAATTAAAACATCACTGATTTTTTTGCCGTCTCCCGCACAAAAACGTGCGGGGAAATTTTCAGAAAGTGGACTTTAAAAAATAATTTTTCATCCAAGAAGAAAAAACAAAAAACTTAAAACATCAGGGAGAGTGAAAGGAACATCCAAACACTCAGTTATTGAAGAAAGATAAGTGAAAATGTTATTTTAAAAAGTGAAAAATTAAGATTGTTTTCTGAAATTTTTCTTACTGAGTCTTGTCATTAGTCCCAGATGGTTCAGTTGCTTGTGTGGTCTAGACTAGACTGGCATTGCAGTTAATCTAGGATTTATTTTGGGTTTATGTTTGATAAAACATACCGTTTTAGCTTTATCCTTTATTTCTTAATCTTTGTCTCTTTGTGTGATCCAAGCCTTGAGAAAGATAGTTCCAATGGGAAGTCAATGCAGAAAAGTGTCTTGAGCAGCTCCAACCAAGTCAGGTGGCATATCCAATAAAGGGTCTAAAACTTTTACTAGACTTTTTCTAAACAAAATTAAAAATATCTAATGGCAGAATCAGGTCTATACTGCAATGAGACTGTCTATAGATTGTCTTAATTTATTTTGAGGTAGGTTTAAAGCTGGTTTCGCTAATCATTATTGAGAAGTTTCCTCAGTAACCAAGAGGGCGACAGACAGCCATTTTTCAGTACTGACTGATGTTGGTTTGCAGCTGTATGTGCTAGAAGTCTAGTCTACTGGGAATGGTTAAAAATACCACTAAAAAGTTAAGAATGGATAAAATATAGCAAAAATATAATTTATGTAATGTCACTTACCTAAACAGACTAGACGCAATTTAGATATTCTTAAAAATAGTGTGCACTTGAAGAAATCTTGTATTTTCCAGTCCATTTCAGAGTCTTGTCCGATCTCCGTCAAAATACTAGCGTGAAGCCGAATGTGACTCATTTAACTACACTGTCACAGCAATTCTGAAGCCATTTTTTTGCTTTATGATCATCATGAAAAACGAGGACAGTCATCCGTCTAGTATTACATGTACTAATAAATAAAGTAGATTTGTCAATTTTTTATTCCATAATTTTGACATTCTAGCCTGGAAAAGGGAAGGCACCTCATGTTTTGATGCTAATAACTTGCAGCCCGTACACTTCGTGTGCGGGCTGCCGCAGTAACATTTCGTGTTGCAATTGCAAATATGACGTTTTGATTAATGTATGATGGGGTAACGTGACCATAGTTCGCGCAAATTTAAAAAATAATAGAAAATGCGACATTCAATTAACAATATTTCATATTTAAGACAGAATCATAGAAAACTAAAAGACTCTACAAATAAACGGCAAAGTTCTAAATTCCGAATCACTGAACAAAGATGTGAACTAGACGTAGACCTAGGCTAGTAACATTTGTAACTGTCACTTACACTTAGGCCCACAATAAAAAAATTGTTTGGTTGTCCAATGAATGCCTTTTTTCAAAAATCGGGTCGGTCGGTCGGGTTTTTTTTTTTTTTTTTTTTTTTTTTTTTTCTTCCTCCCATTGAAAAAACAAAGAAAACAAAGAAACGAATGACTTCCATTTTTGAGATCCCTTTTACGTTTTATTGAGTTATGTAAAATGGGACTGCATGGAAAAATAACACATGTTATATATACTGTTTTATGAAAAATATATCAAATAAATATGAGCTGTGTATTTTCGGCGTTTGGGTGAAAAAAAAAAAAAAAGAGGTTGGTCGGGTCGGGCCGTTTTCAGAGGGTCGGTCGGTCGAGGACAACCAAACAATTTTTTTTTGTTGCCTTCAATGCATGGTTAATTTATAATTGACTGTAGGTTAAAGTATAAAGCCAAGGGTTTCGACGATATCTCGATTTCAAAATTCTATGTCGATCGAACGATCCCTCATTCTGCTGAAAAAGTCAGAAAAATAGCGAGACCTTATTTCACGCACGAACGTTTGACAAACATTTTTCAAAATATATAACAGTCTAAGGAAAGTGAATTACAGTAGATCTAGATCTAAATGTCGAAATTTTAGAGAATCGGAAAATGATTAATTACAATTTTGATGACATTGAATCAGAATATGATGATATCCAGACCCTTGTCAGGAAGACCGGAATTTTACGGCACAGACACACAATTTTCCGATGTTTGATCAATAATTTTACATTTCAATAAACCGTACCGTGACGACAGTTTGGTTCTTAAGCAATTTTGAGTCCCTCTTTCTGTTGGTACTATTAGATTTTCACGATATTAATTACTTTTTGAGATATCCGACATGCGTGGACTAAGGTCACACGCGAATTATGGTCACACCACCATAAAAGTTTTTCAAATTCCCCAAAATGGAAAATGAATTTACATCGTGTATATGGGCAGGATGGGAATGATATCTATTCTAAAAAGAATAAATGTCATTCAGTGACAGTCTCAAGCAGATCTTGATGAAGATCTAAGACTCGGTTAATATCAGTTAATAATTCTCAATTTTTATATATAGAGTCTAGATCTAGATCTAGGGCCCAGAGCAAATGACATGAAGTCTCTGAATGTTTTGGAATAGAAGATACATATAAGAAGAATAAATAAGAAAGAAGTGAAATATCATTACAACTTATTTGTTTTGGAAAAGTTAGGCCTATTTTTATTTCAAAATATTTCATAATAACAGAATGAACAAAATTTTGCCAAAAGGTGGATCAGACGAAAAGAGCCTGCCGTCTTGACTTTACTTGAGTCTCATACCCCGTTTAGATCTATTGTATCCGTGGAAATATTCGCAGTAGATCTTCTTTAATTTTTGCTGATTTCGCGCAAAGAGTCGCAGGCGCGAATTTAAAAACCCACAAATATATAGGCATGATTTCCTATGCATGTATTGAATTGGTTCAATTGCGAGCTTACGAACATGCAGCGCGAATTTAAGAACCTGTCAACATGTTTTGAAGCCGCTCAGCGCGAAAAATTAATCGCACGAAAATAACGGCAAATACAGTATGTCACTCGGTGTCATAGTCACACAGAGTCACACTACTAAACTGCCTCGAGGTAAAGCTGGGATGACATTCCTCCCAAGCACGAATTAATGAGAGGGCAACTTATTTGATTTAACTACTGATAGCAGACCGAATTAACCCTACCCGTATAGCTGGTATATGACCTTGTTGATGGCTGAAGGCTGAAAAAAATTTATCGCTCGGCCAGCGTGAAGTGAAAAAAATTCGAATGTACCTTTTGGCTCACCCAGTGTAACGGGGAAAAAATATTGGTTGTACCATTCTGGATCCGCCACTGGGGGCGCCAAAATCAAAATCACGTCGGGTGCCCCTGGGGTGCCAAATCCTTGATACGCGCCTGGCAATGATATCCTCATGATGGAAATCATGCAATTCATTCCAGAAAATTGACTCTCAATGCAATGAATATATTTTGTGAGAATGATACTTTGGCATCTAGTGTGATCCAATGATTCATGGTACTAATTTGTATCCTTTCAGATATGAATCCACTCAGCATCATGTTTCTAGTACACAATTGAAGGCTGATTATGATGCTCATTCAGCAGAAGAAGTTTATTGGATCTGGAACCTTGTACTTCATCTAGACAGAGTAGGATACTATCACAATGAACAAGTATCTGCGCTATCTTCGTGGAGGTTTTGACCGTAGTAAGAATCCATTATGGGGTAGAAGGGCATCAATTGCGTATGCCTTCGGGACATGGACACTTTTAGGGTTATTTTTCATCAAGTGGAAATTGAACGACTTTGATGTTTCTGGAAACGATGCCATCTTACCACAGTTGACCGAAGAAGAGAAGGAGGAGCGGAGAGTGCAACAGAGATTAGAACAGAAAAAGAGTAAGTCAAAAGTTGTACAAGTTCAACATTGAAAGAATGGTAAAGACAAACTGTTTTCCAGACAACTTTAGAGTTTGTAATGTTTTTGATTACTGTGCACTGATTACATTTTCATACAGTTACAGCAAGAAGCCTTTTTGCCCAATGATATTCTCCCTACTTACTCTGACATTTTTCATAAAATCTTTCTTCATGCAGTGGGAACTTGAACTGAAATGTTTCTGATATAACAAGCAAAATTTTCTAATTTTCCAATGGGTTTGTTATAATTTCTACTATATAAGAAACTGAATTATGTGCTCTTAGATTGTTAATTTTTTTAAATTCCAATCCAGTTTGGAGCTGTACATCTGTAAACTTTGGCGATCATACTGTTCCACCAGTCTGTAAACTAGCTTTCTCAAAAGTTGCCACCCTCGAACTAATTTAAAATATGTAGGCCTACAGATGGTTTTATGATATATTTTTTCATCTACATATTTTCTGCTTTCATCAAAAAATCAGTTCTGTATTATCAATGGTTTATTTCTAAGTAATGAATTGAGAGTTGGCCTGGATATATCGCATGTGAAAGAAGAAAGATGTCTTCATATCATCCAGGCTATTTCAAGAATGTACAAGTTACTGGGTATAACTCCAGTCATTTAAGGACGTTGCACAGTTGAAACGAAGTCCATGTCATTTTCACCAAATTTTGCACAGAGTTACTTTGGTATCCATGTATGCCAAAAATGCAAAAAATAATATAGGTTCATGTGCTTGATTTTTTGCTACAGGACTTTGAAGTTGCCATATTTGGATGGCATGTGAAATACGCATTATTTAAGAAATTGGCCTCTGTTAGACCTCGCGATTGCAACAAACGAGTTAAAATCGTCATTACTTTGTCTAAACCAAATCAAACTCTATCAAACCTTCCCGATTTGTTACGAAGTTTATCCCAGAGATGGGACATTGGTTAAACTGGCACATTTGTACTTATTTTCGAGCCAGCAGGGCCCTCATGTGGCAAAAATGGTGCGTAAAAAGGCAAAAACCATATCTTTAGAGGCATGGAATCTACAAGAAAATAAAAAAAGTATAGTTTAAGGTGCCCTTTTTTTAAAAACCATGACAGTCTCATCAAATTTTGCAAATTTGTAGAGGGATTCATCATAAATATGTAGAAACTTTTAAAAAGTGGGGTCCATGTGCTCGTTTTCGAACTATCAGCCCCAGAATACTCGTGAATCGGCTTGAAAAGTCACAAAAACCCACGGAAAACGTCCAAAAAGCGTGATAATTCACTCTAAATTACACTTGATTCAAAATTATGCTCCCAAACATTCAAAATCCATGTCTTTTTCATAAAAATTTGCAAAGTTATAGAGGAATACATACTCAATTGGTAGAAACATTAAAAAAAGGGGGTCCATGTGCTCGTCTTTAAGCTATCGGAGCCCGAATAGTTGCGAAAAGGCTTGAAAACCACAAAAACGCGCCGAAAACGTCAAACAAGTCTGAGAAACCAACCTATATTACACTTGATTCAAAATCATGCTCTCAAACATTCAAAATCCATGTCAATTTCATCAAAATTTGCCAAGTTGTAGAGGAATATAAACTGAAAGAGTAGGAACATTAAAAAATGGGGGTCCATGTGCTCGTTTTCAAAATATCGGCGCTGTAATAGTGGCGAGTCGATTTGAAAACCATCGAAACGTGCCAAATTACCCAGAAATGTGAAAACTCTATCTAATTTTCGACTTATTCAAAATCCTGCTCCCAAACATTTACAATTCATTTCATATCCATCTTAATCTCTAGAATAACACGAACATGCACCAACATAAATGCTTTACATATCTCGCCAAACTAGGTGGGCAATTCCACGGTTAGTCGCATTACACTTTTAGGTGCCAATTTTGTAACTTGGTGGTACCAGGTTTCCAAGAATGAGTCTTTCTTTAAAATTTATTTACTTTGATTTATACCTGAAAACCATAAAGATCGATAAATCAGGCATGATTTTCTCCGCGCGGATCGCGGATTTCCACGGATTTTGAAAAAAAAAAAAAAAAAAAAAAAAAAAAAAAAAAATCGTTTTTTTT
Organism: Paracentrotus lividus; assembly: GCA_940671915.1. NCBI lineage: Eukaryota > Metazoa > Echinodermata > Echinoidea > Camarodonta > Echinidae > Paracentrotus > Paracentrotus lividus. The sequence continues at coordinate 18,114,031 of CALNVZ010000174.1, forward strand.
TTTTTTCCCACCATAGCGGAGGTGTTTTCGGCGTGTTTTCATTGTGTATTCTGGAAAATATTTTCCACTCTCACTGTGTATAGAGTTGGAATACGAGATTGATTGACAAGATGCAGCCAAAGAAATCGTGAATTTTCTATACCTAAAATTGCAAAATTTTCTGCGGGAGGGGGAACCCCCTCCGAACCCACCCCAGGAAGTTCGGTCGCTATGCTCCCTCACTTGTAGAATTTTCCTCTTTTTTTTGAAATTTCTCTGTCTCATGCCTGTAAATGTTGGTTAGTCGCATTACGGTTAGTCGCATTACCGTATTTTTTATGTGACTTTTTTGGTTATTTCACCCCTTTGTCATGAATTAAATGTCATTATTGACCTTTAAATACAGAAATATATCCATCCTTCTCCATCACGTATGTGCACTCTACACGCAGTGAATGGAAAGTAGTCCCGCCGCGCCATATTGGCCGATTGCGTGCAGTACGGTCGAGAGGTGGCGCGCGCTATTTATTAATTTATTACAGAAATAGACATGAATGGGTCACTTTGGGTGGCTTTTTAAAACTGACTTACTTACTTACTTACTGCCCATCATGCCTCCTGGCATATAGGGCAGCAACAAAGGTTCTCCAGTCAGCTCTGCACTGCGCCAGCCGCTGAATAGACCCCCAGGTGTGACCGAGATCCTTCAGTTCCATTTCCACAGTCCGCCGCCAGGTATTACGAGGTCTTCCTCTCTTTCTTTTCCCTTCTGGGGTCCAATGTAGTGCTGTTCGAGTTATACTGTCAGGTTCATTTCTCAGGACATGACCAAGCCATCTGAAACGTCTCCTCATGATGACTGTTTCCATGTCCTCCTGACGGGTACAGGCTAATAGTTCTCTGTTTGATATAGTATTCGGCCAGAAGATGCGGAGTATTCTCCTCAAACATTTGGTATGAAAGGTTGAGAGTCTTGTAATGTCTTGTCTGGTCATTCTCCAACACTCAGAGCCATACAATAATGTGGAAAGGACACAGCTCTGGTATATTTTCAGCTTAGTCTTCCTACTGTACTGTTGAGATTTCCAGACGTTACCTAGTATACTGAAGGAACCTCTGGCTTTGTTTAAACGATTCGTAATATCCTTGCCTGCACCCCCGTCGTTTCTAACTGTGCTACCCAGGTACACAAATTCATCTGTTCGGGGGAGATCTTTATTTGTATTTTGATAGGTAAGGGGTTCTCAACATTTAGTGTCATTACTTCGTTTTCCTTAGGCTTATATTTAGACCGATTTGGTGAGCGAAATTGCTGAGCTTTGAGGTCTTCTCTTGGATATGTCGATGTGAATGAGAGAGAAGAGCTAAGTCATCAGCAAAGTCAGATCTTCAAGTGTCGTAAAAAGTCCCCATCTTATCCCTCTCTTCTGATCTGCGGTTGTTCGTCGATTATCCAGTCGATGGTGAGATTGAAAGCGATGGCCGACATCACACACCCTTGCCTTACTCCAGTTTTTACTTTGAATGTTGATTCACTGTTTCCAACCTTGCATGAGAAGTTGTCATAGAAGCTCTTTATGACGAGCACTAATTCCTGCGGTATCCCATAATGACGTAGAATTGACCATAGGCTGTCTCTGTGGATACTATCAAATGCTTTTTCAAAATCCACGAAGTTGATGTACAATTGTCGTCGCCACTCTGTACATTGCTCAATAATGTTTCGCAAAGCAAATATTGGTCTGTGCAGCCTTTTCCCTTCCTAAATCCGGCTTGTTCTGGTCTCAGATGCTGGTCCACAGCTTGAGACACTCTTGTATTACAATTTTGGCTAGAATCTTGCTGGGATTGAAAGTAACGTTATCCCACGCCAGTTATTGCAGTTTCTCAATAGACCTTTCTTTGTATCTTCACAAATGACCCCTAATGTCCAGTCATCTGGTACTTGCTTTCCTTCCCACACTTTGGTGAAGAGAGGTAGAAGAAACTCTGCAGCTAAACCTGGGTCCGTCTTGAAAAGTTCAGCATTTAAGTTATCTGAACCAGGAGCTTTTCATTCTTTAATGATGTAATCGCTTTAATGATCTCATCAATAGTAGGTGGTTCAATGTTTATGTCCAGATCAACATCTGCCGGTTGGATGTCTGCTAACACTGTGGGTGGTGGTCTGTTTAGCACCTCACTAAAATGTTCAGCCCATCTTTCATCTATCTCTGTATCTGTAGTTAGGAGTTTTCTTGCTTGTCCTCAATTGGAGCATCGCACCTCCCTTGATATTTGCCACTAATTCTCTTTGTCAGTTATTATGCAGCCCTTGTTCTCCTTTGAGAGCAGCTTCTTCTGCTTGTTTGGCCAAGTTATCTATGAAGGCTCGTTTGTCAGCTCTTGTCTTTCTTTTAACTGACTTGTTTGCTTCTCTGTAATTACGTCTAGCTCTTTCCTTTAACCTCTCAGATTTTGCAGTTAAGGTCTTTCTCTTTGCCTCCTTTCGTCTTTCAATGGCTTGCCAAGTTTCGTCTGTAATCCATTCCTTCCTCTCTTTCTTCCTATGTCCGAGATTCGTTTTGCTGACTTTATGGTAAGCAGTTTTATGTTCTCCCATTTATTATTTATGTCTTCACCAACTGGACTGTGTCTTCAAGGTCAGCTAAGACCTGGAACTGTTCCTTAGTTCCAGATTGAAGGAGTTCCTACTACTGGATCTTTCAGTTTATCTACATCAAAACGAGATTGTTGTAACTTCCTACTTCCTGACTTCCTGAGCTTAATTTTAACATTGCTAAACAAGATGTGATCACTGGCACAGCCTGCTCCTCTCATTACTCTAACATCAAATAGTGACCTTTTCCAGGTTCCATTTATCATAAAGTGATCTATCTGATTTCTATCTCTGCCATTGGCGGAGTATCAATTGAGCTTATGAATGTTCTTATGTGGAAAGAGCGTCCCACCAATAACCAGGTCATTGGAAGAGCTAAAGTCCAAAAGCCTTTCCCCATTTTCATTCATTGTCTCGCATCCATGTTTCCCAGCAGTCCTATCAAAGCCTGTGTTATCGCTGCCGACCTTAGCGTTCAAGTCACCCATTACTATTTTCAAATCATGGGCTGGAATATTGGACATTTCTGATTGTAATTGTTCGTAAAATTCATCTTTAACATTCTCATCACTGTCGTTTGTTGGTGCATAGCAGTGAATTATGGTGGTGTTGATTTGTTTTCCTTTCAATCTTATCTTCATAAGTCTACTGTTGATTGGCTTCCATTCTAACAAGCATTTCTCTATGCCTTTTTTCAAGATTACTGCTACCCCTTGTGAATGATGTCCATCACTCCTTCCAGAGTAAAGTAATGTCTCTCCTGTACTGGTCTTCATGCTGATCCTGTCCACCTGCATTCACTGACACCCAAAATGTGTAGTTTATATCGTCGCATCTCAGCTGTTACTTGAGCTAATTTACCTGCTTCATACATAGTTCGGACATTCCAATATCCGATTCTTGTCTTACATTTGGCATTCAAAACTTCCATCTTCCTTCTTTTAAAACTGACCATTGGGTTAAAAGGGACGAAATGGTGATTTATAATATTTCAAAGATGCAATGTTTCGATAAATAGCACCTTGAATTCAGTAGCACACGAAACAATCTGTATTTGCCGAGTTCAAAGTGTCTTCTCGTAACTGAGACAGTTATCATCATATTTTCATAGGTATAATATTTCACTTCAAAGAATCCATCATATCTAATGCCTGCCACTTAACTGAGGCTAAATATTTTGTTTATAGATTAATTGGGTGTTCCTCTTCATTTTATCCATTTACATATACATGTGTTAAGTTCAAACTTTTAATCTATGCGACCTCAAATACGACCTTGCGCACGGCCGGTTAAGCGTTATTATCAAGTTGTAAGTGAAAACTACGACGCCCTAACCCTCTCCTCTCCGCTTCACATCGACTCAGTTCGTCTTCCCGCCCCCTTCAAGCAATCCCATTCCCACCATTAATCATTAAAATACCTTTTCAAAAAATATATAAGTATACGAGACACAAGTCTCCCCCCCCCCCCCATGTCACGATTACCATCAACCCGATCGCCCCTCCCGTATATTTCCCATCACTAATTGTGAATTTGTTTTATCATTCAGCTTCATGCCTTTCATAACATACGATGTGACAATCTAAAGATTTTTTTTTCATCTTTCTGTCCTCCTTGCTAACTACTTTTGATCATGAAGTGAGATTGATGAATTTAGAATAAATAACTAATTACATATGAAATTTGATCTTAGATGTTGCAAGAAATTGTAGATAAAGATAAATTGTGATGAATGATTAATTGAACACTCAAACAAAATGAATACAAAATGATATGATTATAATTATATCAAAAACTCAACAAAGTCAAAGAGATCACACTTTTGGACGACTGCCTCCCTCCCCAACCCACCCCCCCCTCTCTCTCTCTCTCTCTCTCTCTCTCTCACTGGGGGGGGGGGGATGATTATGTTCACAGAAATAGGAGCAACCTCAGGTTATGATCAAGGCCTAATCCAAGTTAATAATAACAATGCAATTGGAAATGTATTTTATTCAAAATAAGAAATTATGTAACTATTAAACACTTTGACATTTTATTAATTTAAGCAGAGACATTACTATTACTCACAGGTTAAAAGAAAAGAATTTCTGGATAAGTATATTTGAAGGTGACATACATCATGATGAACTGCATGTTTTGTTTTTTTTTTAAGAAGGAAAAACAGTGTAAAATAATATTGCTAAACATATTACATCTTTTGGGAGTGGGCAAAATAATGAAAAATAATTTTTTGTTAAGAGCCCCCGGCCCCGCACCCCCCTCCATCTGACCACTGGCATAATAACAGCAACAACAAAAATAGAATCAATAACATCAACATCAGCATCAACAGCAAAATCAAAATATATTACTCCCAAGAAGCAAACAAAATTAGATAAACAGTCTAAATCTATAAATAAATAAAGTCAAGAAAATGCCTGCTGATAAGACCGGACATCGGTCTCCCGTGAGTTCAGCTCCCCGAGCAGTTCGGGGACGAAGCTCCCGGAACTTACGTTCAGTCACGGTAACAATCTCAGGTCTGTATTTATCAGGGCTATGACGGAATCTTTGTTAATATTCAAATTTTCGGTAATCATTAGATATAATTATTTTGAGTAATGATATAATTGTTACCGTAACTATCATTACACGTCCACTTCATGATATGACAAAAAATGGGTGATATTATAAAGTTACTGTGAAAAGAGTGATGCTTGATCAATTTGAATACAATTTGGAAAGTACGGAATGGGACTGGGGTCTGTGAGATATTTCACCGCGCACCACTGAAAATACAGGCCAGTGCATACGGACGAACGGAAGGACGCGCTTCGGTCGTTTTGAAATTTAAGCACTTTAGAACTGTAGTATTTTGTCTAAATAACAATTATTATTAATTTTTCAGATGAAAATCTCATACAATATTAAAAATCAAGTGTACCAGTCCAGATTACAGTAGCTGTAGGATTTTATACTGAACTACTTTTTGAAATATGTCACTCGGCAAAGAGGGTGTCAGAACTTACGATTGTTTGGCTGAAAGTTCTTCCACTTCCCGGGCTTGCAGCTGAAAAGTTTTAGTTTAACACTTGTATAAATGAACGACAAAAAGTTTAGGCTAATGTTTAAGAATAATTTCCTTAAAATATTATTTAAAAAAAAAGTGGCAAGCATTTAAAATGATTTGTCAAAAACACCCCATAATGAACCGATAAATTTCACGAAATACAAGGGTATTGTAAAGCGTATTTTTTACATTTTTCTTGATTTGAAGTCATGTCAAGATACATACCATGTGAAAGAGGATGAAAATCTGATTTGTAATCATGCATATTCATATTTTGGTATGAAAGGATGGTTGTGATTGGTTTAGATTTGATGAGACAAAAATAGAGCAGCAAATCAGCGCTGCTGATCGGCAAAAGGGGGAATTAATGGCGGCGCCCATATAGTTTCCGGGTTGCACATAGTGCCATTTAGTGAAAGTTTCAAGAAAAAATATTAAAAGAGTCTTGTGTAATTTGAATTTTAGTGATTTTTTTTTTCATGTAGTCCCACACATTGAATTTTAATGGTAGTTCTAGTTCTCAAGGAAATGAACGTAATTGAAAAATAATTTTTGCTGATTTTGAAAGAGTTTTATGATCCATTAACACCCATGGCATTAGATAAGTGATAGGTCATAAAATAAACATCAGAGAGCCATTTTTAATTTTTGACAAATGTCCTAGTTGGCGTGGAATTGCCCAGGTAAATAATGAACAAAAAGAAGGAATAAATAACATATTTATAAAGTTCATTTCTTTTAACTCTTTGAACGCTGGATCACCCATTAGCGTTGAATATTTTTCCATTGTGACGTAGTAAATAATGCGCGCCCAGGATGCGCGGTCAGGATGCGCAAAAACATAACTGTGCAACGTCCTTAAATAGAATTTATGCACATTATATTTATAGGATTTTTATATTGATAATATTGATTTTTACAATGATTGTTTGTTTGGGTTTTTTTTTCATTCTTTTTCTATAGGAAATGAAGAAATTGGCTTGCATGTTGCAGAGAATGTGTACACACCGCTGGATTTCATGTCATGATGTTGCCCACTTGCCCATCAGATGTCTCAACTTCACAGGTTTACAGATAGCTGGTCCTTTATGTTTTAAAGATTGAACTATTATTATGAGCATATATTTACTCATTAAAGGTGACTTATTTTAGACTTGTATGCTGGTACATACATTTCAGGTTTATCATTACATAGAATAACGTGAATAAATCTTGTGAAAAAAAAGAGTAGTTTATATTATGATCCAATAAAAACAGTGGGTTATTGTAAAGTTGCACGCAGGCCATGCCAAATGAATATCCTGTGAGTTCTTGTTGTGTGCTGTGCACATGTCCATGTCACCAGCTAAAATCGTTTTCATAATGAATGCAAAATACATAATGGTTAGAACAGAAGAGTTTGAGTAACCACTCAAAAACTTTGTTTCAACATGAATTTGCAAAAACTTATGCAGTTAGTGTTGATAACATTCACACTTAAATATATTTGTTTCTTCACATGTTAACAGATCAGGTTTTCTAAATTAAGATGCATATCATTTCAACTATAAGACCGAAGTGGACAACTGAAAAGAAACATTTTAAAGGTATTGGATAACTTTCCATCAGTGAAAAAAGAGAATTCTCTAATTTAGCAAATGCAGCTATAATAATTACAAACATTTATATTAAACAGGAATTGCCAGATTTTTTTAATAAGCATAATAGGCAATATTATAAAGGTAAATGATTGAAAATGGCAATTGAGATGGTGTACCACACCCCTCAAGATATGTTGAATCATACAGGTAAAAAATTGATAACTACATATTTCTTCAGGTCCAGTGAACAATACTTCCATTGAACAAATTTGCAAAACACACCTTGTTTTGTGTAGTGTATGAAATCTCCTCGTTCTAAGCACATGCATACTGTGCTCATTTGGAATTGGGACCGAGAAAACTGCCTTGTTCTAACGTAATCTGGTTCTATCTATGTTTGTTATGACAGGAGTAGACTGTTGTAAATGAGTTACATGCTCTCCAATATTTGTTTGAAATACTGTATAAGTGGTTATTTTCGCGATGACTGTATTTTCGCGAATTTCGCGAGTTGGTCATCGCGAAAATTTCCACTTTAGTACAAGGCTATTTATAGTAATGAAGTCATCACCAAAATCGCGAAATTTTGCTCCCGCGAATTTCCCCAACTAGTCCAAAATTGCGAAAATTTCTGGACGCGAAAATATTGGCGTATACAGTACATATATATAAAATTTACTGAAATTTGAGCAAATTTCATACTGTACACTGTATTAATAAAGGGAATTAATGTGGTACAGTGGAAACTCGTTATAATGAGATTCCTGTTAAAATGAGGTAATTTTGCTGATCCCAGCTCTTTTTATTCTTTTTTTACTTATATAACGAGATTCCCGATATTACAAGGCAACTTTTATAGTCCCCAGGAGTTCCCACTGTATCAAATTAAAGCCAAAATTTTTCTTGCTGACACAATTCTGTATGGTATTCTTTTGTAAAACAAACGGTTCAGCTTAATTTTGTGCAATAAGGAAAAAAAAAAATCACAATTACACAAACTCTCTATGTCTAGACTGTATTAGTACCTAGTTAGCCAATGCCTTTAAACAAGATATGCTTCATACTATGTAACAATTGTGCTGAAATGTTAATGAGGATATTTTTGTTGTGTATTGTTTTATGCATCTGGTTTGGCTGTTTTTAAACCCAAAGAACAATTAAACAAAATATTCATACAGTAGTACATAACTGGCCAATGCCTTTAAACAAGATATGCTTCATACTATGTAACAATTGTGCTGAAATATTATTAAGAATGTTTTTGTTGTGTTTGGTTTTATGCATCTGGTTTGTTGTCTCTAAACCCAAAGAACAATTGAACAAAAGATTCATATTTTTTATTTTATTAATCCTTGATAGCTGGTGAGATAAACGGAGGGATTGTTGTAGACACATTTATGTAATTCATTTAATATTAATGCCAAGAGCTGTAATTCAAAGTTGAATTAATTATTGATCCAAACCTGTCCTTGAAAAACACTTAATGTCACAATAAAAGGATTAGATAAAATTGAACATCTGCATATAGTTAAACTTATTAAACCTCTAAATTTCTCTCACAAAATTGGTTGCCATGGTAGTTAATGCAAATTGACTTAGCTGTCAGAATACCAATCTGCTAACAGAAAAACACAATCTTTAGTTTGTATTGTTCTTTAATTCAATTTAAAAAAAAATTACAGTAAAGCAGAGAGAGGCATGATTTGATGAAGTTTCATGTTTGTCAAAAGGGTTGTAAAACCAGGATTTGTTGTAAAAGCAAAAGTTGGTGTTAAAGATTGAAGGAGCTTAAAAGAAACATATCTCCAAATTGATGGAAAATACAGCACTAATATGTCTCTCTTGATTTAATTTGAATTTTATGAACTGTGTCAAACATGAAAATAAAGTCTGAAATGCGGTAAATTTCCGGCTACATTTATTGACATATGACATTTTCCCAGTGAAGATTGTTTTTTTCTTGGATCTAGACTTTGAGAAACAACTGAGAGCAGGAGAGACAAATATAAAGAAAGAAAGAAAGAAGAGAGATAGAGAGTGATATGGAGAAATATGTTGAAGAAGTAACAAGGCTCAAGTACAGTCCACTCAGTTATGATGAGAACAGATGGAAGATTTTGCGAAAATGAAGTGACTCTCCCCCGTCACACTTTTAGACATATACTCATTGTCTTCATGCCCAAGATTTTGTTCTAAAAAGTATTTGGCTTGGTCCTGAAGTACCTTGTGATAACAGGGGTAGACTGTAGTGAAATTAATCAAAGAAACACTAATATACTTTTTTCACACTTTATTTCAAGAATGGAATGGCACCCATTCCAAGTTAAAGATAGTCATAGATTCTGGTAATGACAAAACATTCCTTCTATAATGAACAGAATTCAACAAAATTGACACTGAATGTAAAAAAAAAAAAATAACTACAAAGAAATGATTTGGGTAGAATATATAAAATAATTGAGTAATCACCAAATAACCATTAAATACAGAAACATGTGGTCTTTGGGCATATGTGGTTTTGAATAAAAGTGACTTTCAGGAATTTTATTCAGAGTTAAAGGTAGGTTTTCATTGGACACATACAAACGTTTTGTAAGGATACAATATAAATGTCCAACATTTTATTTTTACGCTGCAAGAGCTTTTGCCGCATTACAGACAACTATTTGACAACATTTTATCCTTTCCAAGTCCCATGAAAACCCACCTTTAGTGTTGAAGCAATAACTACATGGTAAATATCTCAGGATTAATTTGAGTACTGACCAAATAAAGATAGAGAATACAGTAACATTTGCCCGCAATACGGTCTCCATATCCAGTTGTGATTCTCTACAATAAATGCAACTTAAACAAACGGGCATTATGAAAAGAATAATTTAATGTAGAAGGATCATGAGCGACAAACTTCTTGTTTAGAAATAAATTCCTTACAGATTGTTGAACCAAACTACATGATAAATATTTGCAAACAATTTAAGAGTTTTTTTAAGATTTGCAAGTCCATTAGCAGAGCTCAACAGTGGCTTTAACATAGGTTTTTGTGCATTTACAAAATATGTCTTACTTTGAGAGAGGATACAATTACCAAGACTCCAAATGGTTACCCGGGGCTATGTATACAGCCAATAATTGCTCTTGTTTTTCTAGTTGTGCAATAATATGAAGATTACTATCTCAAACTCTAAGCCTTGAAGTATTTGACAAGAGGTTTGTTGCCCATAATCCTTCTACATTAAATAATTCTTAATAATGCTGGTTTGGTCAAGTCTATAGTGAAACCTGTTTATTTGATCACAAAATACGCATAATCTTATTCTGACTACCAAATCAAGGATTTACAAATAGATTGTAAATTATCTTTAACTAGCACAATATTTCCTTGATGACCATCTACGCATGACAGGAAGAATCAAAAGTGGATTAAATTCAGAAATACTGGCTTTATAGATAATGGAGTCTTGCCATAGGTGGTATCCATAATATTATTTTTTTTTTAAATAGACATGTTTAATCATGTGGCCTTTTGACAAAGTTCAAATCGAAATGCTCCAACTCATTTTGAGCTTTGTTAATGGAATATAGTCCACTCCCATTATAGCAGAAACATATCCATGCTAATTATGATATAAGTTGACTGTGCTATCTCTAGATTTAGACTGTTAACAACTCACATTTTCAGACAACCAAACCTGCCAGATTCCATTTTTTTGTTTTTGTTTAAGCATTCAGCAGGAATTTAGTTTGATGAAGGAGTCCAACTGGCAACAAGTGCAATCAGTTGCTGTTTTTGAAGGATGCACAAGAGAATCTACAGGTACACTGTTGTATTTGTTGATGTCCAAAGAAGATATGGTTTAGTTATATTTTTCCTATTTTAAATAGTTCTTTATTTGAACAAACAACATGAAAATTGAAGACATGATAAACCACGGCTGCTTTCATGTGTCCAGAAAATATTAAAAATTTGGTAATACTTGTATCTACATTGGAGAACCTTTCGATACATTCATCTGACAAAAGTTGAAAATGTACTTTTTATAATATATATTTATAGAAGAATTCGGGCAGCATTTCATGGAAGTGAGCCCTCTATGTGCCCGCCATATAACTGGGGGTTACCCAGAGTACTACGCATGCGCCATGTGTGCGTATGTTTGCTCATTTGTACATTTTCCTTTGTAACGCATACATGCGCACACAAGGAGCATGCGTAGTACATTGGAAGCCCCCCAGCAATGGTTGCCACCATGACAAAACATCACCCAAACCGAATTCTTTTAATTTTGATTCATATTTTACAAAATGTCACTCCATTTCTGTTTGCATGTCCCCACAATAGCATGCACTGTCCACTGTTCACATTATCACACCAGTGATGCGACAGTGAAAAGCAATTATCACTACAAAAGCATATTTCTTTTTTTTTTAAAGGGCCTGTAAATTTGCAGCCAGGCAGGAATAATTTGTCTTGCCATCCTAGCAGCTTCAAAGCTCATCATATAGCTTGCTTGCTAGATCTCCAGTGATTTTAACTCCTTGGTTAAATTCTGTTGATATTCCATTATTACCACAGTTCTAGATTACCTTTAAAAACAATACATCTAACTTTATTTTGCTTTCAATATCAAATTGCACACATAAATATACAACTCTGTGATATAAAGATACAGAAAATATTTACATGGTTAAATAAAATGCAATGAACTACTGCAAAGTTAAATATTCTTTAGATACATGTACTAGTACATATTTTGAACTTAAAGTTCTGTAAAATCATGTGTTATCAGTGTCAACGTATGTCAATCACAGAAGAATATCACAAAGGTTATTTTCCAGTAAAATTCAATAATTAATTGAATGCTTTCAAGACCACAATTATCAAATAAATTTTCAAGGTGATAAATAGTGATGGTACAATATGATTGCACCCAAAATTTTCATTTGGTAGAAATGAAAATAGTAGCAATAATAATAAATATTAATATTAATTCGAAACTGGCCCTTTGAAGCTCAAATATAACAATGACTATGAGGTGATAATAAACTACCATTTGTATGAAAATAATTGAATGTGGACATTTCTGAAACTAATGGCAAACACCACTTAAGATTCATGTGGTCATAATATATACATTAAGTATATTGGCACAATCCTGTAATCAATTCTCCCAGTCGACAATTACCAAGAAGTTCCCGGATGTACACACTGTCATCTGACGCCATCTACTTCTGTCCCAGAGCAACTTCTGGTCTACTTGTGTTCACTATTTCAAGCTCATTTTGAAGTACAATGCAACACCCACACTAGCGTAGGCATATGTGCAGATTGGAATTTTACCCATGACACAATTTCTCATCAAAATTTGTTATTTTGTCTGCTTTTCCTCTTCAAGCCAGCGCATAGCAGCTTCAAAGTAAAAAACCCATAATGAATGTTATGTGGTAGCTTGAAGTTAGAAGAATAGAAAGAGTGGCAATAGAGTACCAAAAATTATATTTAGCACTTTTTTCCTCCTTTAATTAATAGTTATAGACCTGAAGAAACAGAAAAGCAAATTTTTTAACCGCTACTGTTTTAGTATCATAAACTATCCCACAATGCATTGCACCATGCTCAAATCCATCACAAGGGAAGTTAATTGTCAATAGGGAGAATTATACAACCTAAATTTTCAAACGAGTTTTAGCATAAAGTTTCTGCCTTGGATACTTAAAATATGATGTATTGATATATTTTCTGTTTAGGGCCAGAATGGTTTTTACTCATATACTTTCTCTGAAGATGTGGGAAAACTTTATCATGTGATAAACTTATCTGGAATATGTTTCTTTTTCTTTTTTTTTCTTTTTTTTCTTTTCTTTTCTTTATTTTTTTACTAAAGTCTCTACAAATATATTCAATTCAATAGAAATTTCTGCCTGGCAGTAGAAATAATGTGCTGAACCATGCTGAGCTGTTACATCTTCAGGCTTTTTCATGAGGATACAAGAACAGCAAACATTTCAGGAGTTTCTTCCAACCAGGCACACATTTACCTAACCTGGGTGGAGTGTGTCAAAGGAAGATAAATGTCTTGCCAAGGGACAGGGATGCTCTAGAGCAAAGCGAAATGTTTCTTGAGTTGTGAGAAGAGCTCAATAGAATCACAATGCTCCGGGTAAGTATCAACAGCTTTCTTCACAGACCCATAGCTGCTCTGTAGATCTCCAACCTACAACAAAAACAGAAAACATTCATTATCATTTGGAAAATATATATATATATATATATAATATTAAAAATAAGCACCTGTAGGTTCAAGGTAATAAATAGTGATGTAGCCGTATCAATGCATACACATATAAACTGGTTAAGGTAGCATTTATAAATTTAGGTTGATTAGTGATTAATAACCTGATCCAAATATCTGTAGAAAGATGGAATGGTGAGAATTAAATTGATATGAAATTGAAAGGTTTTATGAAGTTATTGATTTGGGATATGCTATGCTAAACATGGTAGAATTAATAAAGGAAACTATCTGGCTTCTAGATCGCTGAATTACTAAATTTCAAGATTAGAATTTTGACACATTTTGGAGAGTTTTACATAGCCTGATTTTCAATACAAATTATGCAGTTGTGTTTATGGCATTCAAAAAAAGAGCCAATAAATAAAACCGCTTTCAATAATCTTCCATTAACACATGCTGTAATGTAATTGGAGGAGGAATTGAAGAAGATAGTGAAGGAAAGAAATGAAAAAAAGTACTGAACCTACTTGATCTGAGAGTGATGCAAAATTATAGTGTGGCTCAAACATATGAGGTGCTAGCATCTGGGCTGCCTGGAAAAATGCTCTCGCCTAGGATGTAAAAATAAAAAATAAATACATTATAAAGCACAAAGGCAAAGAAGTATGAGGGGGGGGGGAAGTATTTTTTTAAAAATTCTTAAATAAAAAGAAAAAGTCGTACAACTTCTAGCCTTTTTAAATCTCTAATATTCCATACAACGTGTTCAGTATAACAAAATTGTTTTTTTAATATCATGAAATAAAGCTTGGCTTGTTTCTTTACTACAAAGGTACCCAGAAAGCAACAATAATTAAAGCCTTGCTAAGATAAGATTTCAAGTGATATATTCACTTGCCCCTTATTTTTCTTTTTACTTTTTAGAGCAATCCACCATATATAGCAAACTACTTTAAAGAAGATGAGAGAAACAGAATGATATAGATAAACTCCAAGAACGTTACAAATCATTGACATTGTTTATGAGTAATATCATGACAATGAACAATCCCTTTTTTTCACCTTCTTCTTCTTGGAGGGCTGGACAAGATGATATCTATGATGGACCCCCGAGTATGGCCCTAAATAAAGAGGTGCTTTAAAAACAGGATACTTGGCAATACCGGATATTTAACTGTTGACTTTATCACAAAGGAACACTGATTCCCGCAGAGCAGCACAGTCCAAATGATGAATTATAAAAAAGTGAGATTGCCGCATTGCTTGTCTCATTTAGTTTTAATTCTCACTATCAGAAATCTCTTTAATTTTTTTTTTTTTTTTTTTGCTTTTCATCCATTTTATTTTGTTCGTAAAGATTCTTTATAACTTAGATAGTGAATATGATTACCTGGTCTACATGTCCTTTGCGTAACTCTAGTACTCCAAGATTATTATAAGCCTCAGCATGGTCATTGTTTGAAGTAAGAGCCAACCTAAAACACTGCAGAGCTAGACCAGTATCACCAATACCCTGCAGGAAGTGAATTATTGTTAATAAACAAGTCTTGCTTTAGGAAAAAATGAGCCTTTCAAATATTCATTACAGAAATAGTGAATAGGCATGAGTGTGATGATACAAGATTTTGCATGAGGTGGAAGAAAATAGAAGTGTCTCTTTCACTGAAAGCGAAATCTTGTACCAATACATGAAAAGAAATATTTGCTATTTCTGTTGTACAACGCTTTGACAGTTAGCGAAAATACAAATGCCAGGAAGAATAATCATATTTTTTTCCCTACGGTATATGATACAGGGAAAGAATTATTGCAATTAAAACAGCCCTGAGCAAGTAGTGAGCATTTAATCGCGTTTAGGCCTCATGCAAGCCGGTTGACATTAGAAGCTCTCCATCACTTACTATCTTCAAATCTAAATTGAAAGGCTATCTATTTGGTTAAGGAAATAGCTTTGTACATGTAGAATTAAGTAAAAAGAGCTCTTGAGCCAGCACAGCTGAATATATTCATATAAAAGCTGCGCTTCACAAATTTCATGTTTATTATTATTATTATTATTATTATGACGTCACAAAAGAAACAAAACATCTGTTACTGCAAGTAAATCTTAATTGCGTTTTTATCTAGCATAATGAACTGAATCATATTGTGACTTCACTTAAGTGTGCAACGGTGCATTTTCAGTCTCCCATTTGGTTGTGGCAACAAGCTAAGTAGGCTTTGTAAAATAAGAAATGTTATACTGGAAAGGAAAAATAACTGATGACCACCATATAAAAAATATATATAATTTGTACCAAATAATGTACAATTTCCTCATGTAGCAAACATACCATTGCAACTTGACCAACATTGTACCAGATGTCTGATGTAGTAGCATCATCATTGGAGAGTGACAGCGCCCTCTCGAATGACGTCAGTGTCATGTCGTACTGTTGTGCGTAGAAGCAGCACAGTCCAAGGTTATTGTATAGTTCTGCATTGTAAACACCCATTTGAAGTAATCTCCTGTAAAGCAATACATTCATAATTTTAGTATCAACTGGATTATAAGCTTGATTTAACTGATTAGTTTACCAAATTATGTCATGGAGAACAATCTTATGATTCATGTCATTCATTACTTGAAGCTACTGAAGTTAGAAGGAAATAATCTCTTTCATTATAGAAAGTTTATTGATTTTAGCATAAACTATTCAATCTCTTCTACTAGGGTCATGAGAACCATTTAGAATTATTTCCTCAACTGATAATCTGACATTTGGGCTAAGCTTTTTTATGTAAGGGTTGCAATTAGGTTAGGTTTGAGATTAGGCATAGTGCTACATTCAGGGTTGACATTAAAAATTAGACTGTTTTGTGTACAGAATCCACCTCAGAGTCATAACATTGCCTCTACCTTTGTGCAGCTCACAGACATGTTAACATGTCCTTATGTTGTAGACTAGTGAAATAATGGGGTGTTTATTTGTTGTTGTTGTGAATTTAGGTCTCAACTATTAAAGGCTAAAATTGAAGATTTTTATGTACACTGATGAAAATTAAGGAGGATTTATGGAAAGAGATAATACCTGTAGTATCTGAGCCCTATCTCAGGTTGATCAGAGTAGAAGTGATAGTTTGCAATGCATGCTATTGCTTCAACATGAGTGTTATCATGCTTCAAGACATCTTTGTAGTATTTCACTGCGTTCACCATGTCATTCATTGCCTACACACAAAGAAAACAAAATGTTAAATTTCCTCCTTTTTTCATAATTCACATTATAATGAGGTGCTCAGAACCAAAACAAGTATACCCATCATTATAAAAAAAACCTTGTGGTGTCATGTGCACTAATGTTTATAATCGGGAATGAAAGAATTGCCTCGTTATCCGTGCTCGTAATAATAGTAGACTATAAAATGATCATAATGAGAGAAGATTCACCAAAATAAACGTCAAGGTTGTTGAGCAATAATTGGCATAGATTTGAACATAGCTTCAAATGGATGCCAAGATACTCAAATTCTGCTTATGCATACCACAATAGGATTTTTTGTAAATTAAATGACAGCTAGAATTGAGAGACTATTATGTTAGAATGTCTTTAAACTATGAATTATTCATACCATCACAGTAATTTAAGGCACAACTTGGGCCCTCCAAATGTTCTATAATGATGACTGGCTTTCAAGAAAAAATTCAACTCATTCAACAATTACTCAATGTCTATCAGAATCATTTGGAACATATCATTTTTATTTATATATAAACAATTGATCCAGTTAGAATACTGTTTTGAACATTGCACAGAATCCAATTCTTGTAATACCTACAAACCCACCTCATATATTCTTGCAATGCCTGTCAGTAGAGTAGTCTCACTGGGGAATTTTTCCAGACCTTGTTTGTAGATTTCCACTGCAGTCAATGGCTGATCCAATCTTACGTAGACCTTGCACAGGTACAGGTAGACATCTATAGTATCTTGTTGCTTCATAGCTGATTTGAATTGACTCTCGGCATCACGGTACAACCCCAGCCTGATTCAACATAGATTTAAAAAAAAATTTAATATAGTCCAAATGCACATAGATGCTTAACCCAATAATTACGTAAATTAGGTGCTTCCTGAATCCAAGCTATGGTAGTGAGAAAATTCAGTTGTCAATGAGTCAATATCAATTTTGTAAAACCAGAAACCTTCGCGAATTGGATCGATGGCCTTTTTTCACAGCATGAAATTTTTATAAATTGTTGAGTGTCGAGTAAACATACTTATGCAGTGTACAGTATTGACCTCAGCCCATATTCATAAAACCTTATTATTTTGCTAGTTGTCAACTAATTACATAGGGAACAGTACACAGCTAGGTGATAGCTAGGCCTATGAAGGTTTTATGAATAAGGGCCCTGGCATTCAATGCATTGGGCATGAACTTTTGCAGGATCTTACCTCCTCTTAAAAAACATGTTTCATGCACACAAAGATTTCTGGTTTACAGTAGAACAGGATTGTTGCGAAGTCATGAATACATGTATATGTAAGAAGCCAAGCACTGACCATTACTGTCTCATTGTATGACATAGATTCCAGTTGCAATTGCTCCACTGCCACATACTATTTGTATGTGTTTTCCTCACTTCAATATTTTACCAAACATTAAGTTTAAGCTAAAACTTCACTTGGCCTCAAACTAAATTTGAACCATAATCCTCACTCTACATCATTTAACAAATAAAGTCAGGAAAAGGCAGATGTTGATCTCAAACGACGCAGTATAACGTATTGAGCGAAAAGATCCCCATGTAATTACAACCTTTGAGGTGAAATGGGCAATATTGATAGCAAAACCCTCCTTAATTGCAAATGTTGATATTATGAAAGATGGTAGGCAGACAAGTTATAAACTTGAAGAATATGATATCCCCTTCCCCCAATTTCTTTTCACATCTATCAGATTCACCTCTTTACAATTTATTTTGTATTAATTTTAGTTGTATTTCTTGTACTGTTAAAACTTTTAAAGGAAGTCCATCAAACAGTCAAACAGAACGCACATAGGTAAGCTATATTCCGTATTAAACTAGTGTTAATTTTGGACCAATGTAGGAAACACATTTTAAAAAAAATAGATATTCCAATACCGCCTTTATATTTCTTGATGGTTTACCTGTAATAGCACTTTCCTAACTGGACTTTCCACCACCAATCTTTGAATTGACAAGCCTCTGTAGCCTTGGCTGCTAACTCTAATGCATTCCTTACATCATTCTCATGATGGAATATATATTCAAATAAGGCCTGAAATCAATGGATAAAGTATAAATGATAATATCAATGTATATCATAATAATAGTCATGATTCAATGATTTAAAAAGAAGACCATATTTACAGCTTCAATTTGAATTGAACACTGAACGACAAAACATGAGAAAAGACTCTACATGAACAGCTGGTAATTTTTATTTTGTTATAATACCGGTAGTTGTATTGTTATATGGAAAACACAATACTAAATGTAAAGGAGACATATAATTTCTATTGCTACCATATTTACAGACTAACAGAATAAATCATACCATTTCATTTTTTTGTTAGTACTGAGCTTAAAAACTTTCATAACTTTATTCTTGTCTGGTACATCTCTGATATATCAGCCATCATGCTGAAATGATCCCTTTGGGATTGGACAGGTGTCGTACAGAATTACAAGCATCCAATATCTGGGGTAATAACAATTGCAAAGCTCTCTAAAGGTGAAATTATTTCATATTAGGCACTGTATTATGCAACTATTATTATTATATCAAAATTCTGATGTCACAGTTAACATATATATGTTCCGCTTTGCTTCGGGAAGTACAAGTCACTATTTTCATGTACAAATTGGCGTTGTTTTTTTTTCATACATTTCGCAATTTTCATTAACAAAGTGTCATAAGCTATAGAATTATTTTATAACGGTTGTACATGTAAGAGATAGATAGGAACATAATTAATTATGTCAGTCAGTGATTTACCTTTAGAAAATATTGTATGTCTATTGGTTGATAACAAAAACATAACATTTGATTTTACCTTTGCTAGGTTTGGTCTGGCAGCATACTTTGAGAAGTTTAACCTTGGAATGTTGATGAATGGACCATCGGGTGTAGACAGCATAGAGGCCTATCAGATCAGAAAAATGAAATATAAAAGAGGCCCATGTGAGATTTTACATTCTATGCATAGTATGACAAAATAAAACATTTGATTTTCATCTTGGATTTATGAGAATTATTGTAGATTGTTATCAGGGGTGATATTCCCTCTTGAAAAAAAAGTAGACATACTAGGGTCAGGGAGCGAAGCGACCAAGGGGAAGAGGGTGTGGGAGGGGGGTGTCCCCCTCCCACGGTAGGGACTTTTTGTATTTTGGGACTTTAAATTGTGCAATTTTGTGCATACCTGGAGGGGGGGGGGAATTAATTAAATTTAATTTTTTAAAAAAATACCTCTTTCAGTTATTTAGCAGTGCTAGTAAAAGCTTAGTGTGTGCTCCAGATATTTTTATGTCATGTATTGAAAATCACTTGTTACTAAATTTTTTACAGAGTTTACTGGCATCTCCAGCAATTTCCAGTTGATACCTGTGGCTACTGTTTGCAATAACATCTATGTCAAAGAAAACGATTGGACCTACTGTGCCAAGGCGCACAAATCTTCCCGAGGCACTAGTGACAGGGCGAGCTGTGTGCGCAGTCCTTGGTGCTCTGATAGCTTGCTCCATAGTACCTGGTCTTCCACTCTGTGTTCCTGGTCTTACAAATCCACTCAGGGGCCTTCCTGATTGAGAGGTAGGACGCATTCCTGCACTGGGGGCCCCTGAACCTGTACCAGGCTTCTTCAAAGAGGTGCCTGGACCTATGAGTGAAATATTAAAGGAAAACAAAAAATCTTACATTAGAATTAATGGGGATGTCATTATGTCATATATGTATTTCATAACTAACATTGACAGGAGGACAGAGAAAGTGAGAAAGTGGGGTAAGGGAAAGGAGGGGGGGGGCGGTAATTACACTTTTTGAGTCTGGAGGCAAACCTGCATAATCAAATATTTGTCATATATTTTCAATGGATACATTTGTTCCCCTATTCAATTCATTTTCTTTATCCATGTCATTATAAATATATGTATCTTTAGATATCAATGATTTCACATTCGATTCTAATTGCTTACCGACATGTACAGTATAGGGAATTTAAATTGATTTGGATCCAAAATATACTTTCGATTTCAATTGGGATTACATTAATTATAAAGTAAATATAATTCTAGACACATTTTTACTTACACTATGTAAAGATCCCGTAAAGATACACCTTTCACCTGTTAACCTGTACACACGTACATCGCCATGTTACCACATACATATTTACAAACATATACAAGGATCTCCAGCAGTGGAGGAGGCAGATTAGAGATGCACTACATGTACATTCTTACGTGTTACTTGAGCAATTGAATTGTCATCCATGAGCATCTCAGCAATTCCTTCTTCATCAACATCTATCTCGTCTAAATACACCTGTTCCGTTAGAGCTCTTGTCTTCAGGGACCAGGCAGCCTGTGTAGGAATTAAGGAATAGAAGTAAAATATCAGGTTGCTTCATTTATCTTTTAAATGTAATTTGATATTGATCATCTTCTGAATTGCTACTGGTATATCCAGCTACTTAAACCTGGTGTATAGTTTTGGTAACAAAAAAAAAATCGGCATAAACCAATTAAATATAGTCTCATGTTGTTCACATTGCGCTAAAAGACATGTGTGAGAGATTTTGTGATATTCCTTTCACGATTTCCGGTGAATTTCAGTGAAATGTTTGAATCCAAACACAATTTGTAACGGTTTTGAGACCTTTGCTGGGTTGTCCTGTCCCCCGAACTTCCCGCATGAATGGACCGTAGCGATCTGTGTGTATCACCCACACAAGAGAATCCCCATTGGTTTTCCATGTGAACGCCTAGTGCACACAAAGCTGTGTCGGGTCCCCGTCTTATCTTTTTTATACTATAATATCGTGAAATAAAGACGTTAAAACGAGATTCCATGTAATATAACTTTCTTTGTTACAGTTACAGGATTCAGGCTTTCATATTATCTAACTGTGAATCCAAATTAAATTTTTCCTTCTCCCAACACTATACACCAGCTTTAATAATAATTACAGAAGCCAAACGTTTGGAGTTTTAGACTTTGCTATTTGTTTAAAAGAATACTACAATACTTCAAAATAAAACATTTACATTATCATACTTTTATATTGAATATACAATAGATCTGTCTGATATGTAGCTTGTGGAAATGTCAAGTCTTTTGGGGCTCACTCATTTTACTTTCAACTATGTTCTTGACAATATGTAGAGTCCTGCAAACCCATTTGTACTTCTTCAGAACTCTTAAAATCTAAACATGTGGCTATTGACCACAAATGATAATAGGTCAAGTCAAATATGTTTTATTCACATCATTGTATGAAATAAAAATTGTCGTTAAATTGAGATTGAATTGAGGACTGGTAAATGTAAAGCTATACCTGATCATAGGGGTTCCTTTCCAGAAGTTGAGAGCATACTGTTACACATTCTTCAAACTTTCTCCTGCGGAACAGACTTAACGCCATGTAAAGAGGATCCATTCTAACTGTGGCAAGAGTCTACTTCTTGCTTAACCTGTAGTTGAAAAAAAAAAAAGAGTTAAACATTTTTACTGGTGAAATATAAGCTACTTATAGTTTATTGCATATTTCCCTGCTTGAAAATTGAGTGCATCTACATGAAGGCTGATTTATTGCCATATTTATTTCGCAATATATTATATGATATAAAATTAATGTAATTTCTTATGGAGAAATGAATAATATATAACATGCTACCAGTGGATCGTTTACAACTGGAAGAAAACGAAAGAAAAAGACTTCTTTCGTCCTTGATCCCCTCCATTTACAAAAATGGCCCCTCAAACGGGAATGAGGATTTGGTAAAAAAAAAAAAAGAAAGTAACGTTGACTGTAAAATTCCTGCATTTTTCTACAAACTAATATGGATCAGACCCAGATTCAATCTCAATCATGTCTTACAAATGGTACCAAAAAAAAAAATAAATAAAAATCGGAGCAATCTGTAAATGATCATATTTGATTGATACACATCTGTCAATACCCAATCAACCATAATGACAAACCCCTCCTTATCAGTACACAAAAGCAAAGAGGTTATTAGACTTTTTGATTTTTACTTTAAAAATCTTTTCATTCTATTATAGTTGACCTAAAATGCTTTGTTTACAACATCCCCCTTCCAAATGGGCATATTTTGTTTGGCCAGATCAAATAGAATTAAAAAGAATTGTTGAGGGCTCATATATATCCGAAAACCAGTCAGTGCTTCATTATTTCTTCAGATCAGCAGATGCCATTGATCTTGTTAAATTAAAATTCCTGACCCAAGTGAGTGACAAGTCCACTGCACTTCAATTTCAACATAAACAACTAGATTTAACATTAGATCTACTTTAAGTAGTACAACAAAATAATCTGCCGTTTTATATTGGTCATATTTATCCCCTATCATTGTCCAGTTAGGTGTCAGACTAATTTATATAGATCTAAGCCAGGCTAGCGTGTCTGAGCTGATCCAAAGCGGGAGGGACACACAAAGAAACATCTACAAGCTCGTACGTATAGAGCTAGAGGACAATGCATTTTGATTGTTGGGCGCTCTGATTAGCTATCGCGTGAAGCTCCGCCTCCTGATTGCTATGACTGAAGTGCGTTGACCGTAACTGAACAACGAACGTGATTCAGCTGTTTCCCGAAAGAACGCTTTTATCATGCACGCTATCAATCATAATCAACGTGGACCATTTCGCAAGAAAAACCGCAAGACTCGACTTCACAAAACCTGTCCACGGAAAGCCGCTGTTAGTGTTACAATACTTTTTAGTATAAAGAAGAGAAATATAAATAGGAACTTCAACGAATCGAATGGTAAATAATTCTAGAAGTCTAACGTTAGGCCTAACGTTAAGGCTAAAGAAATTTCTAAAGACTAAACCGTATCAAAAAATGAGGACTTACCAAAAACAATAAATGACAAGTCTAAATTTTATCGTGACTATTGTTCATTCGAAGGCACAATGGTAGTGTATTTCATAATATGCTACCGTGATCATTCGAGCGTCATGCATATTTGTGGAGTCAAAAATTTAACGTGGGACAAAGCCGAGTCAACCGGGCCGCGTCTGCTGCGCTGCCTCACGTCACAAGTTCTCGCAGAGGCAGCAGAGAGCGGTCGTCAGATCGAAGACTAGGCCTAACACTTAACAGATTCTCCTTTTCGGAGCAAAAAAACAAAATTTAATCACACTACAAATTTACAAAAAAAGTTCACTCACATTCCAATTTCACAATGGGATCATATTATTGAGAATTTAATAGACCAACCTTTTTTATTTGCGTCAACAAACCGGATGATCCAAAATGTTTACACTGCACTCCATGGAAATCTAAAATATGCGGCCTATGGTATCTTCAATAGGAAAAGACAGGAAAATGAAGTTTTAAGAAAAACTGTCAGGGGTAGATCGATGCTTGACTAAAAACTGATATTAACGAAAAATGCCTATATGTCAGTTTTGTTGATGTTGTTTTTTTAATAATAATTCCTTAATCTTTTCATTGCCATGATATCACAGAGGCACTATTGCAGTTTATTGCACCGCCCAGTGGCCAAAACTGAGGGAGATGGCCAAAAACTTTTCATCTCCGTGTTGAGTCCAGCGAGAAATGAAAAGCAAGAAGAAGAAGAAGAAGGAAAAAAAATTACAAAAATAAAATCAAGTAATACAACTTTAAATTTTAGCTACCTGCCTTGATAATATCATAGCAAACTATTTCTTCTATCATAATAGTCGTTATTTAGAATTTTTTACAATCCACAAAAAAAAAAAAAAAAAAAAAAAAAAAAAAAAAAAAAAAAAAAAAAAAAAAAAAAAAAAAAAAAAAAAAAATCTAATTTATTAGGCTACTAATGGAAGGTTCACCAATAATCTCAAATAGTAAACTAAATAATGGATAAGTTGATATAGCAGCTATCTGCCTACAATTCGTTACACTTTAACCATCGTTTCTTAAATGATTAAGTTTTGCTTCTGATCAGACCTAAGACTAACCGTCACTTTGATGGGAGAGTAGAAGTAATTAATAAGAAACTTTACTAGCCAAGAACGGAATGGGGCGAAAAGTGCAATGTCAGGGTGTGATAATCTATTCTTATTTTGAATGAATGTCAACCGTCAAAAAAGAACATAAAAAGTATAAAGTTTAACCAAAAGTAGGCCTATATCACTGCTCTAGTGTTGTGTACACCAATCTCAGTGCTGAAATTTGTATATACAATCCCAATTTTAAATTTTCAACACTTAGCTGCGAACATAATGTCTCTTCTTTATTGCTTCATATCTTATGTGTCATAATCATGTCTCCTCTGTATAATTCCCCACATTTGTATTTTTATGCTCAATGTCTCCTTTCCTTTAATTACTCCACATGACTCTCCTCTTATTACCCATATCTCATCTCTCAAGCACCATGTCACTTCTCCCATGCCCTAAATACCATATGTCTCCTCTCTTATTCACTATATCTCTTCTCTCATAATGTACCGTCTCTCTTCTCTTATTCCCCATATCACTACATCCCTATAAGCTCTATGTCACTTCTCTCATTCCCCAAATATCATGTCTCCTTTCTTTCAGATGTCCCATCTCTCTTCTCTTATACTCCATGTCATGCCCCAAAAGAAACTCCAAAATACCATATATCTCCTCTCTTATTCACTATATCTCTTCTCTCATTATGTCCCATCTCTCTTCTCTTATTCCCCATATCACCCAATCCCTATAAGCTCCATGTCACTTCTCTCATTCCCCAAATATCATGTCTCCTTTCTTACAATGTCTCTTCTTTCAGATGTCCCATCTCTCTTCTCTTATACTCCATGTCATGCCCCAAAAGAAACTCCAAAATACCATATAATATCTCCTCTCTTATTCACTATATCTCTTCTCTCATTATGTCCCATCTCTCTTCTCTTATTCCCCATATCACCCAATCCCTATAAGCTCCATGTCACTTCTCTCATTCCCCAAATATCATGTCTCCTTTCTTTCAGATGTCCCATCTCTCTTCTCTTATACTCCATGTCATGCCCCAAAAGAAACTCCAAAATACCATATACGGTACCGGTACGTCTCCTCTCTTATTCACTACATCTCTTCTCTCATATGTACCTGACTGACTGTTTCTGTCCCTCCGTTGCTCTCGGAGATCATCCCAAATAGGGCTGCTGTATTGATCCAATATATGACGTATCCAGGGGGCAGGGCAGAAAAGGAAAGTAATTATTCAGTGTTCGGTAGTAAATCAAAGAAATTTATACGGGTCATGTGGATCTTGTGAATAAAGAACAGGGTTTTAAGTAGAAGGCTATTTCTGACAGATGTTGGGATCCCAGGGATAACGGGAATAAGCGTTGCACAGGTAAACACAGAAGGTTGGGATGGGTCGTAGCGAGGAAGAACGTCAGGATAATCTTCAAGGGTTTTAGTGACAAGGGATACATAATCAGATCTAATGGAGTGGAAGAAAGAGCAGGTGGCAACGAAGTGATTAACAGTTTCTTCTTCACCGTTACATAGCTGGCATACTGGATCACAGGCCTTGGCTATTTTGATGAGCCTGGTTTGTAGCAGGTATGTGGAAGAAAGGAGCTGTGCTCTAACTGTCAGAGCCTTTCTTATCAGGGTTGATGGCGGGTCTTTGGGATATAGAGCACCGGAGTCCACGGGCAGTTGGTCTTTCCACAGAACCAGGGTCGATTTGGACTGGACTGCTATGTCGATCACCTTGTTGAGGGACCTTCTGACTGCAATCTTGATGGTGCGCTTCCATTGCCTATATGATGGTGGCGAGGTTATCAGATCCTCAAGTTCTGGCAGGTTATACTTGTTCAGAGTATGCGCAAAGACTTGGATGGTCGGTGTGTGTTTCTCCGAGGCAAGTAGAAGGACTCTGAACTCAAGACGACACCTGTCGATGGAAATGACTTGCCCAAGGAGGAGGAGTCTATCTAAGTCGTTCTGCATAGAGATCGGCAGCAAGTCAGTGAGAAGATAAACAATCTCATTTGCGGCTGTTCTTGGGACTCCCAGAATCCTTTTGAAGAGTTGGAGTTGGGCTCTGTTCAACTTCTCTAACATTGCTTGGGTGAATTTCAAGATGGCACATCCGTACAGCATTCGTGGAATGCAATATGTTCTCCACAAGCGAGCAGTGATTGGTGGGATAA
The DNA here is from genome assembly GCA_940671915.1 of Paracentrotus lividus. Lineage (NCBI taxonomy): Eukaryota > Metazoa > Echinodermata > Echinoidea > Camarodonta > Echinidae > Paracentrotus > Paracentrotus lividus. The sequence goes on from CALNVZ010000174.1 coordinate 18,140,858, forward strand.
GGCCCTCGGTGTAGGCTCCAGACCGTCTCTCTTCTCTTATTCCCCCATATCACCCCATCCCTATAAGCTCCATGTCACTTCTCTCATTCCCCAAATATCATGTCTCCTTTCTTACATGCAATGTCTCTTCTTTCAGATGTCCCATCTCTCTTGAACAGTTATATACGGCCACCAGAGGGGGTGGTTGGAACTATAGTACCCGAACTGACGCGAAGAATGCGACTATTTTTCCTGAGGGGCGCAGCCCCGAAGGAAAATAGTCGCATTCGCGTCAGTGAGGGGACTATAGTTTCACCAAAACCTCTGAAGGCCGTATAGGGTCTATAACTGGTTTATATCCGTCATCGGAAATAAAATATTTTATATCCTACGTATTAAAATTGTCTAAATAGGATTGGTCGAGAACGTCTCACGTGACTAAATTAGTTTCACCATAAAACAACAAAGAAGATTCGTGACGTCAATCTCGGAATAGTTTTTGCCCGGGCAAAATTCTGACGTCATTATTCAAGAAAACTGGATATTTTGCTATCGATATTCGATAATGAGACTGAGCGCATCGATATCGATCGTAAACATCGACAACAATGGCTGCCTCCATTGCACGAGCGGAGAAAGTAATGAGATGAAATTTAATCTCGTTAAAGACGGGGATTAAGAGGATATTATTTGCTTGGACAGATTTGGAAAATACAAAGGAACAGAATGATCAAATATGGGTTAGCAATTTTCAACTAATACGGCACCATTATCGACGTTAATTACGCAACTTCAAGTTCATTCTTATTGACAGTTGCATCGTTGCCGTTGCCGTTGCGTTTTTTTGTGTGTTGACTAGACTCTATAGCCATAGGCCGAGATTCTAGGCTAGGGCGCGGGCGCGGGCAGCAAGCACAAAATGAGCAAATGCGGCATTGCCTTGCCAAGTTGACTTTTTAAAATCAATTTTTGTGTGAATTTTCTCCCTTGTAATCTTAGTAGGATATAAATCAAATATGCCATGCACTCTTTTCGAATTTCCAGCTAAAATTATGGATTCCTCGGTGACAGAAATGGCACTATTTTTTTCGGGGCTGCGCCCCTCAAAAAATAGTGCCATTCCTGCCACCTTGGAATCCATAATATTTTCACTGGAAATCCTCAATGCATGGTATATTTGATTACTGAATCTCTAGAAATCTAACGTTAGAGGCCTATATCTACTCCAAATATTTAGATCTAACCCAGGCCTGCCCTTCATCATGATACATCTATATAATCTAACTAAGTTAGAGGCCTATAATAGGCCTAACTTTTAGGTCTAACTAACGTTAGATCTACATTATGGGCGTTTACTCACTCGACCTTTGGAGTTTGGGTCTCTTCTTCTTGTAAAGTTGGGGGTCTCTGATAACGTTAGGTCTAATCAACACAGTTGTTCGGCGTAGACTTCAACACTGATCAAACGCTGACAAACTAAGTTAAGCGTTGCCGTTGCTGTCGCCATTTACAATAAACTCCCTCAATGAAATCATCGTAGACGAGACGAAAACCTCGGCTTGTTATCATCATCAGCTCCTCCAAACAACATTATTTGCTATCTTGTCTCACTACTTTACACATTACTTGGAAAAATTTTCTCTAATCCATGTCCCTGAAATTCCATGATCCTATTCCTAGGCTTAAGCCAAGGCACGCACGATCCGGCAAACAGACAGAAATCCCGTCTAACGTTAGCTACTACGCGAGATCAAAATGTAAACAAAATTTGATGAGTCACGATCACGCGCGTCAAGTATGTACGTACGCGCACCGTCGTCAAAACAAACCTTATGTCACGCATAGAGGTGGATACTTTTATGACGTCACGCCGAGCACACGATACATGTTCGGTCTACGGAGCCGCCGAGGGCTGGGGGGGGGGGGGGGTGGGGGTTTCAGCAACGTAAACGTGTACGAAAATGGGGTCTTTGCTCTCAGCTAGCTTCGATCACTCGATAGGCCACTATCGTTTGATCGAGCCGTGGCTATTCGCAGGTACTATCGATCCACGGCTCAGGAATATTCCCGGCTTGTGACGTCAGATGTCAGGATTAGTGGCATTTTTGCACAATTCATGACGTTGGTTGGAACTACCTTTGGTCACATGACGGGGTTTAGACCAATCACCTATTAGGATTCTTATCATGACGGATATAATCTCTTATACTCCATGTCATGCCCCAAAAGAAGCTCCAAAATACCATATATCTCCTCTCTTATTCACTACATCTCTTCTCTCATATGTCCCATCTCTCTTCTCTTATTCCCCATATCACCCAATCCCTATAAGCTTCATGTCACTTCTCATTCCACAAATATCATGTCTCCTTTCTTACAATCTCTCTTCTCTCATACTCCATGTCACTTCTCTTACGCCCCAAATACCATATGTATCTTCCCTTATTCCTTATAATTCTCCTTTCTAATATATCCCATCTCTCTTCTCTAATGCCCCATGTCTCATAATCAGCTTTTATGCTCTATGTCACTCCTCTCGTGCCCCAAATACAATGCCAATGAAATCCTCAGAAAAATAATGTTAATTTCTTTTATCGTGACTCAATAATCATACAGGATGTCCTCTGGATAAAGCGGAACCCAAATTGTCGGATGTTTTTCTCTTTAAATGCAAGCAAATAATGAAATATTAAATCAATCATTTTAAAGTTAAATCTTTCTTCTTTGTGATGACACATAATGCAATTTTGAAAGAACCATGAATTCCTGAACAAGAAGTGTTCAAAATGAAATTGTAAATTTGAATCTGCATAAAATGAGTGGAGGAGGGGGGGGGGGTATTTGAAGGGTAAGAGCTATCTTGCCAAACCAATATATCGTCCGCTGAGAACCAAAAGGGCGCTCTAACAGATCAAAGATGTTCCGTTGAGAGCCAGAAGGGCGCTATTACCATTGACTTTGTACAGCAATAACGCCTTTCTGGTTCTCAACTGAACATCTTTAAGATGCAATAACACCCTTTTGCCTCTCAACAAATGATATGGTTAATTAGAATTATGTCCTTTGTGAAGTCCCATTCATCAAATCTTTCAATGATAGTGAATACAAAGGGTCATCTCTTCCTGCAGATATCCCATGCGATTCATATTGCTTTGAATTGCCCAAATCAGTTTTAACATTTAAATTTCAAAATCCTCTTGTTCATCCATGTGTGGCTGTATTGTATTGTATTGGGTGTCAAAAAAGAAGAAGAAAAGATGAACTTTGATATTCAATGATGCACTTAATATTTCATTAACTGCTTGCTTTCATCATAAAAAATGGAAATATTCAGATTCCGCTGTTTATAGGATGCACTGTACTGCAAAAAAAAACTTGTTATAAAGAGGTCTGATATAACAAGATTCCTAAGATAACAAGGTAATTTTACTGGTCCCAGCTCTTTGTATTCTTTTTTTTTAATCCTGATATAAAGAGACCCCTGATATAACAAAGTATTATCTTGAAAATTACTAATTTGGAAATATTTAATATCCATGGTCACAAAGACCTTGTTAAAACAAGTCTCCAATATATTTACCCATTCTGGTACATGTATTATGGTTAGATAGGCACTTTACATTAAAAATTACTGTTACTCTGTAAATACGTTACAAACAATATTTAATAACATCTTTAGATTACATGTAGCATGCCTTCAATGGTGATCTGTCTAAACACAGGTTTGTGACCATTTCAAAAGATGGAATGGCCATATCACATAGGTGTCAAATTGTGCATACATTAAACAAAAAATACTTACAGTCAAGGTGGAAAATATGATGGCTTAAAGATAAAAAATTATAGATATACAGTATATCAAAATGACTTCATACTATTTGGATCATACATGAGAAAAAGAAAAGAATTATTTCATATTACTGCCAACAAATATTTCACTTGGATACAGAGTCTTGGTTTATAATATCCCCAAACAAAATAGACTAGATTTTGTGGTGTATATATAATCGATCCACTTACAGTGAATGTCGCTTATCATTTTAATATCTAGAAAACTTCCCTCATTGAGAAACTCATCTGTATAAACTTTTTTGGTCTTGATGTCCTGGTATCGTTTCCTCATTTTTCCCCTTTGTTTTGTTTTCATCTTTTGCAGTCTCTTCTCTTTTTGCCTTTGTTTCCTGTCTTCGAATCACAGACATAAATTATAGTAAATTTACTTCTCTCTAAACGCCGTTTCCGTAAAGTCAATCAATAACATTGGAATTTTATTTCACCTCATATCAGGAAACAAACACCACAACTGTTTCCCCAGATAAACAAACATTACAGAGCATTAATAAAATATAAAGACTTATCTGGTTCAAACATTACAATAAAACCTCAAAGAAATTTATTTCATACGAATATAAATGGAAAGCTTAATTTTCCAGGTTTAACCACTTGGCTGCGGAAAACGTAATATAACGTGATCATGCTATTCTTTGTCTGCTCTGTCTGCGCCAGCGCAACCTGGTCATACCCGTACTGTGCATTTAGCACCATGCAGCAGTCAAGTGGTTAACATAGCAGGACGACTATCAAAGAGGAAATGATGTGCAATAAAGTCGCGCCTTCCACTTTCCTAATCTTGGTGTACTAAGCTTTCCATTAAAAAAAAAAATAAAATATCACCCCCTCGCCTTCACAAAAAAAAACAAAAACAAAACAAACATTTACTATTTGACCAAAATTAATTACCAGGGTTTTGTTTAGAGGAAATGATGGTATGATGCTATGCATGTTTGATTTGTAAGGAAATTGTACTGAAAATACATGAACATTGACCATTGAACTTCTTATTTCAAAAGTAACACATATCTCTTGAATTACAAGCTTAAATTTTATTTACTGCTTTATAAGTAAATAATGTTTAACCGATTTATAACATTAAACAACACCATAATCAATGTCTCCAAATGTTAATATAACTATTAAATAGCGTTTTAAAAAAAGAAAAGAAAAAGAGAAGAACAATACACAATAAAAGAAAAATAACTTAGTAATACTAAGTAATCCCATTTCCAAAATAGGACCTTATCCAATACTAGTCATCCTGAATACTAAATATCATCTGCACAACTGTCTATCACCAATCACATAAGTGATAATTTGACATAGACATTGCATGTTTGTATGTAAACTGCAGGCAAGTGATTTTACACCTACTTATCAGTGTACTTTCTCCTTCTTGTCACTGGTATAGCTTCAGCAAATCCCAGTTTGTTGTGCTTTTTTACTCCATGATAGGGAAATAAGTTTCAAATAGAGTCCTTTGTACATTGAAATAGTTGACATAAGGGGCAGCTCTAATTATAGGTGGGGTTTCATGACCTTATAATACAGTCCACCATTCCAAGACTGTCTACTCCATCATAAAGAAAAAAGTTGTCAAGTGGGGCATCTCGACCAGATGCAGCCTGTAGAATAATAAAAGAAATTACAAGTTGATTTTTTTTATTCATAATGTACAGTCTGTGTCCAAAAAAAAATGGTACAGTCGGAAAAAAAATATTTAGATGTGAAATATTTTCAGATAATGTGTGTATGTGGTACCAAACTAAAGCCAAAAGATTTTCCTTGCTGATGCGCTTTGTTCTGTATAATTTGCTGTCGTAAAACAAAAGTTATGCTAAATTTTGTGCGACGAGGAACAAATCGAAAATGAGCACTTTATGGCCATTATGCGAAACCTATACACAAAGGCATGGGATTTTTCTTGATTGTAGAAAACTAGTCATATTTAAAAAATTACAACACCAAATGCGATGAAAAAAATTGCAGGTGAAAGTCTGATTTTCCTGCTTCATGAAACTACCAAACAATAGCAGGCTGTAATCAAACTTCATACTATAAAAAAATGTTTTCCACTTGTACCATTTTATTTGACACAGACTGTATATGTTAACAGGATTTGGGGGTGAATATCAAAATGGGTTTGCGATCCCCAAATTGTTTTCTATCTTTTGGGTAGAGCATTAATGGGTTTCAGGGACAAATATCGACATGGGTTTGGCATAGCACAGTTGGTTTAGCGCCTGTGTGGTAATCAGGAGGTCTCAGGTTCAAATCCCGATGGAATCCCATTTTTTTTTGCTCATTTTTTAATATTATACAAAGTGAGTCAATAAAAATGTCCCATCATTTTGAAGGTGTATTGTGAAAAGTATGAAGATTCAATCATGGGTTTTTATGTCTAAGTAAAGTCATCCTCCTAGCATATGTTGGTACCATTTTCATTTGGATCTTTGCACGAATGACTGAATGACAGACAATCTTTAGAAGACGGTAAGATCTCACTTGTGCCAAGTGGTTGGTTGAAGATTAAAATCAAATGTAGACAGAATATGTGTAAACACTTACCCACACACCCTGACACCACACAGACACACCCATCATTCCTCACATACACACACATAATCACACACGCACCCACACACATTAAAAATTCACTATTAAATGTCCCATTTGACATTCTGTTTACCAAGACCATCACTGAATGTTTTGGACGTAGTAATTCCCCAACAACTGTTTGTGAGGTTGAGTGGGGGTGTGTATGTGTGTGGGTATGTTTGTTGAGGGTGTGGGTGTGTATGTGTGTGGGTATGTTTGTTGAGGGTGTGGGTGTGTATGTGTGTATGTGCTGGTATGGATGAGATAGGGCATGCGCTTTATGTATGTGTAAATTAGGGTACGTGTGGGTGTGTGTCTTTGTGCGTGCACATAAGCAATAAATTCTCAATTTGTTTATTCTTCACCCATCCACTTGGCGCAAGTAAGATCTTACCGTCTTCTGAAGATTGTCTATTATTCTATCATGCGTGCACAGATTAAAATGAAAATTGTACCAACATATGCTTGGAGGATGACTCTACCAACACATATCATAAAACCTGTGATTGAATATTCATACTTTTCAAAAGACAGCTTCAAAAAGGTGGGGAATTTTAATGACTCTCTCTGTATATTTCTGCATCACTTAACCGTGATCCCTCACCTATATCCCCAAGTTGATGTCTATCCTTCAGGTTTATGCTAGGTTTTATAGCTTCTTACAACTTGAGCAGTAAAAAGTTAACAGGTTTCTGGACCAAATATCAACATGGGTTTGCCTAGCTCAATTGGTAGAGTGCCTGACTAGTAATCAGGAGGTCTCAGGTTCAAATGCCTATGGAATTCTATTTTCTTTGCTCATATTTCTTTGTTTGTTTTTTTTGCAACAATTATTGCAGAACCTTTTTTGAAACATAATTCTGCTAAAATAAATTAATTTCAGCTACTGAAAGTGAAGATAATCATATATGTTCATAAATGAGGTAAGACAATTCCATTTGCAATGACTTTGTACAGTGGCCAGTAGCTTCCGACCACTCGAGCATTGAAAAGTTAATAGGTTTCAGGAATGAATATCGTTATGGGTTTGGCATAGCTCAGTTGGTAGAGCGCCAGTCTAGGAATCAGGTGGTCTCAGGATCGAAGTCCATTTTCTTTGCTCATTTTTTCATATCATAATTCTATATCTTTACAAAGATTTTATTTTCTGAGATTTACTGACCTTGATGATTTCTTGTCCAATGATTCCACCTACAATAGCACAGGTTGGTCCTAGCTCACCAGCACAGTATCTAAACAAACAAATGAACAAAACAACCACATTCTTTTAAAGAAATTTAGTACAGTTCTGTACTTAGCTAGTCACAAACATTCTGATTTATTCAATTTGTTGAAGGAAAGCTAAATCTTCTTTGTTTAAAGTGTCTATATAAAAGGCTCCAAAAGACCGAATAGATCGTTATACCCTAGTGTAAACAAAATACCAAATGGTGAATACCATATACTTCTATGTGAACCCAGCCTCAAGTCATATAAATATGGTTAGAAAACCCTTTTGTATTCAACTCATAAGAGTTACTTTAACAGAAGAGAATATTGCAGGAGATGACATTTTTTGTCATCAACAATATGCCATGTCTTTAAAACCAATTATAAAATAACTTACTCCGTATAATTGGTGTCTATCAAATCATTCTTGAGTCCCAGCTCAGTGAAGACTTCATTATGTAGCCTCTGGAGTTCAGTTCTGTCATTCTCTGAACTTGCTGCTTCAGGCTTTCTATCAAACGCATGATGGAATTTGAAGAGAACTACAAAATAAGAAGAAAGTAGTAACACCTTTTTATTCTATACATCATTTATCAGTTTCTCCTGAAAATTCAATAAGCAGAAAAAAAGGAGAAAAACCAACAACAACAATTAACAAACAAGATATTTGGAACAATTAAAAAAATATGAAGCAGAAATCTTTATCTCCTGCTAAAGATCCTGCTATAGATTATATCAAATAAAATAAAATAAATCTGATGAAAGTTGTTAGAATGGGTGAAGGCACTTGCAAACAGATGCCAAATTTCAATATATTTCAAGGAAAATGTTAACCAATGTCTTTATCATAGCATATCATTGTAAGCAATAAAAATATAGAATAATTTGACGTTACCTCGAAGAATAAAGAAGACATAGGGAGCCCTCTTGAGTTGTTTCTCTGTCAGACTTGACCAGTCTTTGTCAAAGGATTCTTTTAGTCGATGAAAGATCTTTGTTTTCTTGACAAAAACAGTCTCAGTTGGATCAGCCTTCAGTTTCTTAGATTCACTATCTGTAGCACTGCTTCCTTTCACCTTCTTTGGTTTTTCTCTACATGGTACAATAATATTATAAAGACAAAACTCAATAAAAATAGCCTATGGAAAAAAAATCAAATAAAAGGACTAAAAAACATCTAGAATTGTAATTTTTACATTTCATAATACATGCACGCAAGTTGCGCCCTTATTGTGATGTGACTCCTCCACGTTAATCCTGAGAAATTGGTCGAGCACCATGCATTAATCATCATGTGGTCTCTTTTAAAGTGATTACAAACCTCATTAAACACTACTTGAGATCACACTTGTAGTTCTATTGATTCATCCATATTCTTTCCTGTACTTTGGATTCATCACTCAGTTAAATATTCCTTTAATTTGTCGATTCTCATTTGCAGTGCGTATTTACGCCTATAGGGAAAGTTGTTGACCCACAAGCCTATAATGATAATGAACGTTAATGGTGCAAGTATTATGAAACATACTCATTGTAATCAAGTAAAAAGTAGTTCCCATTTTATGTATGAATGATAGTAGGGTGAAAGCTATTAGTGTCATAATTTGTATAGAATATCTGCTTTATCATAATCTTAAAAATCTTTGCAAGACTTTCGAAAGAACACTATTAATTCCTTCTCTGACATTATGTTAATACTGTAAAGCCCTATATTGATATGACTTTTGTGAATTCCTCTCTTATCATTTTCATGCAGTTCTGTAATCAGTTTGCTAATTATGATGATCAAATAGCTTTTTACTCATCTTATTAACGATACAATGCCGTCTTTCTCTGATTTAAATGTATTATCTGTGCGATCCACACATTTACTTTTACTTAACCTTTACAACATTTCTAACACCATCATAAATGAAATCACTTACTCTACATAACTGTGTTCATTGAGGTCTGTGAATGAGAAGCCATAGAAGCCATATATATCTCCGGCAAAGAACTTGATGTTATTCTCATGACAGATCTGATTGATTTGTATCATGGTCTGAATACTGGCACAGGTCACACAGACAATGTCAAACTGTTTGAAGAACTCCTCTGGTTTATCAGAGATGTTCCCTTCATCAGATGTGACAACAACATTTGGATTGAGATTCTGAGCTCTCTGGACTGAAGCAGTTGCTCTCTGATTCAAAAACAATATTTGAAATAATTTGTTGCTGTTTTTTCATAAGTAAAATGCAATTGACGTGTTTGAACAAATGTTTTTAATATATCTGGGCCCATATTCAGAAAACCTTCATAGGCCTAGTTATCACCTACTATGAACTGTTCCATATGTACTAATTAGGTGATAATTAGCTTTAGTATATCATATGATGAATATAGGCCCTCATAATTAGTTTGGTGAAATAACTTGTACAAAATACCAAAACTGAATTTTGAATATTGGTGAAGAGTGACTTCTCTGTGGTGAAAGTTTTATGATTTAACTTCTTCATTATAATCTATTTTCCTTTCAATTTAAATGGGTGTATTACTTCAATAAAACCTAGACTGTTATGTCTGCATTTAAAGTTAAACGTCATATCAATAACGCAGCACCTTTTAAACTGTTTAAATTGATGCCATTCAGATTTTGAAAAAAAAAGAAGAATATTAATGTTGAAAAATTAAAGTGTCTTATGAAATTTATTAAGTTTGTTTGTCTAAGAAAAAAAAATAATAAAAAAGGAACCAGTCTATTCAGCTTATCATATTGTTACTCAAATGAGGTCAAGATGTAATTCATGTTCTTTATGATACAATTCACATAATTAGACTACAGGCAAACTGTAAATCTATAATTACATTTTTGCCAATGTCTTCCCGGGCAGCCAAGAACTGAGAACTAGAATCGTTTCTGGTCACATTCTGGGAGTCCATGAGAGTGATAGCTTTTACTCCAGCTAGGATGATATTTTTGCAGACCTCAGCACCAAGACCACCAAGGCCTACAAGTAGTAGACTACTAGCTCTCAGTCTGTAATTAATTACAAAAAAAAAAGAATGATATTAGTATAACATTATATCAAAATTGAAATTACACGTTAGTCAATTGTGCACATCACCTTTCCGATTAGAAGTTTGGTGCTCCTCTGGTAGCAACGAATCTCTCTCAGTGCCATCCCTGTAGCGATGAGGCTTCTTCACTCCTTTGTTGGCTTGGCTTTGGCACTCTTCCTGGCCGCCTTGCTTTCCAGGCCAGGTACGTTTTTACCAACCTTGAGACAACCATACTGAGAGAACACTTCAGAGACTATTGGGTGTGAAAAAGACCCACAAGGAACAACAACAACAGGTACGTTCCTAATAAATTTTTGCATGCATGTATTGCAAGAGAGTATAATTATACCAGAGAGGAGGAGTAATTGAAAACATCCCTCCAATTATACTAATTTTTTTCAACGATTGTAAATGAATGGCACATCTGCACAATGCAAAAATAATGCGTAACGACTGATGTTCTAACATAAAGACAAAGTTAGTCTTTATTCTAGACTATATATCTACACCTATCTCTATCCCTATGTCTTTGCGCATTTTGATCATGATCATTGAAAAAAACACCAGAGAATAATAACGTGTGACGGGATACATTGCTACGTATTGCCCTTGTAGCTATGAGTGATCACAGATGGGCAACATCAATTTTCCAACTCCACAAATATGCGGTACGCTCGAGTAACTTTGTTTGAATATCAAAGGCACTTCTATTGTGTGTACAGCAAAATGGTACTTACGACAAAATTGAGACTCGTAACTCATTCTTTAGCAAGCCCTCATTTTAGCTACGTTTTTTTTCCGAATTAATGAATTGCACCATTCGTTCCATTGAGGTTCATATCAATATCACTATCCCGTAGTCGTAAAAAATCAAATGACGCTTACGGAAAGAGCCAAATCGCTTTCGGGGATTCGGTAACTTTCCTATCAAAACAGGTGATGCATGCTACGTTCGCTGCACAGCTGTCAAACGCATTGCAAAAATGCAAGCTATTTTCTTTTGTCGATCGACAATACAACCCCGACCTGATGCGATGGGCTTCAGCACATGCGTGATTATTTTGAGCATTTTGATAACAACAAAAGGACGAATATAAACAGGAAGCTTTATACCACATTAATTTAGTCAACTTCCCATGGTTGATATTTCTTATATTTCTATTGTTTATACTGAAATGTATAATTGTTCTTTCTGACTTTCTGCGCCGAATAAATAATTAATAACAACAACAACAACAACAATAATAATGACATCCAGATCTACGATCTTCAAAAGGCAGCTATTCTCGGCACAACTAGAATGATCTGAAAAACACTTGGACACTAAAAAGTTGCACTTGAAATAACTTTGTGCTTTTTTTAAAAGCAAAATCTTTCAAGGAAAAATACGGACTTGATCCTGTTACTCATAATAATAATAATAATAATAATAATAATAATAATAATAACAACAATAAGAACAACAATAATAATAGTACTATTATCCTAACATTTTGAAAAGGAAGAAGAACTCAGAGCAAGAAGGTGGGGGATGGTTAAAAATCAGGGAATTTTTTTCCAATCTAGTGTAAAAGATACTGAAAAACTTGGTTGTGTAAAATCGCTTGTTTTATTGGATAAAAATTGCCACTGGGTGGTTGTCTCCAAAAGTGTGGTCATACCCATGAAAGCAAGCTTTAAAAAAAGATTTGTTGAAATATATATACATACAAGAGAGAGAGAGAGAGAGAGAGAGAGAAAGAGAGAGAGAGAAAAGAGAGTCGGAGAGAGAGTGAGTGAGAGCGAGAGAGAGGGGAAAGAAAGAAAGCAGAAAGAGAAAGCAGAATTGTCTCATGGATGAGACAATAAATTCACTATTAAAAACTGTTTGGGAATGAATAATTACAAAAATTAAAACACGATTCCAGGATTTAGTAAACGAGTAAGGGACATGCAACATAGACATATTTATTATTGAGTCCCATTTACTAGCCATAATAACTTTAGGATACCTTGTATACGGGGCAAAGCCATGGGAGACGATTCCTCTTTATTTCAGTAACTATTGTCGCGAGACACTAAACTGTCTGCTAGCTCCTATTAAAGGGGAAGTTCACCTTGGAATTTTATTGGTTTTAAAAAATGCAGAAAAATATTAATGAAAGTTTGAAGAAAATAGACCAAAAAATAGCGGAGTTATGAATATTCAAAGTTTTGATTCTGTGACATCACGGGAGAGCAGCTCTCCCATGTGCTGTGTATGTAAATTCCATAAATTTGTCTTTTTTCATGGTTCTTGATAAAGGAATGGGTCAGTTTGATAGAGGCATGTACAGTGTATCAAACAATTATTTGTACACCTTTCAAATTATTACTTAAAAGCAAATTAAATAAAAACTACTGAAAATTAGACCCCCAAAAGTGACTGCATTGTATAATATACATGTACCCTTTGAACCTAAGTGAATTTTCCCACAATAATTGCATAATTTTACCTTTTTGCATTAAAATATTAATTTTTCACCCCCAAACAATTATTTGTACACTTTCCCTCTTAAGTCCAGTTTCCCTGTTTATAGATCTTAAATACTCATATAAGAATGGTTTATTATACAAAGGGGATTAATCTGCATATTGTTAAACAGCAAGAATGTCTCCTGGGGTTCCTCGCATAACAAAAGGTCCAAAACACTTGTATTTTACCATTCTACCCTGGTTAATCCTTATGGATACATAAACATGCCTGAAATAGCAACATCTTTTGAAGTTATTGTGTACAACTTAGTTTTCTCTACCATGGCAGATCTTTTCTTACCCTCCTGATGACATGTCGTATCTGTGACCATTTACTACAGTCATTGGAAGGGTCAGTTGTAGTTTTTCAACATGGCTAAAGGCCTGTGAAGTACCAAGAGCCCTGAGGGAATGGGTTGTGGAGTTCCACAAGGAAGCAGTTTCTGTACTTAAGATAGCAAGAAGACTTGATATGAAGCATACAATAGTGCAGTACAGTATGTCCAACAAAAAATGCTAATGGCACTTTAAATGGGTATAATATTAAAATTACAATATTATATTAATTATACCTTTACACCCATAAACAACAATTCGTTTTCTACAACTGGATGAAATTTTATGTGATATGAGCATTTTTTCATCACACATCAGGAAACCTCTCTATCCAAGTTTGTATTTTGTAGTACCGGGTGTATCGAATAAAAGAAACCCAAGTTTGATCATTAATAATTTGAAAAATATGTCAGGAGTGATTATGAAATTTATATCACTGTAAAGTGCAACCCATTACCATTCTAATGATATGTCCCTCAGCTCACCAATATCGCGCATCGCTGAACCCCATTGTTCTGAAAAGTCTTGCAAAATTGTGAGTGTTCACTTTCACGCTCCTTGAGATGCGTTATTCAAAGGTGCCTAAAAGGAAACCCAAATTTGATCATCAATGAGCGTAAAAGTGAACCACTCACAATTTTGCAAGACATATTTAAAACAATGGGGTTTGGTAATACATGATATTGGTGAGCTGAGACAGGTATCATTAAAATGATAATGAGTTGCACTTTACAGTGATATAAATTTCATAAATACTACTGAGATATTTTTCAAATTATTAATGATCAAACTTGGGTTTATTTTATTCGACACATCCGGTACTACTCAATACAAACCTGGATTGAGAGGTTTCCTGATGTGTAATGACAAAATGCTTATATCTTTGTGATTCTTGGACCATATCACATAAAATTTCATCCAGTTGTAGAAAACGAATTGTAGTTTATGGGTGTAAAGATATAAACAATATAATTTTGTAATTTTAATATTTTACACATTTAAAGTGCTATTAGCATTTTTTGTGGGACACACTGTATATCATCCAACAATTCAAGAAGACAGGTAGAGTTGAAAATAAGAAGGGAAGAGGAAGAAAAAGGGTGACATCTTCAAGGACAGACAGGTACATCAAAGAGGTTGTGATGAGAGACCGGAAGTTGTCTGCAAAGCAACTTGTCAAGCAGGTTGAAGCAAGTACAGGCACTAAGGTTTCCACCCAAACAATCAGGAACAGACTGAGAGAACGTGGACTGTATGGCAGGATTCCTCGTAAGAAGCCATTCATCAGTCAGAAGAACACGATGAAATGCCTGAACTTCGCCAGGGAACATATTGACAAGCCTGCTAGATTCTGGAAAACTGTGCTTTGGTCTGACGAGTCCAAGTTCAATATGTTCGGTTCAGATGGTCGTCAGCGAGTGTGGCGTATCGAAGGAGGAATACAGTCCTAAGTGCTTGAAACCAACTGTTAGGCCTAAGCATGGAGGTGGAAACGTGTTGTTGTGGGGTCGTATGGCTTCTGCTGGCGTAGGCACCCTCCACTTCATTGAGGGAATCATGAATGCCGACCTGTATAAGAGCCTCCTATCACAACAGATGATGCCATCTGCTGCCAATCTGCTTGGACGCCATTTTGTTTTCCAACATGATAATGATCCCAAGCACACAGAAAAACTTGTGACAGCATTTCTGGCCAAGAAGAAGATATCTGTGCTCAAATGGCCCCCGCAGAGTCCGGATTTGGATCCAATAGAGCATCTCTGGGATGAAATGGAGAGAAATTTCCCACTGAATCTTCCCAGCAACAAAGAAGACCTTGAAAGTCACGCTTCAGCAAGCATTGAGCAGCCTGGATCCTGCCATATGTCAGAAACTGGTTGATAGTATGCCCAGGAGACTGCGTGCCGTTATTGACGCCAAAGGAGGACCCACCAAGTACTAGAAAGAGACTTTAAGCAGAAAAGAACTCAAATTGTACAAATAATTGTTTTTCCCTAAAAAATCACATTTTTGGGAAAAATTCTTAAAAAGATAAAAATTCTCTGTTTTTACTTTCCTTTGAACAAAGAGGATACATCATTTGTCAAATGTTAACAATTAATAAAATTATGTTTTGAATGAAAACTATTTTATCCTTGTTTGAATCGTTGTTTTATGGGTGTACAAATAATTTTTTGATACACTGTATATTAACATGTTTGATGAGGTATCGAGCGCATAGGTGAAATAATTAATTTTCTTCAGAAAAAATGACACTTTATGGTATTTACAGTACATAACACATAGGAGAACTGCTCACATGTGATGTCACAAAATCTAAAGTTTAAATATTCATAACTTCGTTATTTTTTGGTCGATTTTCTCCAAACCTTCACTCATATTTTTATTTTATTTTTCTGCATTTTTTAAAACCAATTAGATCTCTCTAAACCCAGGGTGAACTTTCCCTTTAAAATAAGCATATGCACCACAGACAGACCTCGAAAACCAGGTCTGAACTATGCATTGATAAGATCCCTGGAAATTCTTTTGTAAATCACTTGACGGTTTATTGTTACCACGAGCGTCGAACGCCCACGCACTGAATTCGGGCTTTCGGGAAATTTGTAGATCTAAACATTTCTCTGAGTCTGAGACTGAGTGAGAGCTCCGTGCACGTGACGTGAAGCTACGCCCCTACCTATTGTTTCCGTCCAAGTTCAATGCACATGTGTGTTGAATAAAAATAAGTGTGTGCCCACCTTTGCGTGATTAGCCAATCACAGCCCCAGAACTTTTGGCTGTAGAGAATCGCGACTTAATTAATGTGTGGGCCGACCTACTTGTAATGCACATAAAGCTGCAAACCAACATAAGTCAGTACTGAAAAATGGCTGTCTGTCGCCCTCTTGGTTGCTGAGGAAACTTTTCAATAATAATTAGCTAAACCAGCTTTAAACCTACCTCAAAATAAATTAAGATAATCTAGATCTATCGGGGCCTAGTCTCATTGCAATATTATAATTCTTCCATTCATAGACATAGATTTTTCAATTTTGTTTAGTAGAATTTTTAGACCCTTGTTTGGATATGCCACCTTGACTTGGCTTGAGCTGCTCAAGACACTTTTCTGCATTGACTTTCCATTGGAAGGAAACTGCTGCAGTAAGGTACTTCCCAGTGCAAGGTCAATTATGAATTGACCATGCATAAGTAGATCTTCTAAGTGTAAAGTGCTTGTAATTGTATTTGTAATGTTGTATGACTTATGACTACACAAAAATGAGTTGGTGGGACAAGGCACTATCTCACACAATGAGTAGGAGGAAAACGGTTGCAGCAACCAAGGAATATGACAAAAAAATAAACATAGAGTATACCTTTTCTGGGCATCAAGACCCCAAAGACGAATCTGTCTGTCATATAGCTCTGCCTCTTCTTCAGTTATCTGCAGTTCAGCCATATTCAAGCTTTATATCTGGTCAATTTAAAATTAAAATAAAAAAGTCTGTGGTAGCGGACGCGTTCCTGATATCTGGCGAAAGATGGCGCTCTTCTTGTTATTTACTGAACATTTTTGGTGTTTTATTTATTTATTTATTTATTTGTATTATTATTTTTTTTGGTTAAATTAATTAATTAATTTTATTTATTTATTTATTTTATTTATTTATTTATTTTTTATTTTTTATTTATATTATTTTTTTTTTTGGGGGGGGGGGGGGTGGGGGTCAAATACGCAGCGTGGATACCCCCCCCCCCACTAAGGTGGTCAACCACACACGTATGCTCGTTCCCGATTTCGCGGTAAAAGGGGTATATTTTAGAGGCTCAGGTAGAGGGGAAAAATCCCGAAAAGTCATTGAAATAGCGGTCTTTTAGCATTTTTTCGATTTTTCCGGCCCCGAACTATTTTTTTTTTAGTGGGGGTTGTTTTCAATTCTCTTAGAAAAAATTCTGAAACAGAGTCCCGAATATGATTCAAAAACCTGTGAAAAGGGGGTAATTTTTGGCTTCTCCTTCAAAAGCCTGTAATGGGGGAATTAATTTGACACGGTTTCCCCTCCAACGGGGGGGGGGGGGGAAGGGGGCAGGAAATGAAGGAAAAAATAGCACACAAACCCCCCTTTTTCAACATGAAAATCAGTAAACTTTTCGCTCACGCTCACATACAGGTTAGAGTGTCTGACAATCTGAAGAAAAAAAAAGCAAATGTGCTCAAAACGCACATCCTCCATTGTTATTAAACGCACAATTTTCGGCTCGCGCTTCGCGCTCGCCCTGTCCACTCTCGTTCGAAAGGCCAATTAGGCTTATAGGTCAGAAATAAATGCGCTTCAAATGCAGAGCATTATTGTAATTATTTTTGTGTAAATTTATCGCAATAACGCTTTGCGCTCGCATCTTTTGGAGCATGGTCATCCATTTATGAAGGAATTTTAAAAATAGATAAAAATATAAATATGCCTGAAATAAAAGGCAAAATTTTCCCTTCGCTTTGCAATGACAAGGTTCACTTTCTCAGAAAGGGAGGTTATCGTCAACTTGTGAAGGAAGAAAACAGAACTGAGATGTGAGACAAATTGTGCATAATAATATACTGCATTCAGGTCATTAATGCGGCGGTCACAACTCGTCGTAGCCTACGGGGCATGTGCCATCGACGTAGCCTGCGTGGCATGTGCAAGCACAGGTCCTGGGTCAACTTCTGCGATTCCTGCGTAGGCCTACTCTGCGTTTCTGTAGTAAGGGTATTGTAAAAACCTCCTGTATACGTCGTACATGCATTGTACCTGCGAGGTACCTCCGCTGCACGATTTTTCTACGAAATCCGTCGTAGGGAGTTGCACGTCGAACATGTCGAAGGTACGGCGAGTTGTGACCGCCGCATAAACAGAAAATTTTGCGGCTCGCGCTTCGCGCTCGCAAGTTTAGTCCTTGCGAAAAGTCCGCTTTTCAAATTTCAAAACCATTATAAACAAATCCTAATTACGGGTCTGTCAGTATATAAGAGGCAAAATTTGTCAGAAAATACACTGCCTTCAAGTCATTATAAGCCAAAACTTTCGGCTCGCAGAGCTTTCATACAAGGCCAATTGACTAATTCCTGTGTCCAGAACTAAGTAAAGTAATGTATTTTGAAGAAAAAAAAATTCAGCTCGCGCTTCGCGCTCGAAAGTTTTACTTCAGGAAAGATTCACTTTTTGATTTTCGAACCCCCGTAAAAATCCGACCTAGTTACGGCGGGCCGGGGGGGGGGGTATCTATGAGAATCCGGAACGAGCATACGTGTATGGTCAAACGTAAGTGTAATGCTTCAGTCACACAGACAGCTTACATTGAGTTACGTCCGTTTGCTTCCAAAAATCATTTTCTTTTCCGCGGATCCCCACGGATGCCTTCCCGTCATAGTCAGCAGTGGGAATAGTGATAATTTCGTTCCTTCAATAAAACAAAGAAATCCATAAGAAATGAGAGAATGGAAGATGAAATAAGGATAAAACAACCAAACGTAACTAAACGTAAGTGTCTGTGATGAGACTGCAGCATTAGAGTACTAAGACCTCGGCTTTTCTCACATTTGTGAAAACCAAAGCACCTTCTCAAAACGTCATTTCATAAACTCACGGTGAGCAATTAGAAGGGTATATTATATACAGTGCGTCCCAGAAAAAACGAAACTGAGATTGATCGATGTTTAATCGTAACTTTATCCTAATTAAAATTCTTAAATGACCCATGAATTTAAAGCTTAAATTAAGTCTCCTCTTTCATTTGACAAAATCAATATGACCCATTTTGTCAGGCATGAAAGAGAAAGAACAATTTGAAGAGAGGAAACCAAAAAGTCGTTTGGCGGGTGGTACCTGGATTTTTCTCTAAAATCTACTTATTAATAAAGTCCATTTCTTGCCATTTCATATACCGTGTACAGAAAGTAAATACCCTCCCTATAATATTACAGTGTAAAAAATGATAGAAAATCATGGAAACTAACAAATTCTTTAGTTCTCTGGCTTTTTTGTTCTGAATGAAGTCGTTGTTCCCATCATGTTCAAAAATATCTGTTACTCGCTTGACCCAATGGTTATGGACAATTAAGCGCCACTAATGCATTAATTTTTGCACTGCAGTACCGGGGGGGGTACTTTCTGTACACCGTATATACCACCCAATAAAAGTATTAGAGACGTCTCCGACTCCGATGTCGCGGAGACGTCCCGGAAGTTTTCAAAAAACTGCATCAATCCACTTTCAACAGAGAACCGTACGTCTCAGAGTAGTTTCCGCGACTCATGAAACGTCTCGGAGATGTCTCCGCGACAAATTTTTGAAACTTGTCGCGGAGACGTCTCCGCAACGTTTCATGAGTCGCGGAAACTACTTTGAGACGGTTCTGTGAAAGTGCTTTGATATAGTTTTTGAAAACTGACGCGGAGACGCGACGTCTTCGCGACATCGGAGAGGTCTGTAATACTTTTTATCCCTCGCGGAAACGATCCCGTCGCGGAGACGTCTCCGCGAAGTGACATATTACAGCCTATATAGTCCTATATAGGACGGGCAACAGTCAAACGACTTTGTTGAGTGAAATTATTGATGCAAGCACTATTTCAAATGATCATAATTTTCATATTTCTGAAGCATTCTTATTGGTTGTGCCATATATTATGAAAAGGCAGGAAATTAATGTAGTTAGATTTTAAAGAGAATTTCAAATACCACCCGCCAAACGATTTTTTGGTTTCCTCTCTTCAAACTGTTCTCACTCACTCATGCGTGACATATGGGGCATAAATCAGATTTTATTAAATGAAAAAAGAGACTCTAGGCTTTAAATTTATGGGTCATCTATGAATTTTGATTAAGATTAAGATATGATAAAAACATCGATCAAGTCTCGGTTATGTTTTCTCTGGGACGCACATTGCGAAAGGGTGTTGTCGACAATCGGAATACTGGTGTAGTTGCGGGGGACGTCTCACCATCCATTTTTTTTCTCTCTCTTGGTGCCACTGATCTCAAGTGCCCCTTTTCCCGTCCGGCCCGTTCCACCATCAAATTCGTTCCAGGCGCCTCTGGTCTAAAGTTTTGACTTTTGTCTAATGACTTCATGAGAATGTCATTGTCTAGTTTTGATGAGGTTGTTCATATGAAAAAAATTAGCTCGCTGTCGCATTTATTAATTTCATACAGAATCTTGTTCATGAAGATGCCCCGGCTTGTTCTTCGAACAGCCTATATAGTTTCAGGGGAAATAATTTTCCACCCCATTATGGAGAATGTTAGTTCCGCCCATGTATAGGCCTATAGGGGAAGGTGGGGCATAACGGACTACGTAACTTCAAGTGGCTTCTGTGACGTCACAGATAGGAGCAAGACTATAAAAATGATATTTCCTTGACGAGTTCTTATTGAAGTTTGATAAACAATCGATCAATAATTCTCATCTCTTTCATACTTCCGGCAAAATGAAGCTGAAAAAATATCGGAAAAGGTCCGTTTTGCCCCACTAGTGGGGCAAAATTGACTCCGTGCATATTTTGTTGGGGCAAAATGGTACCCTATTATGGGGTACCGTTTTGCCCCGTAAGAAATAATCAACTCCTGGGGACTGATTTGTCAAAATTTGTTCAAGTTGGCAAAATAAATGTACTTTTGGAAGTCTCCAGAAGGGATGCGAGCACACCAAATTCTCCCCAGGGTCAGCCAAATTATGGTCCTTTTTGCCCCACACCATTGGGTTCCATTTTGCCCCAAGCAGAAATACCCTACATCAGAGGGGTACAAATTTTTGAATGGCACCCCCCTCTGTAATAGGTATCGTTTTTTTCGATGAAACTTCAGTGGTAAATTGGTGCAGCAATGCCTCATTTACTGCAATACATTTTATAGAAAGAAATACTTTTGATGTCAAGCTATGAGAAAGTTCCGTTTTGCCCCTAGGGTCCGTTATGCCCCACCTTCCCCTACACTGAAGATGGCGGACCCATGCAGGTTCGAATCCCATGCAGTCACGTCTTCGGATGGTGATGACGCATTTAAAAGAACTGTCAAAACCCAACCCCGTTACTCTTCTTTCTCGAAATCATGACACCTTCCCTGGGGGTGTTTCATCAATATTTAAAATCGACTTTTCTTAGTGAATCACCCCCTTGGATCAACTGACCTCATGCATCCATCCATATAAATATCCAGGCACGCGATGGAGTGACCCCAGGCTCATAGCCCAGGCTAGACCCAGCAAGCAAGCAAGCACGTTTGCATGCACATTACGCATGATCAGTGTGTATAATCCAAAAGCTTATATGAGAAAGAGTGCTTAGTGAGCCCACTATACATGCCAAAAAGGAGTAGTATATACATCCAGTTGTTGCAAAACTTTAAATAGGGAGTCAGTGCAGGCATGTTTTTAATTGGAAACATAGGAAAAGGTGTAAAATATCATGAAAAGTAAGGTTAGGATACATCTTTAAGTATTTATGTTATAAAAGACGAGAATTTATACATTCATCAATATGTTACCCCGGTATGTTACCCTCAAACGCAAACAATCGATTTCTACAAAAGTACTATAGAGTGAAATATCTTTTAAATAGAAGATCTCTGTTACGTGCGCATACACATATATGTGTACTATACGTGCGTGCCTTTTTTGTAGCAAGACCTCGCAGCGAAGTGACACGACTCTCCTCCTAAGTTTGCTCTTTTTTTTCTACTCACTGTTAAAATCAGTATATAAAATGGTAAGAAATATATATATATATATATGTGAAATATATGATAGTGTGCGAAGATATATGTAATACGATTGGATTCGTGAGCAATGTGGAATTTAGAGTTTGAGTTTGATCAAGATTGTCTGTCGAGTGTCGGATCGAACTTTGATTGAACTATCTATGCCAGGCATTGGCATGCATTGCTGTCACTGACACTGTCTGTTGGCTTAGCTGAATGAGGTTATTAAATAACTTGTCATGTCACTCAGTGTTGAATTTGAAGTTGAAGACTATTTCTGTTACATTTAAAAACTGGCATCAAATCGTCACTGTCACAGTATTGTTATATATCCATGTACTTCAGTGACCTTTTTGCTAGTATCAAGAAAAGGGGATGAAGTTTAATTTCAGACTAACTTGGGTCTATTTTGTTTTCTATAATCTTTAATCATATTCGTTAGACGTTAAACGATTAACGAGACAAACAACTAACGTTAAATTGAGCTCAATTTGTAGCCAAGGAGTTAGACTAGTTAATAATACGGAATTTGAAACACTAGACTCTATTTCAATCCTGCTATTTTTATTTTTTCCCTCAAAACTTTTGCTAAGTGGAAAAGGTAAACACATTTCTGTAGACCCTAATTCAGCGGCCATAATTATAATTTTATATAAATATTGGATGCACTTGAGTGCAATATTAGATCTACTTGTAGATCTAGATCTATATTCCATTCATCAGATATTGCAAGACTACCAAGAGTCAAAGACGAGCTAGTGCAATATTCATACTGATGAATAGAATATATGTCAAAAGGCACAAAAGAAATCCAATATTATTTTTATTTATACATACAAACCATTTTTTATGACAAAGGCAATGCTATCAGTGTAAACAAAAAAAGAGGTTTACTCCCCTGTATCAAATTTGCCTGATCTGCTATGACAAGGAGAATCTCACAAAATTCAAATATTGCATGTATACCCGGTTGTTGTATGTCTGGACGGGTTGTTTGTCCGGACAAAACGGCAATTTTAGGAGCTTTGTGATCAATATTTCATTAATCGATTGAAAATAATATCAGACAATATAACAAAGCACAAACATTCACAAATATTTTTGCTATTTACTGCACAAATGTTGAGAAAATCGAGAGCAAAAGATGATATTTTTATCTGCTTAAGTGTCCGGACAACGGACCCCCATCCATAGTACCAATCCACACTGTACCAAAGCCAGCTGAAGCCGGGATTTCTACAGGACCTCTACGATCCTCTCCATCCCGTACATCGATGATGATGATGATGATGATGAAATGATCAAGCTATTATGACGTAAATTGTTGCTCCGTGTATCCATTGTTATAAGCTGTTGTGCGCAGCATTTTACTGTTGCATATGAGTGAATAATGGCATCGCGGAGTTCGATAATGTAAAAACATTGCACTCCTTTTTCTCCATTTATACGGGGAATGTTGAATACATAGGACAAATATTATGCTAATGATATTGAATGCCGACAAGCAAACATCTTGAAGAGTATCAATACATGGTTTTAATGCATCGAAAAAGTGACCTTTATGTGTAATAATGACATTTAATTCATTGCAAAGGATAGAAATTACCAAAAAAAGTCCACACACACACACACACAAAAAAAATAAATAAAAATAAAATTATAATGTGACTGTTGCTGTAACACTCAACTTTATTTATAAAATTCAGGTTATTCTCTTTACTTTCCTCTCACTGACCATTGAATTGCCCATTTGTATTATTTTGTACGTTGCAGGCTGACTCAAGTCCACTCCGTGTTCTAGTTACTGGTGCTGCCGGACAGATTGCTTACTCTCTCCTCTACTCTATTGGCAAAGGAGATGTCTTTGGTCCAAACCAGGTAAGAATGATAATACATGCATTTTGAATTAATACAATCAGCAAATGCCCCTCTAATATTTACCATAACCCCCCTAAATTTTAACAAGCATTTCACAGCAGTTCATGACTGTATTATATTAAGAATATATCATCATGTGTATAAAGTAAGCAAATCACACCCCTTTTACTTGTCAATCAAAGTACACTGAAGAGCTAAATATAATGTCTATGGTATTCATGTGTTTAAATTTGATATTGTGCAGAATTTTCAATCAAGAATGTTAACATTATTGCAATGACCATGTACATCTATACTTGTAATTTGTTTTATTTTTGTTGTTTATAGAAAATAACCCTTGTCCTCTTGGATATCCCACCAATGATGGGAGTCTTGGGAGGTGTTGTCATGGAGCTTCAAGATTGCTCTCTTCCTCTTGTCAAGGGTACGTAAAAAACAAGCAATGAGCCCCCCTCTAAATATATAAATAGAAAACAAAACAACGAAAACAAACAAACATTTCATAAAACAAACAATTTAACTACTACAAATTTAGTTGAGAGAATTACATGTTATATCCATGGAATAAATGCGACACTTAAAATTTACAGTTCTTTTAAATCATCTTAACATCCATTGCGACTTCAGTGATTTTTTTTCTTTAATAAAGTACTAATACTTAAAATGATTCATCATGTATTGATGCATTGCAGTTTGTTCATTATTTCGACGAACACGTTTGATTTTTTAAAGTGAAAATGTTAATGCTTCCATTTTCCATGAATCAACTTGGAAATTTGAGACAATGTTTATAGATTTTAAGCAAAGAGATGTATTGAATTCACTTGTGAAACCTCATAATCTTTGTTGTTCTGGTAAAGATATCAATATGTAGGAAGTACTTTAAAACATTACCAAACCTAATCAGATACTTGTCACTAAATATTGTGAAGTTACTAAACAACTATTGAAGAAGAGCTAAAGTTGTTAAATTCCAAACAGTTTTTACTCATGAAATACTTTGAATTCATGTTTACATTATGTAGAAGTGGTTGCTACTGCTGATGCTAAGGAAGCATTCACCGATGCTGATTTTGCCATCCTTGTTGGAGCCATGCCACGTAGAGAGGGAATGGAACGAGCTGATCTACTCAAGGCTAATGTCAAGATCTTTGAAGCGCAGGGTAAAGCCATTGAGCAGTATGCCAAGAAGACAGTCAAGGTAAAATTACAGTGTGGGTAAAATCGCACACCAACCTTTGAATTTTTTCACTGGTTCCTTTATAAATTTCAACTCCTATTAAATATTTTTTAGGAAGGGAAATTCAATGTGCTAGTACACCTACTAGGTAGTCCTTTCCTTTATATTTCTATGTGTTTGTGATTATCATGCAGCTGAACAAACATAGGAGTGGGAAAAAATATTAAGTCAAACAATTGCTTCACTTCTCATGTGTGCATTTAATGTATGTACATGGCACTGTTGCCAAACCACATCATGGGGGTTCTGCATTACTTCATATAATGGCTTCTTTTGCTTTAAATAAATTTTAACATAGCACTTGATATTCAAGTAGTTGTGAATATATGTATTAATTGATGCACATGTTGCATAAAAGGGGAAATCAACAAGTTTAGGTATTGTGTATGTGAAAGAGTCTATTAACATTGCAATATGAATTAGACTTTCAAGGAATAAAGAAATTTTGAATAAAAAAATAGATCAAATAAAGGTAACTGGGAGTACTATGTATCACTATAGGAAAGAGATTTTGTATTATGTGGCTTGAAGGTCAAAGGTCATAGAGGTCAACTTATGAAATTCCATGCATTGCGCTCATTATAGAGATTACTCAAAAACTCATTAAATTTTGGAGGATCTAATGTACAATAAAGTCAAAGGTCAAGGGTCACACAGGTCAACTCATGGAATTATTGGTTTAAGGATGGAGGCATATAGGAGACAGTCACATTTTTCTTGTTCTATCAGGTTTAAGTGCTTTTGTGCATCAGAGTGAAGTACAGTAATTGATAGCAAGGGGGTCTCTTTTGCATTTTAGCTGCATGTTGATACCATAATTATCACAGCATTTTGAAATTGTGGGGGTGGGGGTAATTTTAGCAATGTCATTGGCTTTCCCCAAAATCTTCTAACCTTTCTGTCATATATATTTACATTCCTGAAATTGTAGGTTCTAGTTGTTGGCAACCCAGCAAACACCAATTGTCTGGTCTGCATGAAGAATGCTCCATCAATACCCAAAGCAAACTTTTCTTGTATGACAAGATTGGATCAAAACAGAGCTCAAGCTCAGGTAAGTACAAACCCTTTGAGTCATGGCTTATGTCAAGATATTAACCCATAGATGTCTAAGCCTTATCATTCTAAAAATAAAGCACTTAAATACATATCATTCTAAAATTACCTATTTCATAATTTAATTTATTAATAAAAGAAACAAGAATAATTTTGTTCTACTTTCATTGATCATGATGTTGTGAATCGTCATATCTTGCTCTTAGTTGTTATTATGGTTAACTTTTACCAAATGTTATCTCTTTTGCAGATTGCTAGCCGCTTGTCAGTGCCTTGCAATGCTGTCCAGAATGTGATTATCTGGGGTAACCATTCCAGTACTCAGTTTCCTGATGCTGCCCATGCTACTGTGGATGTCAATGGCAAGAAAGAGAGTGTCATAGCAGCTGTCAAGGATGATGATTGGCTTAACGGAGAGTTTATCAAGGTAGGGTAATTGTGGTTAAGTCATTGAAAGAGGTCAATTGGAAGTATTCTTATGTGGAACTGCATGTTTTCCTCATAATTAAAAGTTATATTTGTTTTTACTTAGTCCATTGATTGGTGGAACACTAAATTTTATGCCAACCACCCTAATTTGTCCAGTGGATTTTTTTTTTTTTTTGGGGGGGGGATAGGGACAAAATTTCATTTTAAAAAAAAAAATAGGTTGAAAACAAATAAATACATCAGACATTTAAAAACTGTACACATGAGAAATTAATTTCCAGTCATGAATGAATAAAGTGACTTCTCCCATGAGTCAAGGCATCAAAAATATCACCAGAGTCCAGCTGCATCCAGATGAGTGTGGAGTGCAGGAGGCTGCACTCTGGACCCGGATTGCATATCCTGTTCTCCATTGCAGCCTGCATGAGGCTTAATTGAAAACTATAAAAAAAAATATATGCAACCACCTGTAAGGGGCTACGTCCTGGTCATATTATTTGAATTGCAGCCAGCTGCGTCATAAATAGGGAGCAAATAGAAGACAGCTGGACTTAAGTTTATACATTTTTATGCCTTCCCTTTTCAGTGTTATTGTCTACCATCTGTCGCAAAAAAAACAAAAAAAATAGTACACTTCTAAGTGACTGCCAAATAAACAATATAAGCTCATATCCTCATTATCATTATCATACCTAAATTCCCAAAATATTCATGCTTTGAGTGAGCACTTTCCACTTTTGAAAAGGACACAATAAAGGCTGAGCAGGAGTTCAGTAATTTATATGGACCGCAAAAGAGAAACACAAATGTATCAAAAATTATTAATAGCATAAATCAGCTTAAAAAGGAAAAGAATAAAGTAAAAGTCACACATAAACATCAATATTATGCAAAGAACAAATAAAAGCTAACTTTTTTTGTATAATGTTTTTATGCCCTCGCCATCCGAAGTGGAGCGGAGCATTATGTTTTCGGGTTGTCCGTCCGTCCGTCCGTCCGTCCGTCCGGTACGTCCGTTCCCGTTTTCGTTCTCGCGATAACTTAAGAACCGTGTTGACGGATCACTTTCAAACTTGGATCATGTATATGCATATGGTAGGGACAATGATCTGATTGACTTTGGGGTCATTAGGTCAAAGGTCAAAGGTCACAGAGGTCATTGTATGCATGAAAATGGCTCGTCTCGCCATAACTTAAAAACCTGTTTGACGGGTCAACTTCAAACTTGGTAATGTGTGCCTATGGGAGGCAATGAACTGATTAGATTTTAGGTCATGAGGTCAAAGGTCAAAGGTCACAGATGTCATTGTATACATGGAAAATGGTGTCGTTCTCGCAATAATTTAAGAACTGTTGTGACGGGCAACTTCAAACATTGAGTAATGTGTGCATATGAGAGGGCAATGAACTGATTAGATTTTGGGGTCAAAGGTCAAAGGTCACAGAGGTCATTGTGTACATGAAAATGGCTTGTTCTCGCAATAAACTTAAAAACTATTTTGACGGATCAATTTCAAACTTGGGTCATATGTGCATATGGACGGACAATAATCTGATTAGAATTTAGAGTCATGAGGTCAAAGTTCAAAGGCCACAGAGGACATTGTGTACGTGAAAATGGCTTGTTCTTGCGATAACTTAAGAAACAAGTTTGATGGTGATGAACACCAAACTTGGGTCATGTGTGCATATGGTAGGGACAATGAATATTATTATTTTGAGGTCATGAAGTCAAAGGTCAAGGGTCACAGACGTCATTGTATACATGAAAATGGCACGTTCTTGCCTGTAACTTCTGAAACCGTTTTATGGATCAACTTCAAACTTGTGGTCATGTGGGAGAAAGATGAACTGATTAGATTATTTGAGGTCAGCATCAAAGGTCACTGGTTATTGATGTAAATGACTCGTTTGTGCAATTTCTGAAGGACCTTTGACAGATCAACTTAAACATGTTTATCCTTTTTATTTACATCAGTAGCCATCCTTCCTAGATTGGAAATAATTCTGATGATACAACTTTAATAGATTTGGGGTCAATATCTCAAAGATGTCATGGTATAAATGGATGTAAAATACTCAACATCGCATGCCTTTTTTTCCGAATGTGGCAATACGGAGGCATGCCTTCGACCGTGCGCGGTCGAAGATTCATCTAGTTTATTTCTGACATTTGATTTATTTTTTTAATTTGAAAATTGTAAGACTTATGGCCATCTATAACTGAATCGTGAATTTCTTTTTATTTTTTTGTGGTGTCATAATGATATTGAGGGTATACACTTTCTATGCATACAAACGTTTCGTTAATGACCATTTACTTTTTATTTGGCAGCCATTAAAAAATATGATAGTCTTTTTTGTGGGACGCATGATAGATTAACATCAAAAGCACAGATCATTGTCATTTGACCCTCTCTGTATAGTGTCTTAGTGATATGAGAGTAACAATAATCATTGTTTTAATCTGATTTTTAGACTGTTCAAGTACGTGGAGCTAGTGTCATCAAGGCTAGGAAGCTGTCCAGTGCCATGTCTGCTGCCAAGGCTATCTGTGATCATATGAAGGATCTCTGGTTTTGAACTGCCGAGTTAGCATCTAGTCACAGCTCTACACTGTTGTATCCTGAGGCAATAATCCTGAGTTACCAAGTCCAAAGTGTAGTACTTGAGTTGTAAATCCACAAATTACTGACCAGATACAGTCTATTCCTTTATAACAAGTACACTTACAACAAGATTTTGTAAAAACAAGCCGATTCTCCCTGCCAATATCGTCTGTGAGCATGAGGTACAGAGCTTGGCCCTGATCACCTCTTCATAATAAGAGCGGACTATTGACTGTGCTTTTAAGTTTCCTTTCTTTCATGTGCAGGCAGACAAGTTCTTGAGACTTTTCTTGATATTGGATAGTCTTAAGTGTATTTATGAACAAGAGCTTGAATGACATGGAAGTTTAACAATAACACAAGGTTATACATGTATATATTTAAAAAACAAAAGCATTTGAATGTTGTTGGAAATAAAAAGAAAGAAAGCGTTCTAGTTGACAATTACCCCCCCCCCCCCCCGACAAATAATAAAGCATAAGGACTAGGGATAAATGGCAGGAAAAATTTGTTTAGTACATTCACTATAGGCATATATATAATGCGGAGAAGAGTCCTTGCTGGAGATGTTTATGGATCATTGTGCATCTCTCTCTGACTAATAAATGATGTTTGTTATCCACATTTTAGTTTATTGAGAGGCAATTTGAAAGCTTATGAACCTGATCAATGATCTTTTCTATTGTATATTGCAGGGTACATGGTGTGCAATGGGAGTGGTCAATGATGGTTCTATATACGGCATTCCAGAGGACTTATCTACAGTCTCCCAGTGACCATCCAGAAAGGAGGAGCCTGGACTGCAGTTCCTGGTCTCTCCATCAGTGACTTTGCTCCGGAGAAGATGGACCTGACTGCCAAAGAGCTTGTTGATGAGCGCAACACTGCCCTTACGTTCATGGCCAACAATGACCGGCTGCTCGTGGAATGAGTACAGACAAGACACAATCTCGTCTGTGAGACATAGTCTAGTTCACTTGCATGGAGAAAACATCAAATGAAACGCAAATATTTTAGAATATGTGGTATGAAGGAATATATAAAATTATTTTGGATGTGCTGATGTGAAATGTCTGAGCTCCCCATTTGTCATTTATCTTCAAACCAATAACCCCTTTCATTCTTCTTCAAGTACAAGCGGTAGGGATCTTTTGAAAGAGCCACTAAAAGTGTAATATTCAACCAAGCTTTGACATGGACCCATCCTGTATCATGGATCTAAAATACCTGAACAGTTAGCAGTTGAATATTTATAATTTGATAGATATGTATGTAAGCATTTAATGCAAATTAAATTCTATAATGTGACTCTCTGATTTTATCTTCTTTTGATTAAGTAATTAATAACTTGACTCTCCGTCATACTCTTTCCACGGCCTCGAACTTGTACACCTCTCACTATTTTTTAGCTTCCATTGAAACATTTCTTTTCGATGCATCATGGATGTAACATAAATTTTCAGAGTATTTTTTAAGCCTTTTTCACTGAAACTACAAAAAATATCAATGAAAAAAAGATAAAATGTGAATAAATCATACTTTTTGAATTGCCAAGTTTTTTGTGCGACACAAATTAATGCAGGTATAATATATTCTAATGTCATGTAA
Organism: Paracentrotus lividus; assembly: GCA_940671915.1. NCBI lineage: Eukaryota > Metazoa > Echinodermata > Echinoidea > Camarodonta > Echinidae > Paracentrotus > Paracentrotus lividus. Next base: position 18,171,887 of record CALNVZ010000174.1, read on the forward strand.
ATGTTAGAAAACAAAAACATCAGTATTTGAAGTCATGCTTTTGTAACATAACAAGAGTATTACATGCTACCTGTTATTCACAGATGCATTGATGAAAAATGACCATAATGCTTCCAGGAGTATAATATTCTGCAACAAAGTTGCAATCATGTACTAATAAGAAAATTTGGAAAGGTCATATGTTTTGTTACTTATAACTTTACCAGTTCCCCTATTATGTATTGTGTGCTTGGTATAATTACTGGAGGTTGACACATGTACTACTATCAATATAATTGTAGTTTGTTTGATGTGAAGCAGTGTCCAAGCAATAAATAACAAATAGAGAAATAACACAGTGGTGTGTGTTCTTTTTTATTTTGTGAAGTACATTGTTATTTAGCATGCAAGTCCTGTCATCATGTTTTCAATTTTACAACACAGATACATTTCTTCCAGTAAATTTTTTTGTTGTTGAAGACATGTGTATTGTATATGCCATATATTTTGCGTTCATATATTTTTGTGATATGCCTCAAGATGGGAATTTGCGAGAGTATATTTTCGCAAATTTATTGTATTTGCATTCACTCTGTACAGAAATATCTGGACGTGAAAATTTCACGTTAAGTAAGTTGCAAACTCGCAAAAATAAAACCACTTGAAAATGTTCAGTGTATACAGTATGACAACAAAACTAGTCATCTGTGTATGTACAAGTATAAGGTAATTTGTTATTATGGACTTTACCTGTTGCTATTTACTTTTACTTAATTACAAGTCAACTTAATTAAGAAAAAAAAAAAAGATGTTCAAAGATGAAAAAGAAGTTTCCTTAAAATTAGCCATTTTGGTCTTTGGAAAAGCAGTCAAATTTTTCTAGTATTTTTTCAAATAAATTGTGACAGTCAGCTTGTATTAATTTCCATGGTCCCAAGGCCCTCGCCTTTATGATATTCCACTGTACAAGATTTCGTTATAACGAGGCAATTCTCCAATATCAAATATATGTGCACATGTGTCTATGTGTCCATGTGTTTTGTGTTTAGTCATCATTATGTTATAACAAGATATTTGTCTTGGTCTCGAGCCCCTTGTTATTTCAAGAGTGGACTGTATTAAAACTACATGAACTTGGAAGAACCCTACCGAACCAAAAAATTTCATAGGTAAATCATATTTCATAAGAAATCTAAAAAGCTGCATAATACAACAATACCAATTGCAAGCGTTTTTATTGACTATCCAGAGAATAATTCCTGCTGAAATACTTTAAATCGGGAACCACGAAAATGTTTTTTTTTCTTTCTACTTCCAAACGGCTGAATTGCTGTGGGGTTGATGATGACATGTTATATGTAGAATGCCAGAGGTATCCGTGCATGATTGAGTTTGCTCTTAGGATCTTTTAATTCTAACAATAGGCCAATTTATAACTTGTTCAAATTCACTGTTGTTTCTTTTCTTATAAGGCCACAAGGTATTGACCCCAATTAATGAATGAACAAAGAGCAAACTCATGAAGAAACGGCTCTTTTACTTTACCATATTAATGTGTGTATGTGTTGTTGTTGTTTTGGTTTTTTTTTTACCATTTCTAATATATACGGTACTAGTATCAAGCAATAAACATAATACACGAAATGTTATAAGCCATGGGAGAAAAGGAGAAAATCTGAAGTACAAGCACAGAATGTGAGTGTGAAGGGTGTGATCGCCTCCGTGAAAAAATGGGCGTGGCAGAAATGGGCGGGGTATAGTACGGGAGTGATCGAGGATCGAGCCCGTGACATGACGAGAGCTGAGGAGCCAGATATTTTGTACCCAAACCAAATTTGATAGCGAAAGTTTGTTCGGCGGATATAATAAGATGAAGCATACAAACATATCAAGTTCCCACTTTCCACGAGCTGAGCGGATTGATGCTGCGTGATCGCAGGTCGACCGTCACGCTAGCTGTAGCATTATTATGATGACCTCGGAGGTTTTCCGCTACTAGCTACGTATCCGACCCTCGCGCGACGTGCGTGACGACGTCATGATATTGCAGGATCAAAGTTCACATGTGTATTTACACGTCGCGTCGCGGTGCGGTACGGTGTCACCGAAAACTTCCAGGAAAATTGCGATGGCGTCTTTGAACCAAAGTCCACGAGAACAGGTTAGTTGATGACCTAGATCTATGCAGAGATTTATTCTAACATCACTCAGTCTTTTTGTTTGCCTACTGGTTCCAAAGAATTACTTAAGATTTTGAGATAGAATCTACTGATTTGAATGATGAAATCACCAAGTCACAGTCCCACACGTGAGAATTTTTGTTATCCTATTTCCAGGCGGGCCATCGCCGCATCAGTTCCTCAATTAACGCTCCTGCAAACCAATCGCCTGGAATTCACCCGCTGATTTGTTCTGCGTGTAATGATGCATTGGTTACATATCATGCTTATGCTCGTTGCTAACTAGCTGCTCACTTTTCCTCACCCTTCTCTCCCTTTCTGTTCAGATTTAATTTCTTAAATTTAAAAGACTGTCTTAAATAAGTTAGGCCAGGGGTACTCTAACAAATATAAGTTGGACCCTATTCTAACGTTAGACCACGCGTTAATTACTCACATGATATGACTTATGTCATTATGAGTGCCAGATTCACTGCATGTATGGAACTGAGGGTAAGAGTCACGTAACAAGACTCTATATGATAGTATATGCCCATTAATTATATAACAAATGGAAAATTCACTTGGATTTACCAAATTGGTGTTCCTCGTCTATTTTTTGTTGACTGGAAAAAAGATAGTGATTCCCATGAAATTTCGGGTTTATACGCCGCACAACAGGATTATAGGCCGGATATACCGTTCCCCTATTATTCTTCCATTTATTTAATTGGAGATCTGGAGGTAATTAGTACATCCAGGTTATCCAGGCATTTTGATTGTTGGGCGCTCTGATTAGCTATCAAGTCGAGCTCCGCCTCCTGGTTGCGATGACTGAAGTACATTGACCGTAACTGAACAACGCGATTCAGCTGTTCCCGATAAAGACCGCTTTTGTCGTGCGCGCTGTCAATCATAACCAAAGTGGACCCGTTTCGCAAGAAAAACTGCAAGACTCGACTTCACAAAACGTGCGCCCGCAAAGCCACTCTTTCAATACTTTTTAGAAAAAAGAAGAAAAATATAAAAAGGAACTTCAAAGAATCCACACTGTGAGACTCCACCCGACAGTTGAAAACGTATAAAGAAATGAGGACTTACCAAAAAAATAAATGACGAATCTAAATTTTATCGTGACTATTGTTCATTGGAAGGCACAATGATAGTGTATTTATATGCTAACGTGATCATTCGAGCGTCGTGCATGAATTATGGAGTAAAAATTTCATCAACAGTAAAAGAAATGACAACACTGGGGTGGCACCGCTCAAAGCTCAAAGTGGAAGGATCATCTCAGATAGTACTACCAAGGCAAACATGTTAAATGACCAATTCATATAAGTCTTTAACAAGGATGAAGACATGTCTAACATCAAGGACAAAGGACAAAGCCCTTTCCCAGACATGGACCCCATTCACATCTACCCTGCCGGGGTCTACAAGCTGCTGTCGACCTTACAGATTCACAAGGCTACTGGCCCAGATGGTCTGCAAGCTAGGCTGCTAAAGGAACTAGCCGTTGAACTCAGTCCAATCTTCACTGTTCTCTTCCAAGCATCTGTTGACCAAGGCATCATTCCTGATGACTGGAAGAAGGCTTATGTAGTCCCAATATTCAAGAAGGGTGAGAGATGTAGACCAGAGAATTATGCACTTGTCAATTGATGTCCCGGCCCTGGGTACCCGGGATGGCCGGACTTTTTACACACTTAGCCGGGATTTGCAAGCAATCATGCCCGGGTTGTGCGGGTTTGTACCGGGATTTGTAGGAGTATTGCAAAGCGCCTCAAATAGCCGGGACGTTGGTGCGGGCTTGTACCGGGATTTGTAGGGTGATTGCAACACCGCTCAAAAATAGCCGGGACGTTCTGTGCGGGCTTTTTACCCGCATTGACCCGGCTTTGTTGTTCAGTTGTGACCGGGACCGTGGTATTGTCAGACGTCACTAAACATGCGCCTGAGCGCCCGGGGCAACTACTGAACTAGATTTGTCTCTCGGGCCGGGCAACTGAATAAAGAAAAAAAAATATCAAAGTTGTTGCCTCGCCCGAGCGCCCACAATATTGTGGCACTTGAGAAATAAAGATGGCAAAATATTATTGTCTCGTAGTTGTCATAATTACCTTTGCCGATAGATACATTGGCAGCACCGCATGTGCATGCATGCCATCGATCGTGGCGATGGCCAGCTCTGCTAGCTGCCTCTAGCTCTGTATAATTAACTACGGCTATGTACGGTACGTACGTGTGTACTGTGTGTGTGCTGCCAAAAGGCGGGTTGCGTTTGAAGTGAATTATTCGGAGGGCTGATGATCTATGAGTGAGAGCTTTCATTCAGCGAATCATTTTTTATACGATTCCATGACATAATTTATTATATTGATTTTTATTTTGTTCATATTATTGATTGTTTTATTTTCTTTTTCTTAAATCATTCCATATACCATGATGGACATGGTGACGATGGACACCACCATATAGAGGAGTGGAGGAAGAGGAGGAAGAGTAGCGGAAGAAAAAGAATACTGTGGATGGGTAGTTTGAAGAAATGGCTGGAAGAGCAACGTTGGGAGAGAGAGAGAGGAGTAGAAGATAGAGGATTACAAGTTATAATGCATGAGGCGAGAGACAGAGAGTTGTGGAACAACATGATCGCCACAGTCCATTGATACGGCACTAGAATAATTGTAACTACTTCCATGATAGATGTTTTATATTAGGCCTGTAATCTTGTAACGGTTTATATTATTAATTTATCAACGTTATGTGTATCCCATATTCTAATTTCTCAATCTCCGCCCATCCCCATCTCTTCTATTATCCCACCTTCTCTCGTTCTGTTTCACTCCTTGTATCTTCATTTCTATCTTTATGATATTATTAGGGATATTGTTTATAATCTTGTAACGGTTTATGTATCAAAATTATGTGTATCCCTATTTCTAATTTCTCAATCTCCGCCCGTCCTCATCTCTTCCATTATGCCTCTTTTCTCTTCTATTCCTCACTTAATATCTATCTTTATGATATTATTAGTATAATCATTATGTTTTTTTAGTTACTAATTGTAAGACCTTTGATCAATTTAATTTATATTAATTGATATTCTGAAACATGTTATGTAAAGTTTAATTTAATTTTATATTGTGCTATATACTTATTGATGAAAATGTTGTGATCTTTTAAAGATTTGTGAGAAATAAGTGGCCATCTGAAGTCCATTCTCTCTATATTCAAATGTATATTGCTCTTTCTCTAATTCTTTTGATGTCTCTTTCCTCACTTTCCTTTCACCCTCTTCCCCTCCCTACCACTCTCCAATTCTTTCTCTATACGTCTCTCGCCATTAATATCTCATCTCTCGCCAGAGTCATCTACTAGAAAATTAGGTTACAATTATATTATTTGACCTGTCGTGTTATTGATGTATTTTTAGTATATTATCCAGATTTTGAGGCATATTAAAACTATGTCCTGCCTTTATAATATTGTCAGTTTTTATATGGTCGGAGATTTACAGTGTATATTGTTGTCTCATCCGTTACCCTCTTTCTGCTTTCTCTCTCTCTCTCTCTCTCCCCTCGAGTCTCTCTCCTTTTCTCCTCTCGAGTTTCTCTCTCTCTCTCTCTTCCTCTTCTTTATTGTCTTCCACCTCCTCTTCTCTATTCTATTCCTCCTTTCATTCCCTCTCTCTCCTCATCTCTCTATCTAAACTCCTTGATTGTTTTCGACGTGTTTTGGAAAACAGAACAAAGCTGATGTTTGTATGGTCTTTTCTTTCTTTCTTTTGATTAAAGACAGGGCTGTGTTTGTGTGTCTTTTCTTTCTTTTAGCGGGTGTTTTTTTTTTCGGGGGGGGTGGGTTGGGTTATTGTTTTACATTCCCTTACTTTAATCCCTTGATCTTCACGTATGTGGCTCTTTCTCTCAGCATCCAGGAAAAGAAATATATTTGAATATCAATCCATGCACACGAATCGATAGAGATTCCAATCTTTCATGCAAATATATTTTAACAATAACATAACAGTAATACCCTGGGTAGCAACTTCAGATGTAATGAACTGTTGTCCCGTGGGCCCTTTCATAACATTATGTTACCTTGATGGCACCAAAAAAAAAAATAGCAAAGAAAATTTTGGGCGGTTCATATCTGGTCCAAGATTGGTTTTCTGACTTTATTTGATTCACATGCAGTAAATGTCAATATAAAACTATCAATGCACATTTGCTATTACCTGAAAGGGAGCATGCATTCGTTCCTTGAACAACAATTCAATGATTCATGCAAATATATGATTTGAAGCATGCACAAAAATGAATATGACGGTAAGAAAAAAACTAGATAAAATGGGTAATCCAGTTCCGAAGATTTGAGAAATGCCCAACCAAAAAATGAATAATTAATTTAGAACAAATTATTTTGGTACATGATAAGCGGATAGAGAACAAATATTTTTATTTGTGGATAGCTTTTGGGCTGAAACGCCCCCCCCCCCCCCCGGTCATGACAGGACAGAAGTTCAACGTTGCAAACACCACGTAGACAAACAAGTGACAACAAAGTAATCTGAAAAGGCTCTGGACTTTTTAAAATCGAACCCTTCACTTCCTCCCAGACACTTTGCCATGTATCCTGAAGTTAGTTGTCCTGTACAAAGAGAACAATAAAGTTAAATTGAGTAATATATAAGGCTTCACAAATCAAGGTAAAAAAAAAAAAAAATGGCTTGATTTCAAATTAAAATTAGCACCCTCTTCGTCATAGTCCCTACTACAGCGAGGAAAAGAAAATACTTTCTATGATTTGGATTGACTTTTTCTGCTACAGCATAAAAAGGATCTCACATTGTAAGTAAACCCAAATATATACTGCAATTAAAAATAACGGTATATAACCGCACCCCAAAATTTGACCCTTAAAAAAAAAAAAAAAAAAAAAAAATTAAATTAAATAATTAAGAATTTTAATGAATAAACTTATTTCAAACAAAATAAATTGTCAATGCAATTTCTATTTTAAATTTAACCCCGCCCCCCCTCCCCCCCCCCCCCCCCGCGCGCCGCCCCTACTGTACACCGGTATGGTCACAAGAGAGAAAAAAATAATTGTCCACCGCCAGATATTGGCCATCCATACACAACACGTCATCATCAATTTTCACACAACACGATCGATCGATCACTGCAGCGCATGCACTGAACGCAGTACTACAGTGTCGTTCCATCTCATATCATGCTTGCAACATGATCAGAAAAATGAATGCACACCCGGCCCGCCGCCCGTCGTATATACAAGCTTGAAAATTCGGGTTCGCGTTCGCGCCGGGGCGCGGGGAGTGTACCGAGAGAAAGACCCAGCGATGCATCGCAATTCCGCAGGCTGGGGCCGGGACTTGCAGCGGTTTGCACACATTATGCCCCTGCCTGCCGGACTTGACCGGATTTTGACCAGGGAATGCTATTTTTTAGCTTACATTTTAGCGTGCACGATCCCGTCCATCCGGGTTTCCGCAGGGTCGGGACATCAATGACAAGTGCATTACATACCTGTTTCACTCACCTCCATTGTTTGCAAAACTCTGGAACACATAGTATGCAGTAGTATTCTTGACCACTGTGACAGCCATAACATCTTGTGTGACGCCCAACATGGCTTTCGCAAGAAGCGCTCATGTTCATCTCAACTCCTACTTACAGTACAATATCTTGCCAGTGGTGTGGATATTGGACAACAACTTGATGTTATCCTACTGGACCTGTCAAAAGCTTTTGTCCCCCATGGAAGGCTGATGTACATGCAAGGTCAACTTTTATGGAATCTGTGGTAACATTCATGCATGGATCCAAAGCTTACTCTCTAATCGGTCTCAAAGAGTACTGCTTGAAGGTGTAACATCAGATACGTCACCAGTTCTTTCAGGGGTTCCTCAAGGCAGCGTGGTTGGACCACTCCTGTTTCTTCTTCTTATCAATGACCTTCCTGAATATGTCTCGGCTCAAACAACGGTACGCCTCTTTGCTGATGACTGCATAATGTACAGAAAGGTAGAAACAAACGCCTACACCGAACATCTGCAAAAGGATTTGGAAGCACTCCAGAATTGGGAATCTGACTGGCTCATGCAATTTCATCCTGAAAAGTGCAAAGTCATGCATGTTACCAACAAAAGGGCAGCATCTAAGAAGTTAACATCTTACTTCATACATGGAATACCACTTGCAGTGATCAACAAGGCAAAGTATCTTGGAGTGAACTTTCAGGATAACCTAAAGTGGAACCACCATGTAGATGTCACCACTAAGAAAGCGAACTCAACTACATGTAGCAGCTTCTTGCAGAGAAAACTCAGGGGATGTCCGCCTAAGACGAAGGTGTTGTGTTACAAGACGCTCGTTCTCCCTGTACTTGAGTATGCTGCGGTGGTATGGGATCCATTCACCCAGAAGAACATCTATAAATTGGAGATTGTTCAACGTCGGTATGCACGCTTTGTTCTGAGAGACTTTAGAAGAACCAGCAGTGTCTCAGAAATGCTGAAACAACTCCAGTGGACCACTCTGCAGGAAAGGAGGGCCCAGCTGAGAGTGTGCATGGTATTCAGCATCACCCATGGCCTGATTGACATCCCTTCAGACAGGTACTTCTTACCAACCTCTGGACCATCAACACGTGGGAAACAAGAGAAGTATTGAGTGCCCTTTGCCAGAACTCAACTATTCCAAAAGACATTTTTCCCCGACTCGACAAGACTATGGAACTCCTTACCATATGGCATAGTCAGTTGTACATGTACTTCCCTGAACACCTTCAAGCAGGAAGTACAACAAATTAGGCTTCGCTAAGCCTACTCCCTGTTTTTAGCTGCACGTAGTATCCTGTAGAGAATTTTTAATTGCACTGATACACCCGAACACTTAACAAACAAATGTGTACGATAATACGCCAGCGGCGGTCTGTACCTAACCAGAAGAAGAAGCAGCAGATTCATGAACTTCAATTCAAGTTCAATTATCCAAACACATGATACAGACTAAACATATAACATACAGTGTCCCCAAAAATTATTTGTACACTTTGAAAAAATGAAATTAAACAAATCGATGTTGGTTTGAAATTTCAATTATTATTTATATCAGATGGTAGGTAATGTTGCCATCATCTGAACCCTAAATCTCAAATGTTCCGTCAGTCTCGGAAGTTCTAGGCCGCCATTTGCAATTTTCATAGCCCAAAAATTATTTGTACACTTCAGAAGATGGGTTTTTAAAGGGGTGTTTAAAATTTTGGGGGCCGTCTTTGGATTCCAGGGCAGTCATCAACCTCTTTGGCTTGCTGTCGACCAATTTAGCACTCATTTCACGGCCAGTACCATTTCAAGTTCGCTGGAGCGTGGCCTGGAGCTGCTGGAGGTTTGATGGCGAGTCTTGAGGGCGCTGTCGCTTCAGATCACCTCTCATGCGCTAAATGGGGATTCAATCTGGGATCTGAGGTGCCTTTTCTAGCTTGTTAACAAGTTTCTGCTAAAATAATGCTTTAATATGCTTCGCTGCATGCTTGGGGTCCCCGTCATGTTGGAACACAACTTGAAGACCAATCAGCCTTTACACAAGTGGGAGACTCTAAGAGGCAAATATAGTATCATGGACATCAGTTTTCATGATGATATTGATAGACAGACAGTAAGCAATGAAATATTGCAATTCGCGACCAAAGAAAATTGCATCCAAGGCCACAGAGGCTGAGGAAAGACTGGGTGTCCTCAAGAGTGTCTGCAACAGGCGAAATGGCTACATGACTATAAGTGGAATAATTGGCAAGAAAGAGGCAAAATGTAAGACACAGTAACAAAACAGCGTCATGCTTTTGCAAAACAACATGTGAACAAGTTCTAGCACTCTGTTCCAAGACCTAATTAGGGCAAAAGGGATTTGATATGATGCAAAGAACCATGTGTGTCTTGTAGGAAGCTTTCAGTCAGTCATGCTTGGAGCCAACAGTGAAGCATAGTGTAGGATGTTTCATGATTTGGAGTTGTATGGCAGCCAGTAGAGTTGGAGAGATCAATTTCATAACATGGCATCTTGAATGCTGAAGCCATGAGGATATTCTTGCCCCTCAGAATGGCTCAGATGCTCCCATCTGCTTCAAGTCTGAATGGTCGTCAATTTACGGTCCAACATAACGATGACCCCAAGTACACAGCAAATCATATTAAAGCAATATTGCAACAGAAACATGTTAAGCTGCAAGAAAGGGCACCTCACAGCCCAGATTTAATCCCCATTTAGCACATGAGAGGTGACCTAAAGCGACAGTGCCCTCTAGACTGACCATCCAACATTCAGCAGCTCCAGGACACGCTCGAGCAAACTTGGAATGGTATTGGCCGTGAAATGAGTACTAAATTGGTCGACAGTATGCCAAGGAGGTTGATGACTGCCCTGGAAGCCAAAGAAGGCCCCCCAAAATTTTAAACACTCCTTTAAAAACTCATCTTCTGAAGTGTACAAATAATTCTTGGGCCATGAAAATTGCAAATGGCGGCCTAGAACTTCCAAGACTGACGGAACATTTGAGATTAAGGGTTCAGGTGATGGTAAAATTACCTACCATCTGATATAAATAGTAATTGAAATTTCAAATCAACATCGATTTATTTAATTCCATTTCTTCAAAGTGTACAAATAATTTTTGGGGACACTGTACATAGCCAATTTGCAAAGGATTTTAGAAACAATGTGGATGAGGACAGCTAGGGAGACCAAAGTATGATATCAAAGCTGCTATTCTAAAGAAAAATAAGTATGAAAATAGATTAGGTTCATATTAGATTATAATACGATACAAAATTACGGATTGTCATGCACAAACAAAAGTTGGATAGGGCCTACCGGTATAAACATCTTGAAGCTCATATTACATATGATATATAACAAAAATCATCATGTAGACAAATAAATACAAGTACTCAAGAGACACATGGAATCTGAAGCACTTTTTAAAGATACATTATTTGCCAAATAAATAAATTAAATAAAAAGAATAAGGTCCCCCAACAATTTTTCTTAATCTTTGTCCAGCTTCCCCAGAAATGACCAGGTCCCACCCCCAAAAAAAATTCTTTAAAAAAATGTCCCTCGCCCTTGCCCTAAAATAATATCATTCCCCCCCAAAAAAAAAAAAAATAAAATAAATAAAAAAATAAAAATAATAATAATAATAATAATTTTTCAGGAATCTTTAATTCAATTAAAGATTTCTAAAAAATTTATTTTTCTAAATCTGCCTCCCAAAAATTTGGCCTACCAGGTCAACCCCCCAAAATTTTACAATTTTTATTTTTTCTTAAAAAATGTCCCTCTTCCTTGCCCCAAAAAATGATCATTCCCCTCACAAAAGAATATCTAGGGGGGGGGGGTGATTCACTAACAGCTAAAATCAATTCGAACAGATAAAATCAATTTTGGGTTAGGTTATAATTTTAGATTTTAGGTTTATGCCTGGTTTTACTCATTATTCTACAAGTGAAGTTTCTTCAGCGACCAAGAGGGCAGCCTGAAGTTATTTTTAGCACAGCCTGGAATACAGAGGGTTTTGTATGTGGGGCTGCATATTCGAGTCACATGAAAACTTAATCGCCTTTGTTTTCCAAGCTGAAATAATGAAATAAGACATTGACAAAACTTAATCTAATTTATTTGTAAAGTACTTACAATTGTTACTAATTGGGAAATGACTGGCTACATGAGGTTTCTAGCTATCAAAATAAATAAAAGGAGCTAATCCAATCTGGAGCTGTGCCTGGTAATTGATTTAAAATCAAAAGTAATTAGCTAGAGTTCATTTGCTAATTGTGCATCATGCAAAATGTATAAAAAATTAAAAGTTTGCAACAAATGGAAGTCAGTGAAAAACTCACATGTACATAACTAATTAAAGGAACATTTACACAGATTTCAAAATTGATTAAGGGCCAATTTCTTGGGTGCTATTGATAGATATTTATTTAGTATAGGCCCTACTCCTTTGGGTTTCCAGTGTACTTTTTTATGTATATTTTTCTCATTTTTTATAAAAATTCCCTTAAAACTTTAGTTTTCATCATTCAAGAACTCCATATCATATTTTAAGCAAGAACAATGAAGTGGCAGAGCTAGCCGGAGGAGCAGGGGATGCGTGCTCCCCCATCTATGATTGACTGTACAGGTTAAAGTCAATTTAGGCTGCTCACCCCCTTTTCAGGCGTGGTGCCCCCTCTATTTTCTAATCCTGTATCTGCAATATTACATAATGATTTAAATACAAAATTGTATTCCAGTGGTTTCTGCTTACATAAAAGACCTGCCCTAAATAATTATTGATTTTAATATTAAAGTAACAGCTGTAGTTGTTAGTTAACCTTAATAAAGGGATCTACCACTTGTTTTAGTTAGTACATTTGCATTATATCCAGCTTGTAAATGTACTGTACTCATGCATTGAATTTGAAATTTTAGAAATATAACAAAAAAGAGTAACCTCATCTAAAAATTGAAATGCCAAGTGGCCTCAAAATTTGTTTGATGGTAAAGAGTAAATTATCTAAAATTATATGTTCATTACATTGTGGGTGAAGTATTCATACCTTTTTGACACAGGTTATGTGGCAGAATGAATTTAGAATAAAAAAAATTTTTTTTAAAGATCAAATTTAAGAAGAAAATTCTAAATCATAAAAGCAAAATTTAGATATTTCTTTAGGCATACATTTCAATTGCTAGACAGGTTTCTCATTTTGTTATCTCTGTGTGAAGTGATATCAGTAAATAGAATCGATGACATTTGCTCTGGTCCACAGTCCATTCTTAATACTAATGCAATGGCTAACTTAAGCCATTTGGGACCCCTGGTAATTTTTTTCTGTCAAGAGTGAATATATCCCATGAATAACAAGTACTTTTGTTCAAGGTTTGTTGGTCCAGTGGTAGAAGAGCATACATACAATGCAGGTATCCTCATGAAAAGATGGTCTATTTTGTGAATGTTTTCAAGCAAACATCATACCTGCCTGGTGACACAACCATTGTCGTAAGATGCCTGTTAAAGGCTGGTGGTACATGTATATTTTGCATATTGAACACAACAACACTACATGGCAGTTTTGCATATACATGTATACATTCAAAATTTTAATGTCCTACACTTACACTGTATGCCTGTTACATGTATATCTGCATCCATTTCAAACCAGCAATTCTCAATTTGAAAGTTGATTTGCAAAATATAATCTTGCATTCCACTTCAGTCATTCTTTGTACAATGTTCGTTTTGAGGAAACCAGTCGGAACAATTGTCTGAGTTGTTACATGTACAGTATGTTGTCCTCAATTATGGACATCACAGATCAAATGACAAAATACATACATGTATGTAGTCAATTTTGTTAGATAATAATAATGATGATAATAAACCATATAGGGTTAATATTCCATAGACTGTAAGCTGCAATGAAAAATACTCAGATGCTCAGAGTGGCTTCTTTCATAGTAGCTTAATAGTAATTCTGTGTAATCTCAGTTTTTTTATAAAAAGATGCTAATAAAACATGCTTATGTTTAGCATTTTTGTAATGCTGGTTAACTACATATTTTTCATTTCCAAAATAGTGTATTAATGGCATGCACTCTTACAAAGTACAAATATAAAAATGTGAGGTCTTGAAGTAGTTCAAAATAAAACTTGAAGCATTAATGATTTTTGTTCTTAATTTAATACAAAAATTTGTCTCATATCAGTCTCATCCTACATTTATAGGCAGAAAAGCAAACATGAGAAAGTTTTCCAAGTTTATGAATCACCTGTTCTTTACTTAAAGATTAACTCACAACAGAGAGAGATTAAATGTGCTTTAGAACTTTCAATTTTTATGGCATTTAATTAAATTTGGCTTTTCAGAGTTGATGACCAAGTCTTGATGTGCTTTGTCATTGGTGAAAATTGCAATTGTGTTTACGATATTGGTATTTTTGTCTCAGAATGAGACATAACTGTTTCTCATCTTATAAATAGTATACCGGTAAACTAAATCAGGGTGAATATTTGCTACAGATTAATTCTGTAGGGTTCAAACTGTGTTTGTACACTCTGTGTGTGTGTGTGTGTGTGTGTGTGTGTGTGTGAGTGCGGGTGGGTGTGAGTGAATCTGTGAGTAAAGAGAGGGAGAAAGAGAGAGACTACAATCTGTTCATATTGGTCATGTGTCCTTTTAATAGGACAAACAAACTGTTTGGGTAAAGGCCTTACCATGTGTGATCAAGATAAGCATATACTCCAGACATAAGTACACATGGCACAACTTAAAGTGGCCACTTGCATAGACCGTGACACGTAGATAGATTTAGTCACATTATCATTCAAGTCCATGAAGAGTTAATACTGCAGATAATATATCAGGGGATATAGGTGGAAATTGTACATATTTGCTTAGGATTTCATATCAAAATGCGTATGCGCACATCGTGAAGTGAACATTTTTAGTAAGATCAGATCATGGTACTTCTTGCATCAGTTTCATCCTATGATTTATATAAACTGCTCTCCACCTGTTTAATAATTTGATGCAATGCTGAACATCTAATGAGCTGTTTGATTTGGATACTGGCCATTTTTCATATTTTGATCTTTGCCTGTGATATAAAAGGAGCTGCTGAAGGATTTGTGAATTTAGTACAGATCAAAGGAAGAAGTTTGGAATGATTAATACTTGTTGATTCATAGTCTTTTAAAATAATATTTGGAGTATCATAGCCGCAATGCCGTTTGGACCAGAGGGCGATGCTTATGCATCATTAATAATGAACCAGGCAAGTTTTTATCAAATACAGAGGATTATGATAGTTACAGGCAGAGAAAAGACATTAAAAAAAATCTTTTTCATGATCACTCCTGAAACATATTGGATATGGCTAATAGATATTGTGTTGAGAATTTGTGAATAAAAACCTACATCCTTGTATTGTTGCTGGATTGTGACTGGATGACCTGTGCCTGCCAGCTCACTTAGGTACCTTCCCAAAAGATAAAGCCGTGGCCCGCTGCGTGAACGCCGCACTGTGGCGCTTTATACCTGATGTACTAATCCCCTCCTATTAAGTCAATGGAAGAATAATAGGGGAACGGTATATCCTGCCTAAAAGCCCGCAGTGCGGCGTTCACGCAGCGGGCCGCGGCTTTGTCTTTTGCAAGATTGTTCATTAATCCACTTTCATTACTTATCGAAATACCACTAATTTATTATCACTGTTGTTTCTTTTCTGCAGGGAAGTGGATTGAAACGTAGTCCAAGTCAGAATGAGTTCCAATCTCAGGCAAGGAGAGATGCAGAGCGTCACTTAGCTCAGGAGATGGACAGATTGCTAGAAACCTGTCCTGAAGCAAAAAGACCTGTAAGTTTTACTATTTGCATCATTTAATTGAATGTAGTCGAAGTCAGAATGAGTTCCAATCTCAGGCAAGGAGAGATGCAGAGCGTCACTTAGCTCAGGAGATGGACAGATTGCTAGAAACCTGTCCTGAAGGAAATAGACCTGTAAGTTTTATTATTTTAATTTTTTCCCAATTTGAAACAACTATTCTGATTGGTTCAGGGTGAGACTTTCGTGCAAGAATTACAGAAAACAAGGAACCTGAGTGGCCACTATCAATTTGCAATTGATTATAACTCTTTAGGTTACACCATAGACATAGAGGGCACTAGCCCGAAGCAAAGTAACCTGTAAGTATTCCTAATCAGATTTCAAACTGCTATTGATCGATTTCCATCATTTTTATTGATACACATTGTATAATGTCTATTATGGCTTTAATATATTCCTGCAACATAAGCTCTTGCATTTCTAGAAATTTACTCCTGCAACCGTTGCTTAAAGGGGAAGTTCACCACGGAATTATATTGGTTTTAAAAAAAGCAGAAAAATCAAATCAAAATAGGAGTGAAAGTTTGAAGAAAATCGACCAAAAAATAGCGAAGTTATGAACATTTAATTTTTATTCTGTGACGTCACATGCGATCAGCTCTCCCATGTGATGTGTATGTAAATTTCATAAATTTGTCCATTTTTCATTGTTCTTGATAAAGGAATGGGTCAATTTGATAGAGGCATGTATATGTACATAGGTTTGATGATATATCGACCGCACAGGTGAAATAATTAAAAAAAAATCTGACACTTTATGGAATTTACATTACATTACATAACACACAGAATCAAAAATTTAGATATTTATAACTTCTGTATTTTTTGGTCGATTTTCTTCAAACATTCTCTCATATTTGTTTTTCTAAAGCCAATTGAAACCCAGGGTGAACTTTCCCTTTAAAACATTTCCTGGATCAAGTATGGAAAATGCAGATTGATGTCTTGGTGGTTGAATCAACAAACAACAACAACTGTGCAACAGTACTTGTAGAAAATGGCTAGAATGAACGGAAAACAACATTTATAAAACAACAAATATATCCAATACTATCTTGTTTTTGTCAAATGTCATCATAGTCTCTGTTTTCTGTTACTTTTTTGTTTTACACATTGTACAGTTACCACAATGATTGAGTGGGCAGTTGCTATTAACTTGTGTCTTCTGAATAATTCTTTAACATTTTCTAGATCAATCCTCATACATTCTCTAGGGGGTGTTGCCATGATATCGTTTGTATTTGTATAGACAAGAGTTCAAACAGTAGTACCAAAGGTTATCTGATGTAGGCCTACATGTACAAAGTCTGTATTTCTGTAGATTGCTGGTGAATGGTCAACCATAATGCAATCTAAAGGTCAATATTAATTATGCAAAACACTATGGTCCGTATTTTGAAGTATGGTCAAATTTCGAGTGCGGGTCTAGAACACAAAGTCGGTTTCGGTTTGTAGAATGCATTCTCAACATGGGGAGTCAGTGAAGCGAAAGTTTTAAACTCTTGTTAAGGTCTAAGAATCCTCATTTATTAATGTTGCGCATTGCAACTGAAAATCGAGGACATGTTGATTGTTTTTAAATTTTTTAGCTTTTCAATAATCAGCACCACTTTTTGTCAATCAAAATAAGTTGAAGTCGAAATATGCAGATTAACATTATTATTATTATCAAACCTTTTCAATTTTAATTTTTTCACAACAATGGAATTGTGATTATGGATGATACCATGCTGTGTCGTATGGGACATTTTGATAACATTTAACCTCTTTTCGACATGAAAACAAAGGAATATTTGTGTGATTGATGGTGATCCTCAAGTAGTACCATAAGGGGTACAAAAACCAAGACTTAACTTTGCTGGATTACACATCCTACATCATACAAACATATTACTGTGTCGTACAGGACACAGAAATGATAGAAAAAACTAAGAAACAAAATCAACAAAAGCGTGGAATCGCCTTTACGGGAAATACAGTCACAGTTCAGGAAGATATTTGGGAATCCCATGTGGCTCTTCCAATTAAAGCCATTTGCAAAGTTGTGTGGAGCTTTGCAGAATGTTTGGTGAGTTACAGCGTACTTACAGTTACTATTGCAATGAATATTGATAATCATTATTTTCTACCTTTTCTATCTGTATCTCTCTTTATTTCTCTATCTTCGCCTGTCACAATTTAGGCTGTCTCCAAAGAGTTTGAGGGTTATAAGCAGCTATTTGCTCAGTTTCTAGAGGAAGCAGGTACAGGAGCAGCAGTAGAATGGGACGATATCCAACCACCTCCTGCTGATGCTGTAAGTTATTCGTGGATATATTCGTTGTATATTAATTTTCGCGTATTTCACGCAAAGAGCAGCAGGAGTGAATTTAAAAACCTGCAAATATATGGGTATGATTTCTTATGCATGTATTGAATAGGTCCAATTGATAGCTTGCGAACATGCAGCACAAATTTAAGAACATGTGAGAACATGTTTTGAAGCTGCTCAGCGTGAAAAATTAATGGCGCTAAAATACAGCGAATAGTATATGAGGAATTTGTTATATATTAAAGTAAATTATTTTGGTCTTAATTATGGAAACCTGGTGTAGCAAGATTTTGTCATGTAACAAATTAGCTTGGTCCTAATTACCATGTTCTAGGAGAGTGGACTGAATTAATAAAGTCTGTAGTCCTACAATGCTGACATCAAACGAACTACACAAAATAGGCACCTTCAATTTTCAGATACAATTTATAATAATAGCACGATATGAGAGTTTGTTAAGATCTAGTCCCCCTCCCCCCTAATTTCTATATTGGTTTTTCTTTATTATGAATAAAAAGATATGGATAACTTTGCACAGACATGCAGGTAAACGTGTAGTTTATTTTTTGAATTTTTTTTTTACAGAAAGAGTAACAGAAAGGGGGGGGGGGGTTCTATTCTGTGAAATGAAATGTGATTATTGTAAAATTAAAAGTCGATGGAGCTTGCACATACATGTAAACATATACATGTATCTAGAATTTCTTACTTTATCCAATATAGTTGAACATAAATTTTCTACATTAAAAACCATACATGTAAAATATAAAAACTACATGCAACAATTCACTTTTGAAAGGCTTTTTGCTTGTAACTCTTGTTATTTCAACATACAAGCAAGCCGATGGACACATTACACAAAACTAGCAATAAAAGCTCATTGTGAATTATGATCAATGAAAAGCAATTGAAGATGCTAGTACTAGATGTTCGTATGTTACATTTTGGCCAAATTGAGTTATTTGTATTTTTCAACATGTTAGTATGTGTACTTTAACTTGTAAGTATTTAAAAATCAATATTTTAATTACAAAGGGTCAAATTGGCACCCCACTGTTTCCACACAAAGCAACTTTTTAGTACTAGATGTTCGTATGTGCAGTCATCTAGAACTAGAAGTACCTATGTGACATGATCAGCCAATCAATACATGCATAGCAAGTCACATGATCTGTTCAATGCACACAGACATGCATACGCAGTGTGTAGTGCCTAGAAAACACAAAGATCAAAGACAAGATTTAAATCAATCATAATTAGGTCTTCAATGATTTCAATATATTTAGGTTTATGCAAAACCATCACCATCATGTTAGGAAAAATCAACATGATCATGATCATTATGCCTTCTATCAGTGAAAATAATGTGTCATAACTTTTAGTATGTGTATCAAAGAAGCGTATATAATGTAGTCATTTTTATGTCTTAATAATAGCACATATACATATCTTAAAACTTATGACTGTGATGACCAGCACAGTGATGAAATATGTATGATCTTTTTTTACTTAATGTAGACCTTTTAAATCTGAAAAATCATCACCAAAATCATGGCTTATAGACTATAATGCACATGATGACCAAAAATGCATCATGATCAAGATGGTGATGATAAACTGCCAGTCCACTGATGATATTTTTTCTGTTAATATCCATGTGAAGTTAATAAAACTACCATTTTACCATAAATATCTAAATATAATGTTGTTTTCATTATGATGTTGACTTTTCAGTACTAGAAGTTCCTATGTGCACTGTTATAGAGCTAAAAGTTCCTATGTGCAGTTAATTGATTATTGATTATAGAAAATCAATAAGTATTATATTCCTGGATTATGCATCAAAACTTTCCTATACATGACACAATGTCAATCTGAAAGTTTGACATCTATATTATATGAAACATGATTTGTGGACATATTAAAAACTTTTAACCCTCTGTTTCTCAAAACTGATTTGATGTAACATAGGAACATCTAGTACTAGCATCTTCAATTGCTAGGCTCTTGCTATAAATGAATGACTCTTAAAAAATGTCCTGAAATTTAATAGTATCATGTTATCCAATGCAATTGACTATTATAAAATAAGTAAATATGTATGAGATGTTCATATTTGTAGATATATGAATTTTGATTATGGTTCTGATTATTCAGGTGATCCCGTATGCTCAGCTACCTAACTATGATTCTGCCAATACCCGTGAATACCTTGATAAACTAGTAGTGATCAAGCTTAATGGTGGTCTAGGAACTAGTATGGGGTGCCAAGGTCCAAAGAGTGTCATCAGTGTCCGTAATGAGCTCACCTTTCTAGACTTGACTGTCAGACAAATTGAGGTATATATATATATTGTATTTTACTCAAGTAATACTTTACTTTAGTATTATTGTATAGATATTTTCACATACAGGTACATGTATTTTCATGATTTTACTTTTATTAGGTGGGAAAAGTCGCAAGAGCTTAATTTCATGATTTTTCTAATGTTTTCATTTACTATAAATAGCCAAACATTGTGTGACTTGTGAAATTCGTGAAAATATCCATTTATACAGTTAGCCAATCTTGAGCTTCTGTAATGGGATTGTATATCAAAGAAATCGTCTGAAATTAATATTCATGTTTATCATGCAAGAGATTGGTTGCTAAACCAGTAATTAACATAATCAAGCTTCTGAAAAGTCATTTTTATAGAAATTGATTTTATTATTTGTCCAATTGAGATTGTTCTAAGAGACAATATTTTGACACCAGTTAACTTGATTTCTATGCCTGTATGCTGCTAGTCATTACACAGCTTATAATTTTTGATCAAAATGATAAACGTAATATGTAGGAACAGTGTCATCTTAATAATCACTGACAAATATTCTCCTTAAAATTACATTTAAATGTTGTCAATTAACTTATTAATACAAATGTTTGATTAATTTCTAGCACCTGAATAAACAATATGGCTGCAATGTCCCTTTAGTGCTGATGAATTCCTTCAATACTGATGAGGATACGAGTAAGGTTCTACGCAAATACGGCACCATGAAGGTCAACATACACACTTTTCAACAAAGCAGGTACTTTCATTTGGCAATAAAAGCATAGCATTCTGTTCTTCTAAAGTAACAAAAATGTTATAAATAATTTATTTTTAAATACTTAAGCTCCAGAGCATTGAATATTAAAAATATCTTTTTATACCTGCACATATCTGTGAATTATAAAGTATAAAGTATTGCATTTTATGTATTTTAGAAACATGTTATATTTTGCTCCACATTAAGTATTTTCCAAGGTTATCACTAAGTACTGTACATTGGTCCCTGCAAACTGCACCGAACACATAGTCTTAGTCACTTAATTTGCTCTAGCTGATCTTTTCTGTGCAAAACATAAATAGACCTTTATTATAGATTCTCAAAAATATTACTATTATAATAAAGCAGAAGAGATTTGATAGCTTAGTGGATATAATAGATGGCCAGTCCATGTAGGTCCTTGGGTCAATGCTATATTGATGTGCTTTTTGCCCTTTGGGAACTATTTAAATTATAAGTCCCTTGACTTGTAGGTTATCTAGTTGTTTTTGTTCTAGCTTATACTTCCTTACTTTGTGGGTAGGTATATTGTCAGAATTTATTGCACCATCATTTTTGTGAAAATTCATAGATATACAGACTTGGATGTTATAAGCTATTCTCATATTCTATGACAAGGCATTTTCTTCCTATCAGTTACCCACAGATTTCATTAGGGTAGATTATAATGATCGTTAGCCTAAATAACACTTGTCGTTTTGTGGTTTTAGTCTCATGACACATTTTCATCTGAATTACATTTGGAGACATACCCGCCTGACTAAGCTTTAAATGGAATCATTCTTCAGGTGTTAACATACTGAATCAATATTGAATGTTCTATAAGTAGTGTTTGCATCTATTGAAAAGTGCTCTACTTGTCTGAACAAGAAATCAAATAACACAAAGTCCAAGTGTCCAATTTGTCAATGAACATGTGCCCAATCACTCTCCTTAGCCCAAAACAAATGAGTGAACATAAATCTATTTATATAATGCATCTGAAAAAAAAAAGTTACTGAACTACTGTGCCCGCACTGATTTGTTAATGTTAAGATAACATTTTTTTTTAAACACACTGTATAGTACACTAATTTTGTTAAATGAGTGTACTATACCACTCCTTTTCCATTTACTTTTATATTTTCTGGGGGGGGGGGGGGCGGTAGAGTGTGTTAATGCTTTCTGGATCTGTGCAGACAATTATTATTGATTTAAATTACGTGATGCAGGGTATTTCATTTTTGATCTGAAAGATTCTTTAAAAAAATAATCTATTTTAAATCAAATATCACCTGCTAATGCACCACACTCCATTAATTTAATGACCAAAGTATAAATTTTCTTGTAAAATAAAGAAAAATTCATTCTGATTTTACATTTGATAGTAACATGTAAAGTAATGACACTGAATTTGCTTTCATTTGCTTTTTCAAGGTATCCAAGAATCAATAAAGAATCACTTCTACCCATCGCCAAGACTGCTGCAGTAAATGGACAGAACATTGAGAAGTAAGAATACTTTGTAGTCTGAGATTTGGCTTGTATAAGGCATCTTACAAGAAGGCATGCTTTTGTTCAGCTATGGGCGGCTCTTATCTCTGCTACTAAGTAAATAGGATGATGTTTGGTAAATCTGGTTTTTGATCCTGCATAGTGGGCAGCCTGCAGGGGAACCATGGCGATGGCCTAAATGTTTTGTCGTAGTTTTAGATGTATCTTTGTATGTTTTCCTATGTTTTTATATTTATTTGTTATAACTGCATGTCATAGGTACATAAACATGCTATTTTATTCCTTCTTCAATTTTATATTTGGTGCCCTCCTGGTGACATTGATATTTATTAATCCTTCTATAACTCAGGCTCATTGGACACATTCATCAAACATGCGTACCTTGATAAAATTACATTCTTTTCCTTATTTAATTTAGTTGGTACCCACCTGGTCATGGTGATATCTATGAATCCTTCTATAACTCAGGCTTATTGGACACCTTCATCAAACAGGGAAAAGAGTACCTCTTCCTTGCTAACATCGACAACCAGGGAGCTACAGTTGATCTACGTATCCTTTTTTGCTCGTCTGAATAAAGTTCTGGCAGAGACCTAGTAATCACCTTTTCTGTTAGTCTGTAAGTCTTTTGGTCCGAAGCAAAAATGTTAACGTGTTTGTTTAACTTTTGTCCATTTCTTTATTTCTGCATCAATGGCCTATATTATCAAAGGTGTCCTAAGTTAAGCCATAGCTTAAATCTGTGGTTTAACTATGGATAGCAAAATGTGACACATTATGTGAATGTTGTTATGTTCCTTACACGTTGACTCGATTCTGGAATTGTCCTGTAGTGGTTAGGAAAACTTTTGTAGTTATCATTACCAGGCAGTCTTTAATATTTTCAGTACCAAAAATTATAATAAACAAAAACATTTTGCTACCCATAGTTAAACCACAGATTTAAGCTATGGCTTAACTTCGGACACCTTTGTGAATACGGGCCGTTGTGTTGAAACTTGGTACAAATGATCCTGGGGTAATACCACATGTTTGTTGATGAGGATGGTGAGATCAAGTTCTTCTAGGGGGTCATAAGGTCAAATGATATGAAATGGTGTTCATAACATTTCTTAAAGTTTCATTCAACTTTATTTATGCATCAACTTGTGTACGTTTTCCAAACGTGGAACAAGGGATCAGTGGGTTATACCACAGGTTTTTTTATGAGGATGGTGAAGTCAAGTGTCATCTAGGGGTCAAAAGGTCATTAATGCCTGTTTTATTGGATCACAAACCAACTTGTATATTTCATTGTTTTGAATTTCCTGCGAAACAATAGGCCTACCAGATTGTATTTCCTATCAGTCTAATATACTGAACATGATGAGAATCATATTGATATGATTATATTTCAACCTCCATTATTACATGAACATGTCATCCACCAGTATTTAGTAGTGTTTCATGATGTGGATTAGTTGTCATTTCCTCATGAAATACAGTTTATTCTGTGTTCTCTGAAATCCATTATACAGTGTGTCCCACAAAAAATGCTAATGGCCCTTTAGATGGGTATAATATTAAAACTAAAATATTACATTGTTTATATCTCTACACCCGTAAACTACAATTCATTTTCTGTAACTGGATGAAATTTTATGTGATATGGTCCTATAATCACAAAGATATGAGCATTTTTTCGTCACACATCAGGAAACCTCTCCATCCAAGTTTTATATTAAGTAGTACCGGGTATATCGAATAAAAGAAACCAAAGTTTGATCATTAATAATTTGAACAATATTTCAGTAGTGATTATGAAATTTATATCACTGTAAAGTGCAACTCATTACCATTCTAATGATTTGTCCCTCAGCTCACCAACATCACGCATCACTGAACCCTATTGTTCTGAAAAAGTCTTGCAAAATTGTGAATGTTCACATTCATGCTCTTTGAGATGCGTTATTTAATTGTGCCTGAAAGGAAACCCAACTTTGATCATCAATGAGCGTGAAAGTGAACCACTCACAATTTTGCAAGACATATTTAAAACAATAGGGTTCAGTGATACATGATATTGGTGAGCTGAGAAAGGTATCATTAAAATGGTAATGAGTTGCACTTTACAGTGATATAAATTTCATAATTATTACTGAAATATTTATCAAAGTATTAATGATCAAACTTGGGTTTGTTTTATTCAATACATCCGGTATACTGCTCAATACAAACTTGGATGGAGAGGTTTCCTGATGTGTAATGACAAAATGCTCATATCTTTGTGATTCTTGGACCATATCACATACAATTTCATCCAGTTGTAGAAAACAAATTGTAGTTTACGGGTGTAAAGTTATAAACAATATAATATTGTAATTTTAATATTATACCCATCTAAAGTGCCATTAGCATTTTTTGTGGGACACACTGTATAGGTTCAAACTTTTTTGACAGTTCCAAAAGTATTTCAGACCCTTTCAAAAACAAGATGATTATTTTGTGGTGTCTATTCTATTCAGGTGCCATATCTGAAGACTTTAGCGATCATGTTTTTCCCCAACTCTCTGTGTTTAGCTTTCTCCATTAGCTGTAACCCTCTTTCTTCTACTCCTCTCTCTTCAAGCCATTTATTCAAGCTGTCCATCAATGTCACTCTTCTCCTTCCTCTACTTCTTTTCCCCTTGAACTTTCCTGTCAGTGACAGATTCTCTAAACCCCCTTACATGTTAGGTGTCCCAAAAATCTCAACTGCCTAATTCTTATGTCACAAAGCAGTTTCTGTTTTACTTTAGCTTTTCTTAGCACTTCCTCATTGCTAACTCAATCAGACCATTTGATTTTCAGCATCTGTCTGAAAAACCACATTTCACAGCTAGATAGACGCTTTGTCATAGCTTGGCTAAAGATTAAAAGATAAAAATATTATGAACCCAACCGATATTGTTTTGTATATTTAAAGTAAACTTTGCAAATTATATAATGAGGCCATTGGTGTAAATCCAGTCGCGGTTTCCATTCATCAGGGGGGGATGGCGCTTTGTATTATTATGTAATATCCCCCCTGATGAATAGCATTCTTTACGGATTTACGCCAGTGAATGAGGCCCTGAATTTCTTTCAAAGTTTCTGCATGATATAGTGTTATCCTTAACCTTGTGATTGTCAAAAGGCATTCTAACGTTACTGATGAATGATAAGAAGAGAGAGATGGTGATGGAAGTTACTGATAAGACAAGAGCTGATGTCAAGGTAAATCATCTATATATTTTACATTTTATTGAGCATACTAAGGAACAAGCTATGTTGATAACATCTGACGGCAAGAATATAATTAAATGATTAAGGACCTATGGATTTAATTCGTAGTACAGGTAAATCATATTTATATGTTACCCATTCATTGATCATGCTAAGGAACTAGGGTTGTTGAATAATATATATATTTTTAGATTTTACTTATAATCATTTTTTTTTTCACCGCACCTGGCTGATAAAAAAAATTTCAGTTTCAGTTAAGCATTAGTTCCTGTTTGTAAATACATAATTTTTCTGAACATCATTTCTTTCAATTGATTTTGAAAATCATTTGGACTTATCTTTTCTTGCCTTGCATCTCTACTAGGTGCTGTCTCCCTGCATTTGAATCGCATATGTTCAAAGCAAGCCTCTATTCTTTTCTGTCCCAATGACCGTCTGTAACATACCTGATTGACGTTGTGGGCTGAAATGTTGTTTGCTGGTCTGTGGGTCTTGTCGCTAACTTTGATGGTTCCATGTTGCTTATTTTGTCTCGGACCTCTGTAGCCGGCCAGGTTGATGCTGTGGGCTGAAATCTTGATTGCTGCTCTGTTGTTCTTGTCGCTAACTTTGTCGGTTCCATGTGGCTTATTTTGTCTCGGACCACTGTAGCCGGCCTGGTTGACGCTGTGGGCTGAAATGTTGATTGCCGGTCGGTGGGTCTTGTCGCTAACTTTGTCGGTCCCACATTGCTTATTTCTTCTCGGACCACCCCCTGCTCAAATTGTTGTTTGCTGTCTGTTAAAGCTAGAATAGCGTACACACCCGTTTATTCTCATCCTGATAACTTTTCAAACATTCCTATCCTTCAAAATTCAATAACTTCCACCTGCAAAAGTTATTCAAACCATCACGCTCCCTTGGTTACCGACATCAGACCATTTTGATGTTGCATAATAATTAATTGGATACGCGTGTAAAACATGTTCTTACTATATGCTGTGTCACAAGGAAAAACAATGATAAATTTAATATCTCTCTTTGTATTTTTTTCATACTATTTTGTTATTAATCTAATGTATTTGTCTTGACAGGGAGGTACTTTAATCCAGTATCACAACAAATTGAGGTTGCTTGAGATAGCCCAGGTTCCAAAATGGCATGTAAGTGTTAAAAAGTTTTCATAATCATATTCATTTTTTAAAAATTTGATTATAAAGGAAATGCTCTTTAACAACAAATGGAGATAATGGAAACTTGTTTTGAATGTTTCTATCTTTGTGTCATTAAGAAATACTATTTTAAATTGTGTTGAAACTAGTCTATTTTTATCATTTATATCAACAGGTTGATGACTTTAAATCAGTCTCCAAATTCAAGTGAGTATATATGTCATTTATATATAAATTAAGATATTTTCATGCAATCGGCTCATAACACAACAAGTATAGAGAATGTGTTTCCTCTTGGCATATTGAATAATGTAGCAACTCTATTTGAGTAATGTACTTGAAAGTACAGTACCATGATTCATTTTGTGAAATAAAATGATTTGATCAGAACTCTTACAAATAGAAAAGAATACAAAACAGTTCTTTTGAGGAATACCTTATATGATGTATCCACAAACTTATTTACCTATTCTGACAACCATGTAAATCTTCCAATCTTATATATGATTTAAATTTTTAAGGAATATGGTGGTTGTTAAATTGAGATCATGTAATGATTTTTAACCAATTGTAAAAATAACATGCAACCAAGACAGTTTATATTGAAATAGACATGCCTCTTTATAGGAGTTTATTCTATATTCAATTTTTTTTTTTTTTTTATCAGCTGTACATGTGTGATTTTTTTAATTTTTTTTTTAAATCTGAATTATTGTTGTGAGATAAAAAGGATGACTTATAAAGCATCTTCTTCAGCTTTCGTTTTTTTGTTTCTTTTGTACGTGCATTTCAATTTATGTAGCAGAATTTTTCTGATTCATATGAATATTCATGCATTGGGAAATGAACTCAATCCTAGGCATATAGCGAATAAGTTATTAAGCTGGGATTGAATTCAGTCCCCAAAATTGTTGTTTATGAATGATACAGAACAAAATACAGAGTAAAATGTAAAGAAAGACTTCAAGACAACTTAAGTAGGATAATTCAACCAAGATAAGAAATTCAAGGGAGACTTTTATAAGATTTCGACCAGTTCGACCATGCTTATACGGCCATCATTTTCCGTCTGACTCTGTCAGCCATCCATGGACTTTGGCAGCATATAAGCCTCACTTTTCTCACGTTATTTATATTATTTTCATCTCCTTACACTCTGAAAGATATTATGGTTATTTACAATCATCCATCCCATAAATTCTTTCCCTAAAGGCTATTAAATCATCCCCTATAAATTTTGCCATATGGTGTCCCAGTACATACGCTTTGGAGTACTGTCACAACCGGCCATATCACTTTACCGGATGAGTGCTGGTCCCAACATGGCCGAACAAGTGAGGTTGAACTGTATAACAGTTATGTTGCTGTGTAAAATTCTAGGTTGATGTATTTAATCTTTCAAAAAAGTCACTGACAAACAGCTTAATAGTATAATCTGCTTACATCTATAAATTATTTTATAAGTAACATCCTCTATGATTTTTACAGGATTTTTAACACCAACAATCTTTGGATCAAGCTAGATGCAATAAAGCGTGTTGTGGAAAACAAGTCCCTTTCTATGGAGATCATTGTCAACAATAAGGTATGTATCTTAAAATGAAACTATTGTTCTGGTAATGAGATTAAATGTGGGATACACTTTAAAAGTGCTTTGGAAAAATTGATAGCA
Source organism: Paracentrotus lividus (assembly GCA_940671915.1). NCBI lineage: Eukaryota > Metazoa > Echinodermata > Echinoidea > Camarodonta > Echinidae > Paracentrotus > Paracentrotus lividus. The sequence continues at coordinate 18,200,449 of CALNVZ010000174.1, forward strand.
ATTAACCTAAGTTTTATTGTGTACTGTGAGATTTAAGAATCACCAAAATGATGAGAAATTAACCCAATTAATAATATATTACACACAGAAGGCATATATCACTGGCGTAGCGCATACCCCCCAGTAACAAAAGAATTGCGTCCCGCTCTACAGATTATGAATACTTCATCCCCCCCTCCCCCCACTTACAAAAGAAAGGAATTTGTGTCTACGCCCATGGCATGTATGGTACCAAACACACCAAACATTTTAGCCGTTTTTGGGTATATATTTGATCATATTACAGTGTATTAGGGAAATTGAAGAGCAATCCTTTACAGTGGACCTTACAGTGCTCACATAGCTCAGAATGATTTTGTTCATTTATCTAACTACGTTAGACTCTCTTTAACAATGCTTTCACTTGAAATAAGTTTTTTGTTTTAGATGGTTTCATCAATGCTATCATTGTTTCATTATGTTGGATATTATCAGCCATTGTCAGTCAGGATTAGATCTGAAACCTTTAAAGATAAAACAAACAACAAGTTTTGCTCACTGTCAGTTGTTCTTTACATTTTTTGGACAATCAGTTTGATAGAAAGAACTTCCTTCTAAACCCCTCAAAAAATGTCTTGCAATTCAACTTTGAGCCCTCATATCTTTTTATTTGATTGTTTATGATGGTTAAATTTGATATCATTGGAAAGTTGATTTATTCCTTGTCACATTGATACCCCATTTGTGATGGTTATGTTATGCTTGAATGCACAGTACTCGCAAACTCGAATGAAAGTCAGAAAAGGAAAGTTGCCAAATGAATGGCTATTGCTTACATCGAGTTCTTAACTGTATAAAAGGTTTTTGTGTTTCTTTGTGTTTGTTTGGTTTGTGCGTTAGGCGCTCAATACAATGTTGGATACTCTTGGTTGAATGTCAAATAATGTTTCAGGTAATTTAAGGTAGTATTTGTTGTTAATTTGTTTGTAAAAAGAACTGTTTTAATAACCAGCGAGTGGTTTGAGCATTACTTGTGTATTGGTTACATACAGGTTATTGCAAGTTTCCAGCATAACAAATTCGCTACTCATCTCTTTTTCATCCATCTCCAACAAACAAGGCACATTTCATCTTCCAAACAATAAGTGAAAACATTGAGGAATAATGCATGACCCATTTAATGATACTCAATAGAAACTCTGCCTTTCAACAATAGCCATTCATTTGGCAACTTTCCACTTCTGACTTTGATTTGTATTCGGGAATACTGTGCATTCAAGCATTGCACAACCTTTACAAATGGGGTATCAGTGTAAAGAAGAATAAATGAACTTTCCAATGGTATAAAATTAATGAATTATAGACAATTAACAAAAAAGATACGAGGACTCAAAGTTGAATTGCAAGACATTTTTTGAGGGGTTTATTTATGTTGAAACAAATAAACTGATTTTATTTTCTCGCCTTGAAGACTGAATTGTCTATTGTTTAGACACTTGTTTGTGAAAAAAGGAACTCTTGTGTTGTTGAATGGATTCATCAACGTCATCATGGTTGTTTATGTTGGGTATTAACAGTCATTGTGCTTTCAATATGCTTCCGTCTGATCATGCGTCATAAGGTCCCTGAGTTTTGTGTTACATGCCAATTTTAATTTTTAAAGCAGTTTATAAGCTACAATTTGTTTCAAATTTACAGTCATAAGCCAAAATTTGGCAGAGAAATCTAATTTTCCACCAAATTTAACACAAAATCTTTAATTTTCCCATTGACTTTGTTCAGACAGCACCGGCTCCACCCCTCCTGTCCTGAACTAACTCTTCCAGAGTGTTACCTCAAAAAATGATACTTGTACAGGGAGCTAGCACACTAAATGAGCTTTAAAATGATACAAAACTTGTTATTTAAACTTTCATTACTTTGGGAACAAATTTTCCATTTTATGCTGAAAGATAGCAAAGAGTGTAAGAGCAAAACCCTTATGTGTGACAAGTCCATAATACATAACCTTATTTTTATAAACAAATCCTAAGAAAAGGATTTGATCTGAAAACCTTTAAAGATCATGGATTTGGTAAATTGTGAAGGTTGGATCTTATGTTGGGACAAGAGGTGTAATAAAATGAACTGGATTCTATTTATGTTGAAACAAATAATCAGAAGTCAGATGTTTTTTATTTTCTTACCTTGATGGCTGGATTGTCTTTTGTTTAGATGCTTGTTTGTGAATAAAGGAATTTTTTTGTTGTTAAATGGATTCATCAACGTCATCATGGTTGTTTATGTTAGGTTTTAACAGCCATTGTGCTTTCAATATGCTGCTTTTTTGTATCATAAGGTCCCTGTGTTTAGCATTACATGTCAGTTTTACTATGCACAGCATTTTTCCGCTTCAAGACCCTATACCTCCTGAATTGAGCCCACACCCTTTCAAAACTATATGTTTTATGAAGGGAAATTTCACAAGGAATTGAAATCTGCATTAAAAATATAGACCATGTGCAAGATAAACAAGTTAAGAGCACTGATCTGAGGTCTTTAAAAAAAAAATGCATTGTTTTTATTGTAAAGTCATCTATATCAACCAAATGTAAAAAATATTGTTATTTTTCTGGCAAATGACATCCGTACGTTTAAAACAATGGGTAATTCCTTATACAATGTAGTTTACAAGTTTAGAATGGAAAATGTGATGATCTATTCTTAAGCATTAAAAAAAAAAAACCAATTTTCAGTTGTATGGGTCCGTCCAGGTACTACAGGAACATCAAACATATTATTCAGTGATATGATGATATACATGTAGAACTAGAATACAAAATGTCAAATTTCTATTGACTTTGTATAGGAGGCACAACTTTTTAATGTAAGATAACTATTAATTGGTCTTGCCATGTAGTATTTCAACATCAGATATATTGTTCAGTGACATGATAGTATACAGCAGTGTATAAGCTTCAGTTTAGTACCAAATCTACAATCATAGCCACAATTTGGCAGAGAATTTCCCCAAATCAATGACAAATCTTCAATTTTCCACTAACTTTGTACAGGCACCGACGCTTCCTACTCCATCCCTACTTGTAACATCATCAAAGTATTACCTAACATTATGATACTTCACAGGGAGCGAGAACACTATTAACTGAGGTTTAACCACTTGTCCGCTGCATGGTGCTATTTGCACAGTACGGGTTTGACCAGGTGGCGCTGGTGCAGTCAGAGCAGATAAAGCTCAGACAATAGCATGATCACAAACGCCAACCACGTAATATTACGTGGTTCGCAGCCAAGTGGTTAAAAAGCTTGTTTATAAATGAAACAAAAGTATGGTGACCATGCTCCTGTATGACTTAAATATTGTGCACCTCCCTATGTCGGGCTCTAGGATTTTCTATGAAGTCTGACGCAGATCTGATGCAGATCAGATGCAGAGACATGCATGGATGAAAACCAATGCACTTGACAGCAGTTATGATCATGGCATTAGCACCCACCTGTAGAGAAACATAACATCATTTTCACATATTTTCTAATTTGCATTAAAATATATATTGATAATGAATCATAACATATGTTCTGTGTCTATAAAGACCAATTTTCTTGTATCCCTGGAATGTTTCATTTTAATATACTCCAAACTTGTTATTTTCATTTTTCTAGACGTTGGATAATGGTTTAAATGTGATCCAGCTAGAGAGAGCTGTTGGTGCTGCCATGAAGAACTTTGACAATCCCCTTGGTAAGTGATTAACCTCCAGTGTTGGTATTCATCTACTAAAACTCCTCCTTTGAAAGATGTGCCAAAGGCAAGGTTCCACATTGATTTTCTTTTGTTCCAAAGTAGGTTGAGTTGAACCTTTCTTGTAGAAAGTACCATCTGGACTCTCTGACATATACCCTCTGTACAACCACCCCCTAACAACTGCCCTCCAGACAACCACCTCCTAACCCACATCCTTTGAACAGCCATTGCCAAACATTTACCCATTCGAAAACCACCCCCTAACCCTCACCCTTTGAGCAGACATTGCCAAACATTTACCCTTTGGACAACCACCTCCTAACCCACACCCTTTGAACAACAATTGCCAAACATTTACCCTTTGGACAAACCACCTCCTAACCACACCCTTTGAACACCATTACCAAACATTTACCTCTTGGACAACCAAACCTCCCTAACCCACACCCTTTGAACAACCATTACCAAACATTTACCCTTTGGACAACCACCTCCTAACCCCACCCTTTTAACAACCAACTGCCAAACATTTACCCTTTGGACACCACCCTCCTAACCCACACCCTTGAAACAGCCATTACCAAACATTTACCCTTTGGACAACCACCTCCTAACCCACACCCCTTTGAACAACCATTACCAAACATTAACCTTTGGACAACCACCTCCTAACCCACACCCTTTGAACAGCATTACCAAACACTTTACCCTTTGGACAACCACCTCCTAACCCACACCCTTTAACAGCCATTACCAAACATTTACCCCTTGGACAACCTCCTAACCCACACCCTTTAACAGCCATTACCAAACATTACCCTTGAAACACCCCTAACCCACACCCCTTTGAACAGCCATTACCAAACATATACCCCTTGGACAACCACCTCCTAACCCACACCCTGAAAGCCATTACCAAAACATTACCCTTTGGACAACACCTCCTAACCCACACCCTTTGAACAACCATACCAAACATTACCCTCTAGACAACCACCTCCTAACCCACACCCTTTGAACAGCCATTACCCAAACACTTACTACCCTTTGGAACAAACACCTCACTAACCCACCACCCTATTGAACACCATTACCAAACATTACCCTGTTGACAACCACCTCCTAACCCACACCCTTTGAACAACCATTGAACGCAAACATTATACCCTTTGGACAACCACTCCAACCCACACCCTTTAACAACCCATTGCAAACATTACCCTGGACAACACTCCTAACCCAACCTTTTGAACACTATTACCAAACATTACCCTTTGGACAACCATCTCTAACCCACACCCTAACAGCCATTACCAAACATTTACCCTTGGACAACCACTCCTAACCCACACCCTTTAACAACCATTACCAACATTACCCTTTGACAACCACCTCCTAACCCACACCCTTTGAACAGCCATTCCAAACATACCCTTGGACAACCAACTCCTAACCCCACCCTTTGAAACACCATTACCAAACATTTACCCTGGACAACCACCCTAAACCCACACCCTTTGAACAGCCATACCAAACATTACCCTCTAGACAACACCTCTACCCACACCCTTTGAACAGCCATTACCAAACATATACCCTTTGGACAACCACCTCCTAACCCACACCCTTTGAACAACCATTGCCAAACATTTACCCATTGGACAACCACCCCTAACCCTCACCCTTTGAACAACCATTGCCAAACTTTTACCCATTGGACAACCACCCTAACCCACATCTTTTGAACAGCCATTGCTAAACATTTATCTTTCAGACAATTGTTAGGACATTTATTAATAATACTTTGTTCATGTATCGTGGCAAGAGTGCGTATGGCATTTCTAACGAGTTTCGGCCAGCTCACAGTGCATTTGAACAAAAAATTAATATGCTTACTAAGCTTGTGAGGAGTGTGTCAAATGTAAAGTACTGTCTTGCCAAAAGATGTTTTTGACGTTCAAACCTTGTTATCAAAGAACAAGCCCCTATGATACTGATCTAGGAAGATAATTAAGGTAATGTTGAGATGATAAGCAGATGGTGATGATCTACGTGATATAATTTGAAATGTTTTTCTTTGGCAGGTATCAATGTCCCTAGAAGTCGTTTCCTTCCAGTCAAGAAGACCCAGGATCTCTTGTTAATCATGTCTAATCTCTATACTCTTAAGTCGGGTACATTAGGGATGAGTCCTCTACGCCAGTTCCCAAGCACACCTATCATTAAACTTGGCATCCATTTTGACAAAGTAAGTAGTATACTTTTTTCTTGAAGCCTCTTCTAATGGTTGTTGACATTTATCCTTTAAAGTAGGCTCACTATACAGTGCGTCCCAGAAAAAAGTATACCCAACTTTGAGGGCCTCGTATAAGGAATTCATAAATCATGTGACCATATATTATATCTCATGTTAAAGAGTAACTCATACTTTATTCAATGATATAAAATTTCTGTCTGTGCCGTCACGAATGACCGAGTATTCATACTTTTAAAAAAATCCGTCGAAAGTGCTTTGTACCAAGTTTGGATTATTTTGGGTTTAGCTAATTTCAACTTACCAACTTCTTCAACGTGCCAACCTTCCCTCTCAATGCATAAATCGCAGTGTCGTTGCATGTCTTGGACAGCTCGTTATTGTAATTGAGCGCAATTATTTGATTACCAAACACCTCCCGAAGTCGATCTCGAAATGCTACACTCCGGTGTGCAGGGGCACCATCCTCCGTGTTGCATGGTATCTGCTGACTACAAAAACCTTCTGCTCTGTTGTTAGCTGCACCATTTTGGTTGCATGAGGTATCCCGACACATGAAATCTAAGTATGTTTTACTTACTTCTAAGGCACTTGAAATTCAAGGAAGGACACAATGGAAGATCATATAAGTGTTCATACATACCAAGGCAATTGAAAGAGGACTTCATCAAGATAGCATCCCAAGTAACGCTTTATCCCTTGTGAATAACTCAGGAAGGCTTACCTCAAACAATGAATGATGATCAGGGAGCCAAGATTTCACGGACAACATACAATGAATATGATTAACATTTTTGGTCAATTCTCTTGAGCTACATTTCGTATATGTGTTTGCTAAAGTAATGCAAATATTTTTTTAAAACTTTCATCCACTTTGCATCATTTTCAGGCTAAAACAAAAACATGAGGATTATTGAAATGAAAAGTTTACTTCCGAAAAACTTGGTACAAAGCACTTTCGACGGATTTTTTTCAAAGTTCAAATACTCAGTCATTCGTGACAGCATTGACATAAATTTGGTATCATCGAACAGAACATGAGTTACTCTTTAACATAAAATGAAAAATAAGGTCACATGATTTATGAATTTCTAATACGAGACCCTCAAAGTTTGGTATACTTTTTTCTGGGACGCACTGTATATTAATGGTATTTAACAGCTGCTTTCTTTTTCATGCTTTGCAATTATAGGTAAATGCATATTAGCATTTAACATGCCAATGAAATTAAAGGGTGAGTATTTTGGTCCTGTTAGGAACATGAATACATGTAGTACATGCTCTGGACTTGTGTAATGAACAAAAGAGATGACATTATGCTCTGGGGTGCTTTTCAAATTGTTTGTAATGTTCAAATAATGGCCAGAGCATAATGATATGTCTTCTACATTATGTCTTTGTTATACCCTGACCACTTCATAAGCATTAACCTATCAATTGAAATGTAAAATCTTGAGTATGTCCAGGAGAGTACAATGCATTTTTTTAATATGTGTTATTTGATTCAGGTGCGAGATTTCTTGAAAAGGTTTGCAAGTATCCCAAACCTGTTGGAGTTGGATCACCTAACTGTCTCCGGAGATGTCACATTTGGCAAAGGCGTCATACTCAAAGTAAGTTTGTTTGTAGGTTTCTTTTTAAAGGAGAGGACTCCAGACTGAAATTGAAATGTTTTGAAAAATAAAGTAAATTTTAACAGCACTGCACAGAAAATTTCATCAAAATCGGATGAAAAATAAAGTTATGCATTTTTTAAGTTTGGAATTTTTTTGGATAAAACAGTTCTTGGCATAGTGTCATGCATATTCAATGAGCAGGCTGATGATGTCACAGCTCCACTACTTTTTGTGCATTTTATTATATGAAATACTATTTATTTCATTTTTTTCATACAAAGCATATTTAAAAAAAAAATCTCATATTGAAATAAGTTATTATTACCTTAAACATTCCACAAGGAGTCATCCCTGATTTTGTGATCTTAGAGCAGAAAATCTAAATAATTGTTATTTCATACAGTGTGGTGTATGATAAAATAAAATGGGTAAAAATGGGGAAAAAAATCTTATATAACTTGCCCTCATTTCACAATGTCTGCGGCCAATTTGTGTTTAAACTTGGAACAAATGATTTTGGGGTAATACTACATGTTTGTTAATGAGGATTGTAAGGTCAAATGTCATGTAGGTGTCAAAAGGTCATATTGCACATTTTGTTGATTGCAAAATCAGACAAGACTTGTGGTTCACGTTCCACCTTATTAAATATGTTGGATCTTGAGTGGCCATATTAACAGTAAAATAAAACCTTGCTTAAAGCTAATCTAGTGTTGTAGTCATGAGATTGAATTGTGGAAGAAACTGTCTGAAAGTGATGGGAAAGGTTGATAACAATGCACCTAAGAATTCTCTTTAATCACCTCCAGTGATATTTCTATACATGTACATGAACTATCGTCAAGTTTAAAATTTACTCTCAAATGGTTTATGTCATACTGCACTATTGTGCATAAACATAATGCCTATGATGGACCGAGGTATGAACAGAGAGAGATATCGAAACACAACCTCTCAAGCAGTCATTACGGATTTGTTTTGTAATCCTTTGAAGTTTTGTGAGCCTGGAAAAAATATTTTGTATGGATTTATGAAGGGCAATGTCATTGTGAATTAGAATAAATCAAGGTTCTGCTCTTCACTACTGCACAGGATGTCACTTCAATAAAGATTACAATTCAAAGATGTCATACAACTTTCCACCTTAGTAGTTCATTTAAAGCCAATACGAACCAGAAGCCATCTCTAGTCCTGAACTACTCAATTCTGCCCTGATTCCTAACCCACAATGCAACATCCTGAGCAGTGTAGTCTTATAAAACAGGCCTAATTGAATAAGAACACACTTTTTTATGACTCGATGAATTCACACTGCGATAATCGTGTTACCAAATAGCAAAACAATTACTTTTCCCCTCAAAACATTTTAGTTTTCCAGTACAAATTAAATTTATAGTTTAATTTATACACTGTATCGTTAATAGTTATTTTAAAAGGTATATTTTTAGACTAATTATTTATAACACACAGTCAATGAGAGTGTTGGTCAGTTCGCTCTTGCTTTAAGAAGATTAGATGTCTTAGATATTTGCATTTCTTTGAACTCATACAAATGAAAAATAAGAGTGTAATGGGATTAGTTATTCTTGGTTAGGCCCCACAATCTCAATTTATCATACAAATTTTCTTGTTAGGAAGTCCATTAAAGAAGATTAGATTAAATTAAAATATCAGTTTTTGTCATGGTCAGTTATCCAATGCTTAGTTGGAACTCAACTTTAATTAATAGCAAAGTGTTCAATTAGCCATATTCTGAGCACTCACAATTTATCATCAAAAGCATTAACTAGATGTAAAAGGAATCATTTTTAGGCAAGATACACCTAAAGATGTTAAAATGGAGTACCCAATAGAAAAATTAACCTTCTAAAACCCCCATAGAAGTACCACAGGGACAGTGATAGGACATTTCTTCTTTTACTAGAAAATGCAATGTGGACTTTATTCAAATTTGCAGGAATAGATCATTGAAGTTCTATATGTTTAAAATATCAATGTTTAGCTTCTACTCTATTTGATAGGCCAAATTGTCTGAGTTTAGATAATGTTTATGTAACATTTATGTCAAACAATGTTAATTTTCTTGTTTTGTTTTTATTTCAGGGAACAGTGATAATCATCGCTAATCATGGAGAGAGGATCGATATCCCACCAGGAGCTATACTGGAAAACAAAATCGTCTCAGGCAATCTGAGAATCTTAGATCACTAATGATCACCATCTCACCATCTACCTACAGTACATGTGTATTCTGAAATCAAAACATTTTTAAACTCCACTGCTACATTTGCATGTGAAGATGAGAGGACCCTTCATGTATATCCCTATAGTCTGCTGGGCCGATAGACTGCAGTGCCTATATACATCATGACCCCAGTGTCCTATGGTTAGGGTCAAGGTTAGGACATAAACGAAATGCAATCCTAGGATATCGTGACCTGGTGTTCTTGGGTCATCGTGACCCTGTGTTGGTCTTGTAGTCTATCTGGCTGTAACCATATTTAACAGATTTATGGAATCATATCTGTCTGACCAGAAAAAGATCATGCAATATATATTTCGTAAGCCTATCTACTTGAATGTGTATCATATAATTGCCCGTCTACCGATTATTCTAAAAAAAACCTTTCATGGAATTAATTTGCATGTGAAAGCATACATATATATTTTTGTTGACTTGTTGTTGTTAGAATGTATTTAGAGGTCATATGTTACAGGTCAAAGGTGACAATTTTTCAAAGGAATTTGTATGAGATGATAGTGTTAATGTTATATTTTTGTATTATGCACATCATTATTATTGCTTCAGCTGCAGCTGTCATTATTGGTTGCATGATGCATTTTGTTGAAACCATTAAAGCCAAAATCTAGTTTCTGTAGAACAAAAACAAAATTTTCAAATAAATTGCTTTCATTGCATTATGATATGGACGAAAAGCTGAATTAATCCCTGTGAATGAAAGCATTCATTACAAATTTTGTTTTAATTGTGTTAATTTAAGCAATAAAATAGTGAAATAATTTGTATCACATGGCCCACTAATGAAGGGATACAAATTCCCTTGTGCACCACCACTTTGACCATGTAAATCTCAGGTTGGCTATCAAAGCAGCTACTCTGTTGTTGTTGTTGTTGTTAGTTTTTACTACATCTGTATCTAGGGAAGAAATTGAGATTTAAAATGTTTTTATTGAATGCCATGAGCATAAATGACTAAATGATCTTATTTGCTTCCAATATTGTTCTTTAATCTGATGTGATGAGAGTATTATCCTTGATACACACCAACATCACATAGTCTTACAAAATGACAAAGATTGCAAGACAGTGTAGAGACTGTTAATGTATTCATATCATTTTTATCACTCTTCTGATTTCTTAGAAGACGTGCTTACTCCTATTTTTATTTCTACATTTGTTAAATGTTTTCAGAAATTATGCAAATGTTTTATCTTTTTTTTATATGTTTTCCTCGACAGACACAGCGTTAAATTTGTGAAATCATGACATCACTTCTTAAAGAGGTGCATCTGATTGATAGAATTCAATAATTGTAAGATAATTTCTTCATTTCACAATAACTTTTGGTAATTAACTTATGAAGCTTTCATATATTGTCAGACAATCAATGGTAACTGCTATCCATTTTTAAAAAAATGGTTCTGACAGTCTGAGAGACATCACCTTTTTAACACTTGCTGTATTCCAGCTGATGGCTTTATATGGAATATTCATATCAAGCTATTGAAATGAATTAAACATGAGCATTGAAAACAAATGTTATCTGCATACACAAGAAAGATGGATGTTGTCCTATATGTGTTGGTTTTGATTATTTGTTTCTTGGTATGTTGTTGAGTGGTCTTTTGCATCTATCTCAGTAGTACCTCTGAGAATATAGGCATGAATAAAGAAGACTGTCAAATCAAAACCCACAGAAAGTCAAACATGGTTCACTTGACTATGGACTATAAATCTTATATGATAAAATATTATTTTCTGAACTTGGGCTAGAGTTTTCAAATACATTGTTTTGGAGTTTCCTTTTTATTATTTATCATTACTATTTTTCTTTTTTTTAAACAAATTTATATTTTAAGTAAATTATATGTGATGGTGGAATTAATAAAATTTTGTATTGATTGACTCATTGAACTTTAAGGCTGATATATTCTGTAAATAAATTCTCTGAAGTATTTCCTATATTTCTGTATCAAGGATATATTCTGATTAGATACATGGTAGGCTATTCTTCAATGGGAAAAAAAAATCAGAAATTAAAGATTATGGAAATGATAAAAAGTGACATTATCTATTGACTTTGTATTTTATGATAACAAGTAAATACGATATTCATTAAACTTTTCTCGTGTTATAATGAAATATATTGAATTTTATCTATTCACTCACAATAATTGTCTGTAGATTTGCAATGAGTGGTATATTTTTACCTTACAAAAATCTCTTCAACAAAAAGTGAACAGAGTAGAATTATATGCTTGAAAATGCACCATTTGTCATTATGCTTATTTAAAATATTTTAAGATTTTTGATCATATAAATGCAAGTATACGTAAAAAATTATTTTATACAAGGAAATAAGAGGAACACTTATTGCCTAGAAAGATATGTTATATGCTTGGTGCATGTTGATTGATATGCAGTGATAGATTATAATGTTGTTTTGATGCCATACATGTATATTACTGTTTAAATCTGGATCACATATCACTCAAACGGCAATCCCCCCCAAAAAAAAATCTGTTTTCCAGAATGGTTTGTATGAAAATGGGCAAAAACGTACGAGCCCCCCTTGTGATACGTGATCTAGGTGTTATATTGAAGTGTTGTAAAAGGCTTCTTTTGTAAATGACATCATTATCCTGAAAAAGTTCAAATCTTTCTGAAACTTTTATAATTATACATGAACTGAACATAGAGCTTCCTAATTGCTACATAAAGAGATTAAAATGCCAATGTCAAATTTTTCTTGGAGGTCTCTTTCTGCAAGCCATTAAAAAAGGGCATTTCATTTGATGATTGTGTTGCTGTTTTGTTGCTTTTAATGACATGTGTCATGTGATTTTAAATATGTACATCAAAATGGCATGGTTCACATTAGTGCTCCTTTCATTTTCTCGATTTAATTTGTTTGGAAACTAATGAACAATCATGAGTAAAGTTCAGCATCTTTAGCTTGTACGGTGACACATGCTTTATGTAATTTGCTGAAGTAATGAATGTTAAAATTTGATGTAAGTGTTTGTAGCATATTTTCTTTTCTAACGAAATGTATTAAAATGAAATTAAACAAATATAGATATTATGTGTTATACAATAAAATATAGAGTTGGACATCTAAAGTGAAATACATTCAAATTGGTGCTTTGCTATGCTGTCTTCTTGGTAAGAAATATGTAAAGTAGTTTGTAATGGCGGGTGTTTAAAAGGGGAGATAATGACTGGGATAAATAAGTCTCATTCTTTATGCCATTTTGCTAAATATGAACTACAGTCGGGGTGTGAGAGTTCAGCTTATTAGCCGATTTTTAGCTTTCCTCTGTAAAAAAAGTATGGGAGCTCTTGCTATTTCAGCTCTTTTCAGTTCTTTTTATTTGTGGTCACTCACACCCCTACTACAGTGTACTTCCATTTTAACGAGATTTCATAAAACACAAGCAAGATTTAATATTTTAAAAATGTTAAACGACATTTCCCGAGTTCAAACCTATGCATAGTATATCACATGTGATTACATCTGTTCAGAACAAGTTAGGTTATTGGCTTGGTCCAGAAGACGCCCTAATAAAATTTTAAAGTATCGTATAGTTACTCCTCCAGAAATGGTTAAACTACATTGTATTTAATCGTTAGAATTCAAATCCATATTAGAATAATAATTCTACTTCTTGTTTAAAAAAAAAAAACGTTTTGATAACATCGTGATTATAGAAAATGATAAAAAGTGACAATATCCAGTTACATTGACCATATTGCATTGTGATAAGTAAAATTGGCTTTCATTTAACTTTTCTAATGTGTTACAGGCATGTATCTCAGGATTCCGAACGCCGGGGGGGGGGGAAGACTACCCGATTTGGCGTCCCTGTGTACTTTTAAAATGACGCACCACCAGGCAAACATGGGCCTACAGCTTAAATGAATGTTGAAGAGATTTTTGGAGGCATTTATTTGATGCCCTTTTTAAAAGTTACTTTCTTTGGGGAATAATTACATAAAAACAAGGCAATTGAAGCCCATTTTTATTTTGTTTTGTTTTGTTTGTTTTTTAATTGGTGTGTTTGTGGGGAAAAAATGTATTATATCACTTAAAAAAGAATTTTGCGCTGACAATCTATAGTGAACATATTTCATTGTGACAGGTAAAATTGGCTTTCATTAAACTTTTCTGTTGTATTTTAGGAAATAAATTGAATTTCACCAGTTCACTCACTTATTCAAAGAAACGAGAGGAAAGCATTTTGAGAAGAAAGATATGTATGGATACGTAGAGAAGCTTGAGGTATGGGGATTGATATTGAGTGATAGATAATTGTAAGTGTATTATTTGGTTGTTTTGATAATGTGGGTTACTGTAAATGGAAAGCAAAAACTACAGCACCGTTTTGACTATTTTCGTACAGAGTTGTACGAGCCCCTGAATGACACGTAAACCAATATTTAGAATAAAGTGTCCTAAAAGGATATTTCTGTAAATAAAATCATTTCCCTGAAACAGATAAAGATTACTTCTGAAACTTTCCTATTAAATTCTAAACTATAGAGCTTCTGTATTGCTACATAAATAAATTAAAAGGGCAAGGGCTTTTTTTTTTTCCTTTTCTGGAAGCCATTCAAAAAGGGTGTTTTATTTGATGCTTTTGTTGCCGTTGTTGGATTTGTTAAAATGGCATTGTGTCATTCAATTTTGAATATTTCAATAAAATGGGTCACAATATCTTCCTTTCTTATTTTATATTTGATTTATTTGAAAACTAATCAACATTCATGAACAAGTTCAACCACTTTAGATTGTGACTCTGACACTTGCTTTATGTAATTTCTCTAAAGTAATGAGTGTTATAGCATGTTTTTTTTTTTTTTTCTTCTTTTTGTTTTTTAAATATATAACGAAATCTATTAACATGAAAGAGAAAAAACATAGATATATAATGTGTTAAAGGGACGTATAATTGATAAAACATGGGGAAATCACCTTATTTCGGATGAAATAATAACATTCCAATCAGAGCCTGAGGCCTGTTGCGTAATCTTCAGCGCCAACCCGTCTGGAGGTAATCCTTCATGGCTAGACTAACTAACTAGAATTCCGAAGTAAATCTAACCTATGTTTTGATTTTGAAATGGAGCATCATATAAGTCCTCTCTTTGAATTTATACGAGCGAACCGTGAGAGTTTATAACTAAGAATTGTTTGAGCATACCGAACTACTGACCCTATTACTGACTGCAGTGGTCAATCGTCTTTTCGATGCTGCCGAATGTTAATCCCAGTAAACGACCTCGTAAGCCTCACTGTCGTGTGTACGAGCTCAAGAGAAAGTGCGCACTTCCCCACGATCTCCGACTTTCATCCCCTTTTATCAATACTTATTGGACATGTAAAGCTTAATACATTCAAATCAGTCCTTTGTTTGCTGTCATCTTTATGTTAATAGTTTTGAAATGTTTTTATCTTAGAAAGTTTTTTATTTATGCATTTCGCTAAATATTAACTACAGTTTACTTCCCGTTAAATGAGATTCCTATTTAAAAAAAAATTGAAGAAAAGAGAGAGAGAGAGGAAGAAAGAAGATAAAACCAGATTGTTGAACGAGATTTATCAAACATATTAATTCACACTCCTTCTGTATGGCTGCCTGTTCCAAAGAAAAGATAATTGGTCTGGAGACGTTGTTATAAATAACGAGTTGAGATAAGTGATGTTATAAATACATGTGGTATGTTTTCAAAAGTAAGACAATCAGTCATTATGGTATATGCCTGTGTTTTTTAGAACAAATTTAATGAGTTCCAGAAAGAATAACAAATCAATACAAAATGTGATTACTGATTCTATTGAAGTACATTGGTCACTTTCTTTGTATATTCCCACTACATTTCTGTTCATACTCATGAGATATTACATTCCTATATTATTGTAACTGATATGTCTCACATACAACACTCCTTCCCAAAAATTTATCCTTATTCGATTCTGTCCTACATTCTTTCGAAAAATCTCGGTCATTATTTTCATAATGCTAACATTTAGGGTTAAAGTTGTTTTTTTTTTTTTAACATTAACACATGTTAACACTTTACATGGAATCATATCCTTTTATTATTATTATTGTTATTTGAAATACCAAATTCAACCTTGTTTTAAATTGTGTATACAATTTTGTCAGAATTACTGCCTTAGCTCTGTAAGTAGCATTTTTCTTAAAACGCCAATCATTTTTCACAGTGATATATAAAAATGAAAAATAAAAATCATTTACTATTTTTCCGTACAAAGAAGTTTTGAATGGAGGCGTCATAAGTTATAAAACAGGACTCTCACGTTATTCTCCTTCATTTATTGCGTCTTGATTTATCCATTTCAAATCCTAAAGTTTAACACAGTATACCAGTATTTTTATTAAAGTTGATATACTCTATATATTTTCTAGATTACTAAGTCATGCAAGTGAAACCAGGAAGGTATGATGATGAATATTAAAAGCTGGTAGGCTTAGATGTTAATCTTAACCTATGCCGAATGCAGGTATATATAATATATACCAGCCGGATTAACTACCTATTTATACCAATATATAGAAAGACAATGAGGTGACATTGAATTATATAGGCACCGAAGGCGAAGTTTGTAGAGAAGACAAATGTCCTTTACAACGTTTCAAGTGGAAGGAGCTAGCCTTGAAAGATGTATACAAAAAGAGGAAAATATATAATTATGTCTGGGGCGTTTCCACCTCCTCTACTTGCACTGCCAAGACGTGGTGTTAAATTTGTGTTCAATCACCACCACTTGTGTTTATATACACCTTAAACAGAAAGTTCTCTATAGCAGGGCTTCCAGAGCACTTGTATCTTACTTCCACAATTTGTAGTAAACTTACAGAAAATTGGTTATATGGGGTATAAAATTTACAAATTTCCTGTAATAAAACGTGTTTTCCCCCCTTTTTTAAAACAGACCTGTTCTGTTAAATTGCAGAAAATTTCTCGTTATAAAAATTACAAGAATGATTCCATCATAACAAATGATTCTGTTGTTGTTTTGGGTAAAAATCTTCTGGGTTTTTTAAACAGTGGGATAACCTCACTTTTCTTTCTAGGGATAACACAATGGTTTAGGACTTTGACCCCTATCACGGTGTTTGGAGGGGATTACCCCCAACCACAGGCTTTTGGGTTAAAGAGGGGAAGCTACAAAATTACCACCTATAATAGGTTTATCTTTAAACCAACCATATAGGGGACCCTATTTCAGGACTGAGTTTTGACTACCCTCAATTACAACATTTCTGGGAAAATGCTAAAAGATCCCTATTTCAGTGAGTTTTTGAGATCCCCCCCCCAAAAAAAATAAATAATTAAAAAAAAAAATAATAATAATAAAAAATAATGAAATTGACCCTATAATATAATATTATAATGCAGCCTGTACACCAATTCCGACTTCAGAGCAATAGCTGGGAAGCTTACAATGGCTATTATACAATCGCAATGAGCTTTTTGAGTTTAGGTAAACATAATCGATTTCGCGTATATATTTTTGCTTCAATAGTCATTGAGGGGGGGGGGTCTTCTCGCGATTGATAAAATTGCACGTAACCCGATGATCTAAACTAATATGGTTTAAAAGAGTGTATTAGATTCTCGCTAAAAAAAAGTTACAAAAAATGCCTATATAAATAAATAAATGTATATAAATTAATTAGTGGATAAATAATAATAACCTGGAATGTGTTGCGACATCGTGGGGGTTAAAGTAGCAAGGAAATGGGATTTTCGTTCGAAAAAGAAGTGCTCCAGGTGAAATTTATGATTTGCGAATAATTATACTCGAAAATTGACCTCGAAATCACTCCACACAATGAGACATTAGTATACAGGGACGTTTTTCGAAGCGAGGGGCCAAGTGCTAAATTAATTAATGTGAAACATATTAGGAGCACGTTCCAAGCAGGGGGTGGGGGGCTCGGTTAGGGGCTGTTGGTAGATCTCCGATGGTTTGTGCAGACCTTAAGGGTGGTATCTCACTTCGCGGAAACTACTTTGAGACTACTTTGAGACGGATTTGGGACTACTTTGAGACGGTTTTGAAACGTCTCCTGCAGTTCCCGCGACGTTTCACGAGTCGCGGAAACTACTTTGAGACGGTTCTTTGAAACTGCTTTGCAACAGTTTTTGAAACTTGTCGCGGAGACGTCTCGGAGACGTCTCCGCGATGGAACAAAGTATCGGAGACGTCTCTAATACTTTTTATCCGTCGCGGAGACGTCTCCGCGAAGTGAGATACCATGCACCCTATAACCTCGCGAGCAGAAATTCTGCATTATCATGACCTAAAGCTGGGAAATTCAGCACATTTTTTTTAAAATTCCTTTTGAAAGTAGTGACCTCCCTAAGAATTACAAAAATGACAGTGGGAAGTGTTTTTCTTTTTTTTTCATATCGAAACTCGAGGACGGGATTTTTTTATAAGCAGTGTCTTTCTTGGCCAAATATTCGTGAATGCTTTAAATAATCACCCCGATACATGAAATCTAACGAGCAGAAATATTGCCGAAAAATTGCTCGAAAGCAGAAGATATTATGATTTCTGAAAAATAATAACGACCTCCTTAAAAATAAAAACATGATTGTGAACATGAACCCCAAGAAAAATGTTTTCCATCTTGGTACTAGAAAATTTCGAATTAAGGCGAGGGGTTGTGCAGGAAAGGGGCCAGACGGGTCCGCCCCACCTCCAAACCAAAAAAAACCAATAGTACTTTCACAATAACCATATCATAAAATCAGCTAACTTGTTTGGTTGATTTATTGAGTCTGTTAACCACTTTAAGGATCTAATTGTATCTAACAGTAAAATATGATTAACCACCCCTGAATATAACCCCTTCAACTTCCTTAAAATTCTTAGACATCATATTCACGACAACTAAATACAAAGCACAAAAAGAATGATGATATTGATTTAAAACTGTATAATTTCACAAAGATGACCCAGAAACAACATCAGACCATGTCATACAATTTTGGAGAGCACAAAATTTCAACAAAACACATTAAGGAATATGAGGAGATTCAAAAGTTGACTGAGCTTTCTATCATATGTCTAAAATCAGTGCGACGCAATTCACATCGCCGAATATCCAGATTGGCTGACTCTAAATTCTTTGTCTATCTACATGGAAGTGGGCGGTCGGGCTACAAACGCACACGATGTCCAGATGTAGACAACCTTGTCTCTTGAGACGTGTGAATAGGCCTAGAGGACTCCCCTACCATCAATTGGCATAGGGCCACACTGGTGTAAGTATAAACTCTTTGGCATACCCCCTGAAAAGGTGGGAAGATTATCCTATTTATTGAAGTAGTTATCCCTATTCCATGAATCAGTTTCGAGTGAGCAGGAATTGGATTCTTAGTTCACTATTGTCCGTAAGGAAAGACTACATTGAGAAGTCGCGGGGTGAGGTAATGTTGAGTTGCATTTACAGATTTTTCATTATAAACCAACGCCAAGGTAGTGTCTAATTGGGGTGGACAAGGCAGTTTTATAATGAAGGAATGAGAGGAGTAATCATCCACACAGGAATTCGTCTCTTATTATAAAAGATGTTAGCCCCCAATGTATATACGTCTTCGAAGATTCTATTTCACCGACAGGTTTACCTGGGTATAATAATAAGGAATAAATGAATAAAAGAAAATGATACTGAACACCAGATCTATGCCAATAAGTTTCAGCTTAATAACTGTATGCTAAGAAATAGTATTGCAAATTATCACAATCGTGCTATAGATTACTTCCAATATTTTAATTTATTCAAGATTATGTGTGTAATCATATACAAAAGCTGTATTAAACCAGAGACTTGAATCGGGTAAAATTCTCTCCAATCCACAGTCTAATCTTATTTCAATACTGACTATTCACAAATACATATTATTCATAGGGGTATTAAAGTTAGCTTATGTTTGCATATTTCAGACAGTACTAAATCCATCTGCTGCCCCTGACTCAGCTGCTGCCCTACTCCACGCTGCTGCCCCTACTGAAAGCTGCCTGCCCCTCTCATGCTGCTGCCCCTACTAAAGCGTTCGCCCTACTCAGCCTGCTGGCCCCTACTCAAGCTCCTTCAAGGGCCTACCAGGTTAACAATGAGGCAAAGGAAGCGCCTGACATCCCAAATGCAACTTACGACCTATATCTATAAGGTAGAGATGACAGCACCGTAAATTTAGATCATGGAAAGGATTAAATTAGAGAAACAGAAGCTGCACTGGACGATGTCAAAACTACAGGAGAGAAACTTGAACGGGAATGTTACGTGATGTAAGATAGAACGATTGTACATTGATCTTGCCCAGGAGGCAGGTTTTGAAATTGGGGTTAATTTTTCGAATACACAACTGTATTGTAATATGTTTTAATACTATTTAGTCACAATTTTAGGGAATGCTTTTCTTTCCCCATGACATGCTTCCTTTCTCTACTATTGGATTCTTGAATTATCAAAGTGTGCAATTTATAGTAACTACACATAATTGGCCGTAGACTGCAAATAGTTCTCGTTTAAGAACTAGTCAATTCATGTATGACTTGTTTAAAATGACTAATTTTTTCTCCAAATGTTCAAACATTAATAATTCTAAATTAATTGTGAAGTATTTTGACTACATAATTTTCTGTTCTTTAAAAGTTCTTTAGCAATTAAAATTACTTGATAAAAAAAAAAGAATAGTTACTTGAAAGATTTGACAATTATTTAGATTAATTTACCCTAAACCATTTCAAACACTACAGGAGTTTAACTCAATAGATTAAATATTTGGTCGCCAGTTGTTAATCAACTATTTAAAATCACTAAAAAGTTTCATCTGAATTGGAAATTCACAAATTTTGAAATTGTTTACTTTTTCCACAATCAGTAAATTACCTTTGAATAAATTCAGCTTTCGTTAGCTGGCTTCTGCTATCATCCTACGGATCGACCATGCAATGATGAGCCAGTATCTGGCTTCTGTTGCATGCTGACGCTTTTGCACTTGAGGCACGTATATGATAGCAGAGCAGCTAACGAATTAAGCTGAAATATTCAAGGTAAATTTACTGATTGTGGAAAAAAGAAACAATCCAAAAACTATGTAAGTCCTGTTCTATCTTCTAATATAAATGTAACTCGTAGCTATACACACAAATCGTTCAGTGGTCTTGCAAATTAAGCCGTACTTTCATGCAGTCCCTTCATCAAATATCATATTTTCTGCAATGTAAGATTCATATTTCCACTTCTTTTTATGTCTACACATCGAACCTTGTTTTAATTAAAGGGTCTGTCATAGGTAAAACCTTTATTTCAGAAAAAACAATTTCAACCTCTCTGAAATATTACGTTGGGGGGGAGTTTTATATAAGCTATGACATTTAATCAAGGTTTGAGTTGCTGGAAAGCCCTGTAAACTTTTACGGAGTCTTTAATGATTCCACATTTACATGTGGTAGCTGTTTGGTCGAAAAATAACTTCTGAGTTTGAAAAAATGTAATTATTATGCTTGTGTAGTTTTTTTTTCGTTACTAAATTCATTTTTGTGCAAAATATAATACCTAAATAAGGCCTATATTCAAATGCTAACCATTTATTTAATAGATAAATATATTTTATGTGGTTTATGAATTATCAATTGTGAATATTTATTTATTTTGAAATAATTACTTTATTATTTTTAAAATTGTTGGTCACTTCTAATGAAATAAATGGTTTGAAAAAGAATTATTTTTGGTTTGTGACATCTTTCTGTTGTTTGATTACACGTGGCAGAATAGTTACCAGGTTTATTATCATCATATATCTTTCATGTTGATTTTCATTAACATTCACATTTCACAGTAAAAAGTGCTGTAGTTGATACAGTCCTATTTTTTTATAATGAGCAGCTGTCACAGAATTTGAATGTACATGCCAATTTGTAGCTGACCATATGTAACGTGTAGCTTTATGAATTCTGTATAACTGATATATTTGAATTGGTTCAAAACTTTTAATGGGAGTGGAACTGTATTTACATAACATGGGAAGGAATTTAACAGGAATTTTCAGGAGACTACGCAAAATTTGCTTTTGATGTCAAACTAACAGTTGTTGATACAGTCAACGAAGTTTTTTGATGCAAGCATTACTGAATTTGACATTCATAAGTCGTCTGTGTGCCGCGATAAGTTAAAACAAGGAAAGAAAACACACCACAATAAAAATCATCTCATTTAAGAAATTTCTTATACAGTCCACTCTTATTCATAACGAGGTGCTTGATTCATGCCATACTTAACTTAAAATGAAGTCTTGTTATACTTAACTACAATGCACATATAGAAACCATCTAGTCATGTGTTGGCATTGGCTACTTGTGATGAACGATTCGTTTATATACGGGAGTAAACCTGTCATTAGATTTACTTTATTGTTGTGCGAGATCAGGCTTTACTACTTCTTGGATATTATTATCTCCTTTATTCTTTAAATCCCTTGTTCCTAGCCACCTATCTTTCCACTTTTTTTTTCAAGTTTTGAACTTCTTAGAATATTTATTGAATGTATTGAGAAAACAACAATAATAATAATTTCTGAAACTTGCAAAACCTGATTAAAGTAAAGGTGATATTAGATTTAATTCGTTGACGTTACATTTGACCCGTAACGCGATCGCATGGCCTCGTCCCGTGCGTTCTCCACTTCATGGGGGGTGGGGGGGGCTGGTTCGTTGTCGATAGCGAATTTCCATCTCCGTCGTCGGGCAATGTTCATCCTTATTTGCAGATGTTGTGTAGTACGGTCCAGCAACTTCCAATGATTATGCTGGCCTTAGTGGGGTCACTCTAAGTTTCCCCTGTAGGCAATGGACATCTCTCTGAGCTGTCCAATAGTTCTCTCTATTCCAAACAGCGAGTATGCTTATGTGCCCTTTGAGAGAAAAAAGAAAAGAAAACTAAAATGCAGCCATTATATGGATTTAATAACATTCATCCATTTTTGTTTATTCTATAGCTAATTTAAAATGCTTTTGAGGTTAAATCACGTATACGCAAAACAAAGTGTATTAGCACACTCACACAGAGCTAAGGAAGTATTGAATATAGGAAAAGTCAAGAAGCTGGCAAAGTAAAGACAAACATAAACATATTTTAAAGCGAAAACAAAACAATACCAAATAGATTCAACAGGGGTACCCCAATGTAATAATATAGGATTATTATTGATAAAGATATGAAAGATAAACTTTTCGTTCTCAAATGACCTAAAGTTTTACTCTGTCACTGCCACTATAAACCGCCCCCCGCCCCTTGTATCTCTTTCTAAATATGGTTTTAACATATTATAAACACTTTTGGGAGGCTGACGAATATATAACGCTTTTTATTTCCATTATAGCTTTGCAACACTCTTGCATCATTTATCCTTATCAAATTAACCTAGATCTAAATGACAAAAACATCATAGACACTCTCGATGACAAACATTAATATATATTCATCACAATTCTTTGACATAATAATACCTTGTTATAACGTTCTTGGAATGATACGAGGTCGTAGGAAGGGATTAGTGAGAGCCATTCTTAGGGTAACCAACGCCTCCCAGAAGATGCCGTCCACTCTTTCAAGAGTCCCCAGACCACTTTCCTCTTAATACACGGGAGTCGTGTTTACACTCCTGCCATTGTGCATTTACATTCAGTAATTTCCCATTTGCAACCGGCAAACAAATTTGAACATTTGATGCTGTGATTATGTCTTTCGATTGACGAATTTGATCTTCGTTCTCAAAACAGGTGGCTTGGATTCGCACATGTGCCCGTCACTCCAGGAAAATTTCGACATGGCAAAAACAGTTCTTCATTGGCGTCTTTCTGATCCTCTTCATTTGGGAGTCGTACATGCTCCCTCTAATCTTTGCAAGCAAGAGCTGTTGAAACGTCCTGATGATGCGCTCGAAACGGAATGCCTGTGATAGTCATTAAGGTGTCAACCATTTGTTAACTGGAAGCACCAGTGGCATAAAATTGGAGGGGCTGCACACTACTTTATCAATTGATCGATGGGGAAATTTCTGTCAGCTTTCGGGGCAATGTCATTCGTAGATCATATCATTTAGTTATTTTCTATAATATACCATCTGCCCTATCAAATCTATCGCTTGATTGAGTTCCAACATTGTTTAGGGTATAAGAGGTGCACACGCCTTGCGCCAGATACTGTCGAATTTCCACGCCTGTTGTTATGATCCGATGGGAATTATGCGGCTATGTTACTTTGTGGTCTCTAACGATTTATGAGCCAAACTTGGCGACTCAAAGCATTTAAGCCACTAGGTAGCTTAGGGGCTTAACTTAAGGCAAAAGTCTTCAAATATTTTGTGGCACATTGGAGATACGAAATCCAATTTAAGAAATTTTTTTTTTTTTTTTTTTTTTTTAACTTACGCCAAATTAAAATTTTGCTAAACTGTCAAATCGCCTAAGTAAAAGTTTAAGTTAAGAAAAATATCTTATGCCAATTTGGGTTTAGGAAATACGCTGTTGGCTAAGAATTTTAACTTAGCCAAAAGATAGCACAAAATGCTTAATTTCATGTAAGTCGTTTATGGAATACGGCCCAGGTTTCAATTCTGATACCTCTACAACTGAGAACAGGCAGCTCTAGTTATAACTTCTATTTGCCATAACAATAGACATTGGGGAAATGGCACACCCCATCCGGAATGCCTACGCTCGAGGGGCTGGTAAGCTGTTGTAACTCCTTGGTGGAAAAATTCCTCATCTTGAAATAGTAAATGTATTGTAAATACTCCTCTGCAAACGTCGTACGATGCATTGTAATTCCTGCGAGGTACCTCCGCTGCACGAATTTTCTACGAAATCCATCTAGGGAGTTGCACGTCGAAGGTACGGCGAGTTGTGACCTGCGCTTAGTTTTCAAAGTAATCATCAACAGAAGCGCGCTGAATTGGAGAAATGCGAGAATTCCGGGTTAAAATGCTGGACCTGGAATTTTCGCATGTTGTTCTGTGATCTTCATATTTCGAAAAGAGCGTGGAGTTAACTTTTGATTCTCAGCGCGAAATTTTTATCAAAAGTATTTAAAAAAAGAACAACAAAGAAAAAAAGAACAGCGAGATTCATAAAACTTAATAATTATTGTAAGGCACAGATAAAAAGATCAAGCGGACAACTGAAACTGAGACTGAGACCTGGGGGACATTATATCTAAAGGACTTGCCGGGACGTTTATCGACAAACTGTTTATAAGCTAACTGAAATGTCTACACTGTATTGGTAAGAGCAAATTTGTCGGATAAAACTTCCGACAAGTCCTTTGAATGCCCCCTCGCCTCCCCCCCCCAACTGGTCTAAATTCTACTTTGTACTTGTCCCTGCGGTCTCATCCCACATGTCTATTCTATTTAGGTCTACAACCAATTTGTCTAATTACATTTTGCGTTCTAATTTCCCACTTCTATTTATGACCATTTTTTTCTTTTCAAGTAGTTCAGTGTTAACCATTATGGTATATGCCTGTGTTTTTTAGAAAATTTAATGATTTCCAGAAGAATAACAAAATCATAACAAAATGTGAATTACTGATCTAATTGTAATCAGTACATTGGTCACTTTCTTTGTATATTCCCATCTATT
This sequence comes from Paracentrotus lividus, assembly GCA_940671915.1. Classification (NCBI taxonomy): domain Eukaryota; kingdom Metazoa; phylum Echinodermata; class Echinoidea; order Camarodonta; family Echinidae; genus Paracentrotus; species Paracentrotus lividus. The sequence goes on from CALNVZ010000174.1 coordinate 18,225,976, forward strand.
TGTTCATACTCATGAGATATTATTCCTATATTATTGTAGAATATGTTCTAACTACAACACTCCTTCCCAAAAATTTATCCTTATTCGATTCTGTCCTAATTCTTTCGAAAAATCTCGGTCATATTTTCATAATGCTAACTTTAGGGTTAAAGTTGTTTTTTTTTTTTTTAACATTAACAATGTTAAACCATTTACATGGAATCATATCCTTTTATTATTATTATTGTTATTTGAAATACAAATTCACCTGGTTGTATTCAAACGTTTAGTTTTAGAATTTGTATACATTTGTCAGAATTACTGCCTTAGCTTGTAAAGTAGCATTTTTCTTAAAACGCCAATCATTTTTCACAGTGATATATAAAATGAAAAATAAAAATCATTTACATTTTTCCGTACAAAGAAGTTTTGAATGGAGGCGTCATAAGTTATAAAACAGGACTCTCACGTTATTCTCCTTCATTTATTGCGTCTTGATTTATCCATTTCAAATCCTAAAGTTTAACACAGTATACCAGTATTTTTATTAAGTTGATTACTTATATATTTTCTAGATTACTAAGTCATGCAAGTGAAACCAGGAAGGTAATGATGATGTTAATATTAAAAGCTGGTAGGCTTAGATGTTAATCTTACACTATGCCGAATGCAGGTATATATAATATATACCAGCAGGATTAACTACCTATTATACCAATATATAGAAAGACAATGAGGGTGACATTGAAGTTATATAGGCACCGAAGGCGAAGTTTGTAGAGAAGACAAATGTCCTTTACAACGTTTCAAGTGGAAGGAGCTAGCCTTGGAAAGATGTATACAAAAGAGGAAATATATAATTATTGTCTGGGGCGTTTCCACCTCCTCTACTTGCACTGCCAAGACGTTGGTGTTAAATTTGTGTTCAATCACCACACTTGTGTTTATATACACCTTAAAAAGAAAAGTTCTATAGCAGGGCTTCCAGAGCACTTGTATCTTACTTACACAATTTGTAAGTAAACTTACAGAAAGTTGGTTATATGGGTATAAAATTTACAAATTTCCTGTAATAAAACGTGTTTCCCTTTTTTAAAACAGACCTGTTCTGTTAAATTGCAGAAAATTTCTCGTTATAAAAATCACAGAATGATTCCATCATAACAGAATGATTCTGTTGTTGTTTTTTGGGGTAAAATCTTCTGGGTTTTTTAAACAGTGAGGATAACATCACTATTCTTTCTAGGGATACAAATGGTTTAGGACTTTGACCCCTATCACGGTGTTTTGGAGGGGATTACCCCAACCACAGGCTTTTGGGGTTAAAAGGGGGAAGCTACCAAATTACCCACCTATAATAAGGTTTATTCTTTTACCAACCATATAGGGGACCCTATTTCAGGACTGAGTTTTGACTACCCTCAATACAAACATTTCTGGGAAAATGCTAAAAGATCCCTATTTCAGTGAGTTTTTGAGATCCCCCCCCAAAAAAATAAATAATTAAAAAAAAAAATAATAATATAATAATAAAAAATAATGAAATTGACCCTATAATATAATATATAAATGCAGCCTGTAACACCAATTCGACTTCAGAGCAATAGCTGGGAAGCTTCAATGCTATTATACAATCCGCAATGAGCTTTTTGAGTTTAGGTAAACATAATCGATGATTCGCGTAATATATTTTCTTGCTTCAATAGTCATTGAGGGGGGGGGGTCGTCATTTCGGCGATTGATAAAATTGCACGTACCCGATGATCTAACTAATATGGTTTTTAAAGATGTATTAGATTCTCCGCTAAAAAAAAGTTACAAAAATGCATATATAAATAATAAATGTATATAAATTAATTAGTGATAAATAATAATAACCTGGAATGTGTTGCGACAATCGTGGGGGTTAAGATAGCAAGGAAATGGGATTTTCGTTCGAAAAAGGAAGTGCTCCAGGTGAAATTATTGATTTGCGAATAATTATACTTCGAAAATTGACTCCGAAATCACACTCCTCACACAATGAGAACATTAAGTATACAGGGACGTTTTTCGAAGCGAGGGGCCAAGTGCTAAATTAATTAATGTGAAACTATATTAAGGAGCACGTGTCCAAGCAGGGGGTGGGGGGGGGGTGGCTGTTGGGTAGATCTCCGATGGTTTGTGCAGACCTTAAGGGTGGTACCTCACTTCGCGGAAACTACTTTGAGACTACTTTGAGACGGATTTGGGACTACTTTGAGACGGTTTTGAAACGTCTCCTGCAGTTCCGCGACGTTTCACGAGTCGCGGAAACTACTTTGAGACGGTTTTTGAAACTGCTTTGCAACAGTTTTGAAACTGTTCGCGGAGACGTCTCGGAGAGTCTCCCGCGATGGAACAAGTATCGAGACGTTCTCTATACTTTTTATCCGTCGCGGAGACGTCTCCGCGAAGTGAGATACATGCACCTATAACCTCGCGAGCAGAAATTCTGCATTATCATGACCTAAAGCTGGGTTTCAGCACATTTTTTTTAAAATTCCTTTTGAAAGTAGTGACCTCCCTAAGAATTACAAAAATGACAGTGGGAAGTGTTTTTCTTTTTTTTTTCATATCGAAACTCGGAGAGGGATTTTTTTATATGCATGTCTTTCTGGCCACTAAAATATTCCGATATTGTGATGCGTGTAAATTATATTATATCCTATAAAACTCATAACCGCATATCAATGTAAATGTCATAAAACGGAGCAGAAATGATTGCGGAAAGAATTGTCATGAGCAGTATAATTATCGAATTTCTGACAAAATAACGACCCCCTTAGAAAAAAAACATGATTGTGGAACATGAACCCACAAGAAAAATGTTTTCCATCTTGGTACTAGAAAATTCGAATTAAGGCGAGGGCTGTGCAGAAAAGGAGGCCAGACGGGTCCGTCCACCTCCAACCAAAAAAGAAAAAAAAAAGAAGAACAAAGAAACCCACCCCCCAAAAAAAAAAAAAAAAACTGGCAGCAATGGCCGTCGTGGACGAACTGTTTCTTCTCTCTTCTCGTTGTATGGTATCGCATCATTCATATTTGACTATTGTTGCCAATGACATTACAGATAAGAAATCACTTCAGCATTTCTATCTTTTCTTTCTTTATCTCTTTCAATTTCATGTAATTTAAGTATATTCTGAAATATTTATATACAGTGTGTCTAAAAAAGGTATCGAACTTCAAAGGTCAGTCATTTTAAATTATATGTTGATTTTTTGTGATTTGTTTACTAAACTACTAGGTAACTCATCAGCTTTAATTCGAGACATTGCTTACTTCTAACTGTAATGGTCACAGAGTTAGGTCATTTGAAGGTGATAGATACAAAACCCATTTTTCCAAGTTTTTCGTTTTAGGGTATGAAACAACTTTTTATAAAATTTTGGTTTCCTAGTTTTGGGGTTTTTGTCGCACAAAGTTTCAATGAAATGCAATCTCATTTGTCAAAGGACCTATTCCACTGGCAATGACATGGGTTCTCGATTATAATGAGCCTCTGGAGTCGCAGATGGATCGCCGCGACGTCTCCTGATTCTGCAGGAAGTCGCGGAAAAAAAATCAAACAATGTCAAACATGTCCAATCTTTAGTAGACTTCTTTAATACGCGATCAAGTCTCTGTGACGTCTTTGCGGGGTTGCCGCGACGTCCCTTTAGTATCCACACGTCGCAGAGACGTGTGTCAGAACTTGCAAACGATTAAAAGGAATCGAACGGTTTTAATATTTTGACTTGCTAGCGTCTTAAAGACGTCCTTAGCTTAAC